>CP092878.1:77278436-77426902 GCA_030710605.1 Cordylochernes scorpioides | reverse complement strand
TCAAGACACTCACGTTGGATTTGTTCTCAATATTCTTGTTCTTAAATCTGTAATTCCATTATGGACTTCACCATACTTGGGTCTGCCATTCGTCAAACAACGGCACAGTACTTATGACCCAATTTTTTGTTACTTCTCCCAAGTACACGTGGTGGCCATGGTAATCATATGGTAGGTAATTAGATATTGCCATTTAATGTAAGGCCACCACATGTCTACACAAGTAGAAAGTAGTTCGATCTTTACACACAAGTGTTGGTTATTGGTCACACTTGTACTCAATGATGGGAGTTGGAATTGTGGGAGAAGCAGGTAACAATAAAGAAAAGAAAGTTTACAAGGCAGGATTCGATCCTGGGTGGTGGCAATCGGAAATCAGTTTATTGTAAAGTTAGAGGCTGCCTGGCCGGCATTCATATTTATATAAAAAAAATCGACACTTCGGCCAGTTGGAGTTTTTTATTATTTATTTTTTATTATTGCCAAATGCTTTATTTACTTCTCCTGACGAAGACAAAAGATTTTTGTCATGGTTTCGGGCTAATGGCCCTCGTCAGACAAGGCGGACTTTATTCCATGAGATCCACAAGGGATCTAAAGGAATCTTCACAATCTGTCAAAGAGGTGTTTAGCTGGCAAAGTGGCAAAGTTTCCCAGTTAATTTCCATCTATATTTTAATTGTAAGATTTGTTTCTTTAATTCCAAAAACTCGAGGTATTCATGTTGAATTTGTTCTCAAAGATTTTTGTCGAAACGTTGAGAAAATAAAAAACTCCAACTGGCCGAAGGAATTCAGTTTATATAATCATTATCAAATCAGACGCGATATCCCAACAAAGGATGCTTACGTTAAGCAACAACACCAAAATCAGAGAACTATTTCACAGAAACAATTGGAACCAAAAAAAAAAAAAAAACCAACACGCCATCAATATACAGTATAACGAATGAAGACATTAAGACATTTTTTTCATCGCAGTAAGGACAGTAGAAGTTTGATTTATTTGTTGAAATAAATTGTTATATCCTCAATGACCTAGGAGAGACAAGTAGGTGACACAAGATGATAGTTTTTATTATTATTTATTTCGTCTCAATTTACAGGTGTTACATTCGAGCACAGCTCGCGAGTCACCTTGTCCTGGCTAGATGATAGTTCTTTATTTGGTCTGACTTATATATATGTATGATGGTCATGATAAATAACAGGTCAATGACAACAATACTCTGTTGTCAATGTACACAATACTTGCACGATAAGGAGATGTCTTTTTTTCTTAATTTATGCACCTTATCCCAGTACAATATCACATTTGTACAATTTATTCACTATTGTATTTTCTTGTTATGATTGATTCTGTTATAAGTCTGTGCTGTTTATCTGTGATATTACAGGAATGGGTTTTTGGTTATGATAAGGTATATAAGGTATAATAATGTATATTATTTGCGTCTCAACGTCTTCATTCGTTATATATAGATGGAGCGTTATTGCTTTATATTTCGTTTACGTTCGGATATTGTGATGTTTAAATGTTTGAGAGTTAATTATTTCTAGCAAGTTTATTATATAAGTGTGAAAAAATAGTACAAATGTGATATTGTACTGGGATAAGGTTCATAAATTAAGAAAAAGGCATCTCCTTATGGTGCAACTGAAAGTTGCTGATGGCTTGAGCCATCTATCGGAATAAATATCAACTATTCTCGTTGATTTTTTAATTATCCCAGAATTGGCCAAATACCCATTCTTGATTAATCAAGAAAAGCTAACCACGGACGTGTTTCGGGCTGTTGGCCCTCATCAGCGTGGTGCAAGCTGTACCTCAACGACAAAAAAAGCACAGCCCGAAACGCGTCCGTGGTTAGCTTTTCTTGATTAATCAAGAATGGGTATTTGGCCAATTCTGGAATAATTAAAAATCAACGAGAATAGTTGATATTTATTCCGATAGATGGCGCAAGCCATCAGCAACCTTCAGTTGCACGATAAGGAGATGCCTTTTTTCGTAATTTAAATTAGTAATTGCGTGGTTTTGTAATACAAGGTTGTCCCATAAGTTAGTAAACACTTGCAAAAAAAAATATTTAAATATCAATATTATTCGCCATTATGTATAATGTCTTTGTATTATATATATAAAGTAATTGTAGTATACATATAGTATTATGTCGCAAGCCATTAGCAACTTTCAGTTGCAAGATAAGGAGATACCTTTTTATAATTTATTATATAAGGTTTGACAAGAATTGGCTGTTGTCTGTGTGTGTGGTCGGTTGCTTTAATTCTCGAGCTGTGAAGGTCACAGCCATGTGATCAACTTCCTGTTTGACGTGAAGTCATTGCTCGCTTTGCAATGCACCGTTTACCCTTTTAGTCACAGCGCGGTCCATCCTGTCGACGCTGAAGATGGGCGCTTTTTCTCTTTTTCACACACACCACACGCACACACACATACACGGGTTGTCTTTTATTTGATATCGCTACCGAAAAAGGCATTTAAAGAAAAACAATCAAGACCTGAAATATTCTCAAACCCTTCTAAGAAGAATTTCAGCAAGAACTTCTAAAAATGCATTAAATTACTGCAAACGGAAAATTTCAAATATTACTATGCTACTTACACGAAGATTAATTACCTATTCAATCCACACACACACACAAATAAAGGACGATTTTATTTCTACAATTAGTAAACTGAAGTTGAATAAGAATTCGAAATTCTTGGCTAATCAGTGTGGAGAACATTAAAAATTGCTTAGTTTTAAAACTTCAACTTTTTCGAAGTTTTTTTTTCTCGCAATTTGATGTACCCGTGACATATACATCTAGAAATTTAAAATGTTTGCTATTGTATAAGAATTTGTTTCTATTTTAATTCTCAAATCTCGAGGCACTCATGCTGAATTTGTTCTCAATATATTCTTGTTTGTATGATTGAAGAAGAGAAAGACCTCTTTAATAATCCTGAGTTCAACTGACCCGGTTGATAGACCTCAGCAAGGGTCCCTCTCCAGGGATACAGAGGAGCTGTATCTGTACTCATGTTAGAGTCGGCAGCAAAGGCTTCCATGTTAGGAACGGCCTCAAATTACAGGCAAAGTCAGGCTTTCACCAAAGTGTGCCATGGTGCCATGATAAACGAAAGCTGCACCCCTACACCCCATTCCATTCGTGTAATCTTTACACAAGGGGATAAGAAACGACAACGATTTCGTCAATTTTATCTATCAGACTGCTACAATTAGTGTATATTCATTTGGCTTTAGTATCTGTACTTAAAGGCTTATTCTTGGTCATGGTGTTTAACGACAAAATAGATAGAAGCTTTTGTAATTGTAGAAATTTCACATTTTTGTGTCCTGAGAACAGCTCTTCCGGCTTAAACGACAAGACCTTAAAATATTCAGGCAACATACATAAGCAATACACTTAGCGGTCTGTCTGTAGAGAATCGAATTTTGAAGAGTAAAGAGCTATGTGTTGAAATAGTTCGCACCATTCCATTGCCGTCAATTAGGTCTTACAGCTGTTGCACTTGAATTGCTTGGCTTGGAATTCACAAAGAAACTCTGGACATAATGATAATGATGATGATCAATAATAATTAGCAGTTTAGTCACGTTAAGTTATTTATTTACTATCAAATCAGACGCATATCCCCACAAGAGGTTCTTACGTCAAGCAACAACACTGAATTCAGAGAACTATATTACATAAACAATTGGTGAATTACAAGATTTGAGTAGAAGTTTAAAGAAGAAAAGAAAAGGACATTAAAATCATGCTTGATTTTACATCTTACCTAGGAACAACCAATGAAATAAATACACATACTTATACATAGTTTAGCAATAACGTTTTTTTTTTTTTAACCAAGAGAGGAAATCAAAGATATATTTACAGAATTTTCTAAACTTTAAATGCGAGTCCTTACTGTTTATATGTTATGTTAGAGTGCGGTAGTTGAGAGTCCATACATAGAGAGCCCTCCAAGTGGCAAGTTGTGAGAAGACATTGGGATGTAGATGTTAGATGCGAGAGTGTCTACAGTGCTAGCAGGGAGGTGCCGTTCTGTAGCGCCGCGGGTGTAATGAGGCCAGAAACCTGATAGCGCTGCTACTGGCTTAATGAGTGTGACGAAACCTTGGTGGAAATCTTCCCGGCGGCGGCTTCGTAGCTGTGACACTTACCTCACACCAGGGCGTGTGGGCGTGCATGTGTGTGTGGGTGTTGGTGTGTGTATGAGTATGAGCGCGTTTGGACGTGTATGCGTGCATGTGTGTGCGTGTATGAGCGGGTTATTAAATGCGTGTTTAGACGTATGTGCGTGCATGTGTGTGTTTGTGTGTTTTGGCGTGTTTGGACGTGTATGCGTGCATGTGTTTGCGTGTGTGAGCGTGTTTTTGCATGTGTGTATGTGTGTTTAGACGTATGTGCGTGCATGTGAGTGCGTGTTTAAACCTGTGCGTGAATGTGCGTGTGTATGTAGGTGTTTGGGCGTATGTGTGCGTGCATGTGTATGCATGTGTGTGCAATGTGTAAATATTTGCGTACATGCGTATGCGTGTGTGTGTGTGCGTATGTGCGTACACGCGTGAGTGTGTTCGGGAGTTCAGCACTCAGGAGTGGGGAAAGAGAGGTTTAACATAGATTTACCACAGGGCTGTCATCTACCAATTGTCAACTCATTTATCTCTCTTTATTCGATAATTTTATGGTAATTACATACATGTTATTCAAAAAAAGATCTCAAAACCTTTCGCAAGGCGTTTCTTTGATCAAATCAAGCCGAGTTTTCAAACATTCGGCTTTCAACGAGTCCTACGAGCACTAACTGTGGCTGAATGACGAGTAACACTTGTTTCAAGGAGATTGGAATTCCCTACAATATTTCATTCTTTCTTAGCGGCTACAGCAACGACACGGAATTGATGCGCGCACGACTACCAACATCTTGTAGGCTAAGTCTATATACCAAAGCTATATGCCACATCATTAATAAAGAAGTAAGAAGAAATATCAATCAGCTTGGAGGAATATTCGAGAACATTATTACAAGATTCCGAAGAAAACAATGAATAGAAGCCACACAAATGGGTAGATCTAACACCCATACCAGAGGCCGTGGATGATCAGGACAAAGAGGAAGGGCAAACTGGATCGATAACATCAAGGAATGGAACTGAGCAGAAAATGCCCTCAGACAACAAAGGGAACATTTAGTGAGAAACATTCCATCTGAATTATCTAAATGGCCCTAGATGGTCTATGGGATGATTTGGTCTTTTCATCTTCTTGACAACCTGAAGTCTTAAAGTTGCGATAGCAAGTCACTATATATGTAATAACACAGATGGCGACTAATCTTTCACCGGACAAGACATTCGATTATGTTCTGAAGCATTTTCCCTGATGGCGGTCAGTTTAAGATCTCACTGAGGGAGAGACGAATCAACCAGCCTTCCTACCTACAGGTCCCATGACATGGAGAGCTATAAGGTTGTCCAAAACGTTTGTAAAGATTTTATGATTATGATTTATATTCTGCAAGTGTTTACGAACTTTTAGGACAACTTTGTAATTCTGAAACTTGGCCCACCTGCTGATTGGTCACCCTTTATATAGAACATCAGAGATTAAATCATTCTTCTATAAGAATTCTGTTATAATTTTTCCAAGGTTACCAATAATACAAGGTTGTCTCAAAAGTTCGTAAACACTTGCAAAATATAAATCATAATATGTTTACGAACTTATGGGTCACCCTGGGTAATATCGGTAACCTTTGTAATATTATAGCAGAATTCTTATAGAAGAATGATTTAATCTCTGATGTTCTATATCAAGGGTGGCCAATCAGCAGGTGGGTCAAATTTCAGAATTACAAGATTGTCCCAAAAGTTCGTAAACACTTGCAGACTATAAATCATAATCATAATAGGTTTACGAACTTATGGGTCACCCTTGGTAATATTGGTAACCTTGGTAAAATTATAACAGAATTCTTGAAAAAGAATCAGCAGGTGGGCCAAGGTTACCAATAGATTGACATTATATACAGTGACTTGCCATCGCACCTTCAAGACTTCAGCTTGTCAAGAAGATGAAAAGACAAAGCCGGCGTCATAATTATAACAGAATTCTTATAGAAGAATGATTTAATCTCTGATGTTCTATATCAAGGGTGGCCAATCAGCAGGTGGGTCAAATTTCAGAATTACAAGATTGTCCCAAAAGTTCGTAAACACTTGCAAAATATAAATCATAATATGTTTACGAACTTTTGGAACAACTTTATACTAGAGGTTGGGATGAAGTACTGGAGATAAACGTAGATCGATGTGTACGTACCTCTACCCGCAGCGTGATGTGGATGGTCACCTCCATGGTGGGACATAGTATCGCACTGACACCGGACGTCAAACCTTCCCGGAATATGAAACGGCTCCCGGAGATTTCAATAGCGGCAGCAAATTCCTCTCTACGATATTTCTGGCTGTTTCCTGATTGTACCCTGTTGTCAGCTACTCTTCTAATCGTCATTTCCTTTACAATCCTTTTGGCCGAGTATGAAACTGTATCGAAGTATTTATTATTTTATTAACAGAGTATCATTATTTGTTTGTATTTTGCTACTCTGTAAACTTCCCTCATTGCTTATCTTTTGTTTTATCATTCATAGTTTGTTCTTGCCTTAAATAAAATTGCTGTGTCATTCTGAAGTTTTTCTTTCTTAATTTTCCACGTGGCAATATTGTAATATATGAGACTCCTATGGGTGTTATTTCCATAAAAAAATATATATCTCGTTCAAAGGGCGGGAAGACTGACTGTCCTATAACTTGTGATCTATGTAATATCAGAATACGAGATGGAATCATGCATATAATATTTGGTTGCTTTTGTTTGGAAAAACAGAGAAAAGAACTCTTGGGTGACTTATCCTTGTTTCATTCGGATAGCCAACAAATATATAACTGGATGAATACAATGATGTTTGATCAAGGTCTTTGGTTTATATAAATTCTACAAAGCCGCAGTCACCGTTCGGAGGAGATTAATAGAATCGCTGAATGTCGTGGTCCATTTGGATGAGGAAAGTGAAGACTAGAACGCGGCTGATTCCACATTCGTCTTTTCTGTGATACGCTAACCTATGTACGGTGGATTGTGGCCACTGGACATGCGTCGGACCTGGAGGCTGTTGTTGGGTTCTGTGCTGCCTGGAGTATAGGAGCTCCATCTATGCTTCCTTCCTGTGGTGAATCTGTATAAGACCGGTGGTCTTAATAAAGCTGTATGTGTATTATATTAAAATGCGGTGAAGGAACGGCCTAAATCTTCTATTGAAACAAAGAGGTTTGGATGATTGGTGAACGAATGTTAGAAATCGTTGATTTTTCAACAGCCACCAACCGATATCGGAAATCCCTTATTGGGCACTTTTTCCTTAAAAATAATTTATTTAATGGCCGCTGATTCAAGTAAAAGTCCAACCCAACCAGTGAGGGCAAGTAACCAAACAGGGACTCTGACATACTAGTAAGGGCTGAGGTCAAACTGCACTTTCTACAAGTGTAGACATGTGGTGCACCTATAATAAAAGCCGTCGCTTACTACCCACCATGATTATCATGGTTGAACTTGGGCTAAATGTTATCACTGCATAGAGATAATCATAGCATAGTGATATGCTTAAAGCTTGGTATTTAAGTCGATCTATGTTCTATTAAACACAGGTACTTTTTTCTCTAAAAAAAAGACGAAACTAAAAGTACTTAACTTTAAAAACGAAGCGAAACTATAATCAACATACTTCAAGCAACTATACATTTCTCAAATTCCAATCAACATATTCACTTTAACTGATTATAATCCAATACTGAAATTTAATGAAAAGATACAATTATAATTATAGGTTAGAAACACAAACTGATTTGGTCTTATAACCTTGTGTTTCTAATACTGAATTTAATGAAAAGGTACAATTAGGATTATAGATTAGAAATACAATTTTATTTGGTCTTATAACATTGTGTTTCTAATTCAAGGCATGGGCATTAACAGTGTTATTACCTTGTGTTTCCAATACTGAATTTAATGAAAAGGTAAAATTAGGATTAGAGATTAGAAACACAATTTGGTCTTATAACATTGTATTTCTAATTCAACGCATGTGCATTAGCATTGGGTCTTATAACATTGTGCTTCTAATTCAAGGCATGTGCATTAGCATTGGGTCTTATAACATTGTGTTTCTAATACTGAATTTAATGAAAAGGTACAATTTGGATTATAGATTAGAAACACGGATTTTTTTTGTCTTATAACATTGTATTTCTAATACTGAATTTAAATCAACACATGTCCTCACGCAAGTAAATGTTGTAAAGAATTAATAATCAACTTAACCGACCTTTAACGAGGTGTTCACGACATGTTTCCTCCAATCCTAGAAGTAAACCAATCAAAGAAGAGGGAACCCACCAACCAACCCTCTAGGACGTGAAGACATAACAATGGGATGTAGGAACTATAAATGACCAAGTAACAGGCAGCTTCGATAAATCTACCAGCCAGTCTCTATGTCTGTATGCTACAATGGAAGTCTTTTCTTAAATTAGAAAATCTCCAAGAAGGTATGATAAATTGGTGGCCTTGTGCTATTGTCTCGCTGGCCTTCCTTCCACTGAGAAATTGTGGCTCGTGTGTGGAGAGAACAGAAGTCTTACCTCCACTACTCCAATCTAAGTGTAGGGATATTTTGGGGATATAGTGTTGCATCAATGCGCCCTACATTTATTTAAAATATTCTATGATATTTAATATTTATTTAAAACAGATTATATACTATGGTATCATTATTTTTTTTTATAGTTTCATTTCTTTTGTAAAATTGTTATTGTACATATGTACATATACATATATCTTTTACAACATGGTTGAACCAAACCTTTGGCCCGTCGATGTTCTTTTGATCGAAAACTTTCCAAACTTGAATAAGGAAATACATCGTATTTCAAACTTGTCGTTGATGAAGGATTGGTATCAGCTGTCGATTTTCGATAGCTAAGACCTGAGTTCGAATCCCGTATTGTTCACTTTTTTTTATAATTTTTTTTTTTTGCTTATCCCAAGTACACGTGGTACAGGCCATGATTATCATGGTGGGTATAAGTAGGCGACTGCTTTTACTGTAAGTGTACCACATGTCTACACATGTGAAAAGCAGTTCGATTTTGCACTTACAAATGTGGCAGAGCCCCGTTTGGTTACTTGCACTCGCTGGTGGGGTTGGACTTTTGCAAGAATCGGGGGCCATTGGAGCATTTTTTCTTAATCAGAAAAAAAAAAAGCCCAATGCGGGAATCGAACCCGGGTCGTAGCGGTCGAAGACCAACGGTTTAGACCATCCTTCCACCGACCCCCCGAAGATATGGATAAGATTCAATGGCCTACGATTTTTACTGAAGCCAAGTAACCAATTGTGGAATTGACACATTTGTAAGTCTTGATGTTTTCATTTATTATATATATACGGCACGTTATTGCTTTGTATCAATTATTTATACAGCCCTTATCCTGCTATGATTAAAAATCGAAAGAGGAAGAGGATAGATAGCTCATCAATAGTAAACCCCAAAAAAATGGAGATTAAAATGGCGAAACCGTTGAGAAAGTTCATCACTGATGAGCCAAACCCTTCCTCTTTGAATTTTCAATCATCGCAGAATAAAGACTGTAGAAATAAATTTAATTACTGTAGAACCTTCCTGTAAAGGACACATTTGTAAGTATAATGATCGAACATGCTTTTTACACGTGTAGACATGTGGTGTACTTGCAGTAAAAGCAGTCGTTTGATTAGCCACCATGATTATCATGGTTTGTACCACGTGTACTTGGAATAATTTCAAAAATAATCGTAATCTTTCGATTCGTTTTGATATAAAGTTTTAAGCGATAATCAATTTTTAGTAAGGAAACACTATGAAATGTTATTTATGGTCAAAAAGTTCTAAAACTGATGTCTCTCTTCAACCAAGGTTCCTTCAAGATGGTCGATCCATAGTTTCAACTGGTGGTAAGATAGACGTCTTGGTTTCTCTCTTTAGTTAGTTCATCAATGTACGGCGTTCTGCAGACATACGTAGCCAAGAATGGTGTGGAATTGATAAGATGCAGCATTATAAAATTAACAAAACGACTGATCAAACGCTTCACGATTTTGAGTGTCATCCTTGCGAAAGTACCATGCTAATCTTCTCTGTATCCTTTCTATTGTAGTAGTTGTACCGCTAAACTGGTATCACAGGGGCCATGCTAATCTTCTCTGTATCGTTCCTATTGTAGTAGTTGTACCGCTAAACTGGTATCACAGGGGCCATGCTAATCTTCTCTTTATCCTTTCTATTGTAGTAGTTGTACCGCTAAACTGGTATCACAGGGGCCATGCTAAACTTCTCTGTATCCTTCCTATTGTAATAGTTGTACCGCTAAACTGGTATCACAGGGGCCATGCTAATCTTCTCTGTATCCTTCCTATTGTAGTAGTTGTACCGCTAAACTGGTATCACAGGGGCCATGCTAATCTTCTCTGTATCCTTCCTATTGTAGTAGTTGTACCGCTAAACTGGTATCACAGGGGCCATGCTAATCTTCTCTGTATCGTTCCTATTGTAGTAGTTGTACCGCTAAACTGGTATCACAGGGGCCATGCTAATCTTCTCTGTATCGTTCCTATTGTAGTAGTTGTACCGCCGAACTGGTATCACAGGAGCCATGCTAATCTTCTCTGTATCCTTCCTATTGTAGTAGTTGTACCCCCGAACTGGTATCACAGGGGCCATGCTAATCTTCTCTGTATCCTTCCTATTGTAGTAGTTGTACTGCCGAACTGGTATCACAGGGGCCATGCTAATCTTCTCTGTATCGTTCCTATTGTAGTAGTTGTACTGCCGAACTGGTATCACAGGGGCCATGCTAATCTTCTCTGTATCCTTCCTATTGTAGTAGTTGTACCGCCGAACTGGTATCACAGGGGCCATGCTAATCTTCTCTGTGTCCTTCCTATTGTAGTAGTTGTACCGCCGAACTGGTATCACAGGGGCCATGCTAATCTTCTCTGTATCGTTCCTTTATAGTAGTTATACCGCCGAACTGGTATCACAGGTGCCATGCTAATCTTCTCTGTATCATTCCTATTGTAGTAGTTGTACCGCTAAACTGGTATCACAGGGGCCATGCTAATCTTCTCTGTATCGTTCCTATTGTAGTAGTTGTACCGCCGAACTGGTATCACAGGAGCCATGCTAATCTTCTCTGTATCCTTCCTATTGTAGTAGTTGTACCCCCGAACTGGTATCACAGGGGCCATGCTAATCTTCTCTGTATCCTTCCTATTGTAGTAGTTGTACTGCCGAACTGGTATCACAGGGGCCATGCTAATCTTCTCTGTATCGTTCCTATTGTAGTAGTTGTACTGCCGAACTGGTATCACAGGGGCCATGCTAATCTTCTCTGTATCCTTCCTATTGTAGTAGTTGTACCGCCGTACTGGTATCACAGGGGCCATGCTAATCTTCTCTGTGTCCTTCCTATTGTAGTAGTTGTACCGCCGAACTGGTATCACAGGGGCCATGCTAATCTTCTCTGTATCGTTCCTTTATAGTAGTTATACCGCCGAACTGGTATCACAGGTGCCATGCTAATCTTCTCTGTATCATTCCTATTGTAGTAGTTGTACCGCCGAACTGGTATCACAGGGGCCATGCTAATCTTCTCTGTATCCTTCCTATTGTAGTAGTTGTACCGCCGAACTGGTATCACAAGGGCCATGCTAATCTTCTCTGTATCCTTCCTATTGTAGTAGTTGTACCGCCGAACTGGTATCACAGGGACCATGCTAATCTTCTCTGTATTCTTCCTATTGTAGTTGTTGTACCGCCGAACTGGTAACACAGGGACCATGCTAATCTTCTCTGTATCGTTCCTATTGTAGTAGTTGTACCGCCGAACTGGTATCACAGTGGCCATGTTAATCTTCTCTGTATACTTCCTATTGTAGTAGTTGTACCACCGAACTGGTATCACAGGGACCATGCTAATATTCTCTGTATACTTCCTATTGTAGTAGTTGTACCTCCGAACTGGTTTCACAGGGGCCATGCTAATCTTCTCTGTATCGTTCCTATTGTAGTAGTTGTACCGCCTCTTGGTATCACAGGGACCATGCTAATCTTCTCTGTATCGTTCCTATTGTAGTAATTGTCCCGCCGAACTGGTATCACAGGGGCCATGCTAATCTTCTCTGTGTATCGCTCCTATTGTAGTAGTTGTACCGCCGAACTGGTAACACAGGGGCCATACTAATCTTCTCTGTATTATTCCTATTGTAGTAGTTGTACCGCCGAACTGGTAACACAGGGGCCATGCTAATCTTCTCTGTATCGTTCCTATTGTAGTAGTTGTACCGCCGAACTGGTATCACAGGGGCCATGCTAATCTTCCCTGTATTCTTCCTATTGTAGTAGTTGTACCGCCGAATAAGTATCACAGGGACCATGGTAATCTTCTCTGTATCGTTCCTATTGTAGTAGTTGTACCGCCGAAATGGTATCACAGGGGCCATGCTAATCTTCTCTGTATTCTTCCTATTGTAGTAGTTGTACCGCCGAACTGGTAACACAGGGGCCATGCTAATCTTCTCTGTATCCTTCCTATTGTAGTAGTTGTACCACCGAACTGGTATCACAGGGGCCATGCTAATCTTCTCTGTATCCTTCCTATTGTAGTAGTTGTATCTCTGAACAAGGGTGTACTAAAGAATATAAAATATAGAAAATAGATACGATTTTGATAATTTGGAAATGGTTATTATGTGTAGATCCCAAACAAAGATAAAGAGATTGAATACACGTGTCCTGCAGGTTGCTCGGTGCCCCACGTGGCGGACGTCCGGGGACCGCTGTCGGGGAGGGGCCCCGAGGGGTGCCGTGGAATGTGAACTGTGGCCCGGGCCGGGATTACAGAAAGTTACGATCTTGTTGCCGCAAGTAGCTGTGGTCATATTCTGAAGAGATGTATTGTTGCCATTATAATTTAGACAGGCTTGTTTAAATCTCAGATAGCGTCTATGCTTAAACATTCAACTGGCAACTGTTTCCCAATACCAGAAATATTGGGCAACACTCTTGTATAGAATAACACACGTGAACCGAGCGATTTAAAACAACCTGTACTGTGTTCGCAAAGTATATAGGTCTCTTGCACTCTGACTTATCTATACGATGGTTATTTTCATATTTAGTGGTACATCAAATAGGCCGAGAAAAAGAACGACACACCACACACAACACGTGGACAAGTGGAGGTAGGCTGGGTGGGTGCTGACAACACTGTAAGACCAACGTCTATGACAACAACAACACGTGGACATGTGGAGGTAGGCTGGGTGGGTGCTGACAACACTGTAAGACCAACGTCTATGACAACAACAACACGTGGACAAGTGGAGGTAGGCTGGGTGGGTGCTGACAACACTGTAAGACCAACGTCTATGACAACAACAACACGTGGACATGTGGAGGTAGGCTGGGTGGGTGCTGACAACACTGTAAGACCAACGTCTATGACAACAACAACACGTGGACAAGTGGAGGTAGGCTGGGTGGGTGCTGACAACACTGTAAGACCAACGTCTATGACAACAACAACACGTGGACAAGTGGAGGTAGGCTGGGTGGGTGCTGACAACACTGTAAGACCAACGTCTATGACAACAACAACACGTGGACAAGTGGAGGTAAGCTGGGTGGGTGCTGACAACACTGTAAGACCAACGTCTATGACAACAACAACACGTGGACAAGTGGAGGTAGGCTGGGTGGGTGCTGACAACACTGTAAGACCAACGTCTATGACAACAACAACACGTGGACAAGTGGAGGTAGGCTGGGTGGGTGCTGACAACACTGTAAGACCAACGTCTATGACAACAACAACACGTGGACAAGTGGAGGTAGGCTGGGTGGGTGCTGACAACACTGTAAGACCAACGTCTATGACAACAACAACACGTGGACAAGTGGAGGTAGGCTGGGTGGGTGCTGACAACACTGTAAGTCCAACGTCTATGACAACAACATTAACACGTGGACAAGTGGAGGTAGGCTGGGTGGGTGCTGACAACACTGTCAGACCAACGTCTATGACAACAACACGTGGACAAGTGGAGGTAGGCTGGGTGGGTGCTGACAACACTGTAAGACCAACGTCTATGACAACAACAACACGTGGACAAGTGGAGGTAGGCTGGGTGGGTGCTGACAACACTGTAAGACCAACGTCTATGACAACAACAACACGTGGACAAGTGGAGGTAGGCTGGGTGGGTGCTGACAACACTGTAAGACCAACGTCTATGACAACAACAACACGTGGACAAGTGGAGGTAGGCTGGGTGGGTGCTGACAACACTGTAAGTCCAACGTCTATGACAACAACATTAACACGTGGACAAGTGGAGGTAGGCTGGGTGGGTGCTGACAACACTGTAAGACCAACGTCTATGACAACAACAACACGTGGACATGTGGAGGTAGGCTGGGTGGGTGCTGACAACACTGTAAGACCAACGTCTATGACAACAACATTAACACGTGGACAAGTGGAGGTAGGCTGGGTGGGTGCTGACAACACTGTAAGACCAACGTCTATGACAACAACAACACGTGGACAAGTGGAGGTAGGCTGGGTGGGTGCTGACAACACTGTAAGACCAACGTCTATGACAACAACAACACGTGGACAAGTGGAGGTAGGCTGGGTGGGTGCTGACAACACTGTAAGTCCAACGTCTATGACAACAACATTAACACGTGGACAAGTGGAGGTAGGCTGGGTGGGTGCTGACAACACTGTAAGACCAACGTCTATGACAACAACAACACGTGGACATGTGGAGGTAGGCTGGGTGGGTGCTGACAACACTGTAAGACCAACGTCTATGACAACAACATTAACACGTGGACAAGTGGAGGTAGGCTGGGTGGGTGCTGACAACACTGTCAGACCAACGTCTATGACAACAACACGTGGACAAGTGGAGGTAGGCTGGGTGGGTGCTGACAACACTGTAAAGACCAACGTCTATGACAACAACACGTGAATCACACCCGTGCCTGGCCCCCAAACCCGCGTCCGACGACTTTGTTCCAAACCCGGTGAGTAATCCCATCTTTGTGTTGAGTTAATGAATCACAACTCCCTCTCCTTTATTTCTCCTTTCTTCCGGAACGAAACAAAAGCTCTCGTGTCCCTGATCTGACCACATTGTGGACACCTGCTCGGTGCATTGGACTTCAACCAATTTTGAGTTGAACAAACCACGGAAACAATTTAAAGGATTTTCGACATCAATTAGAGCTGTTTTCTATCTGTTACTATAGCAAGGAAACCCAGGACTCGAGACACCTACTGCTGGAATGCCCACTTTTCTATAACGTTAGACAAGAGACAGTTACTAATGTTAAATATCTGTATGAATTTTCAATACCAGGGAGAATTGTCAGAGATTTAATCACTTTTTAAAATATATTTATCTGTCTAACCTCTGAATGGATCAGGTTCCTAATCTATCTCATTGATTATCTTCCTCTTCTCTTGTATAATGATATATTTAACTGTTTCTGTTTAACCATTTTAAATTGACGTAATTATCCCTAGAGGGAATATCACGTTTTGTGCGTTGAAATAAACAAACTTTACCATTTTAAGCTCACCTTTTTAAAAATTATTATCCCAAGTACACGTGGTACAGGCCATGATAAGAGTGGATAGAAGTTGACAACTACTTTTAGTCTAAGTACACCACATGTCTACACACTTGAAAAGCAGTTCGATTTTTTCACTTACAAAAGTGCCAGAGCTCCGATTTATTATTTGCACTCGCTGGTGGGGTTGGACTTTTGCAAAAATCGGGAGCCATTGGAGCATTTTTTAAATATATTGTGACGAAGAAATATAATTTATTATTAAATTTAATTATTCAATGAAAATATTTAAAAAACAGAATTATTATTTTATATTTGTAAAATCATCATTTAGTTACCTAGCTTGCTTGCTCGATATTCTCTAGCTGTAGATAGTTTGGTTGGTTTGTTAATATTTGTCGACTGGTCGTGGTGACGTCATCAATAAATACTTTCACATCTCCAGATATACAAAGACTTGATTTCTACGCTACAATATAATAAGAAAAAAATTGCCCAATGAGGGATTCGATCACGGGTCTTAGCGGTCGAAAACTCACACCTTTTATAAACCTAGCGGTAGTTAAAACGGTGGTAAAGAATTAGTGTCGTGTTTGTCGCCGGTGTTGAAAGCTTGTTTCAGTTAGGCAACGGAAACGTTTGTCAGTTAACATGACGTCAAGGCAATATCCGGAACATTCCAGAAAGAACTCACATTACCATCTTACTAAACAATCTACATTATAATACAAATGAAAACACCAAAACGTGAATGTTTCTTTTTACAAATAAATCAAACTTCCACTACCCTTACTGCGAGGGAAAAATATATTGTGAGGTCTCTCTCTCTTGGCTCATCAGTGGTGAACCCTCCCAGTGGTTTCGCCAATTTAATCTACCAGACCGCTTCTTAGAGCTCCAATACTGTATTGGATCATTCTGCTTTTATATGCAACACTGAATCACAACTTCCTCTCCTTTCTTCCGGAACGAAACAAAAGGTCTCGTGTCCCTGATCTGACCACATTGTGGACACCTGCTCGGTGCATTGGTCTTCAACCAACTTTGAGTTGAACAAACCACGGAAACAATTTAGAGAATTTCTATCAACAATTAGAGCTGTTGAGGCCTCTAGCTGTTACTGTAGCAAGGAAACCCAGGACTCGATACACCTACTGTTGGAATGTCCACTTTTCTATAACGTTAGAAAACAGTTACTAATGTTAAATATCTATATGAATTTGTAAATACCAGGGAGAATTGTCAGAGATTTAATCACTTTTGTAAATATATGTATGACTATATGTCTAACCTCTGAAAGGATTAGGTTCCTAATATATCTCATTGCGTATCTTCCTCTTTCTTGTATAATGATATGTTTAACTGTTTCTGTTTAACAATACTAAATTGACGTAATTATCCCTAGAGGAAATATCGCGTTTTGTGAGTTGAAATAAACAAACTTTACCATTTTAAGCTCACCTTTTAAAAATTATTATCCCAAGTACACATGGTAAAGGCCATGATAAGGGCGGATAGAAGTTAGCAACTGCTTTTTACTGTAAGTGCACCACATATCTACACATGTGAAAAGAGCAGTTCGACTTTTGCACTTACAAATGTGTCAAAGCCCCGTTTGGTTACTAGCACTCGCTTGTGGGATTGGATTTTTGCAAAAATCGGGAGCCATTGGAGCATTTTTAAAATATATTGTGACGAAGAAATATAATTTATTATTTAATTTAATTATTCAATGAAAATATATGAAACAGAATTATCATTTTATATTTGTAAAATCGTTATTTTGTTGCCTAGCTTGCTTGCTCGATATTCTCTAGCTGTAGATAGTTTGGTTGATTTGTTAATATTTGTCAACTGGTCGCTGTGACGTCATCAATAAATACTTTCACATCTCCAGATATACAAAGACTTGATTTCTACGCTACAATATAATAAGAAAGAATGCTCAATGCGGGATTCGATCACGGGACGTAGCGGTCGAAAGTTCACACCTTTTATAAACCTAGCGGTAGTTAAAACGGTGGTAGAGAAGTAGTGTCGTGTTTGTCGCCGGTGTTGAAAGCTTGTTTCAATTAGGCAACGGAAGCCTTGGTCTGTTAGCATGACGTCAAGGCAATATCCGGGACATTTCAAAAAGAACCCACATTACCATCTTACTAAACAATCTACATTATAGTACAAATTAAAACACCACACAAAACGTGAATATTTATATTCACAAATAAATCAAACCTCCACTACCCTTACTGAGAGGGAAAATATATTGTGAGGTATCTTCTCTCTTGGCTCATTAGTGGTGAACCCTCCCAGTGGTTTCGCCAATTTAATCTACCAGACCGCTTCTTAGAGCTCCAATACTGTATTGGATCATTCTGCTTTTATATGCAACACTGAATCACAACTTCCTCTCCTTTCTTCCGGAACGAAACAAAAGGTCTCGTGTCCCTGATCTGACCACATTGTGGACACCTGCTCGGTGCATTGGTCTTCAACCAACTTTGAGTTGAACAAACCACGGAAACAATTTAGAGAATTTCTATCAACAATTAGAGCTGTTGAGGCCTCTAGCTGTTACTGTAGCAAGGAAACCCAGGACTCGATACACCTACTGTTGGAATGTCCACTTTTCTATAACGTAAACTATAGGAGAATAGAATTACATTTAAATAATTGCATCGAGCAATGCTCTTTGGCAAACAATAAGGACAAGGCCAGGTATATTAATCTACATTATACCTAAATGACATAAATATTGTAAAAAGATAGGATATTCCCCCCCATTGGTAATTTACATTCTTTATTACGAGCTCATTTGTTTTTATTAGGTTTTTTCTTGTATATATATAATGTGTGTCAGTATCGGTATAAAAGGAAACCCGAAAAATACAATATAACCGCGGTATGGTAGATTAAACTGGCGAAACCGCTGAGAGGGTTCACCACTGATGAGCCAGGCCCTCCCATTAATTTTTCATTGCTGTAAGGGTAGTTTGGGAAATTGTTGGCAACTATCGGCGCGATGAAGGGATGTTTCTGCGGAGGTGAAATTCAAGACTCGAAACATTTACTTCTGGAATGTCCAATTTTTCGGGATTATAGGGAAAGAAAATTTGGTGGCATCGGACAGCTATATGAATTCGTAGATGAGAAAAGAACATATAAAAATTTTAATAAATTTTGTAGATATATATACAACTATCTTTTGAACTGGAAAAGAGAGGGAAGGAAATTTTGAGAGAATTGCTTTTGTATGTTTGTCTTTTTTCTCCTTTCTCCTTGTATATAGCCAATTTGATATAATGTTAGAAATGTATTGACACAAATATCCCTGAGTTTGGGATATCGCGTTATAGGATGTTTATAAAGGACAGTAGAAATTTGTTTTAATTTTAAAAAGAATCATACGCGTCTATAATAGTTTCGAATTTTGATAACAGATGGCGTGCTAATGTATCATATTGTAAATAAGATTGATAAGGTTTTGGTTTCGAGTTATTCTGGGTTAATTATGGGATGGATCACCTCAATTAACGCTTTGAGGACGTACGATTCCACAGTTGCATAGTAGGCAATTGGAGCTGCTGCGGTCTCACGTGATATTTTACATGTCTTCTTCTTCTTTCTTATCTCCACTCAACCATATTAAGGTATCAAGCTTGTAAAGCTTGTTGATGGTGTCTGCCGGGGAAGAGTAGAGCTCATCAATGGATGAGTCAATACAGTCAATAATGTGTTTTGGGGTTGCAGGCTGACACTTAGTACATAGTGGGAAAACCCTGCAACCATTCTGGAAAGTCATTGTCCGTTAAGTCTGGAAATCAGAGACTGTTGTTCTCTTGGGAGGACAGAACCGGTGCTTGTCCCTCCTGCTCTGTACTCATTCGCGTCCTGGCCGACATTTTACAGGTACATTAGGTCAGCTGACATCCCCTCAACCCACTGATAGACAAGAAGGTATGGGACAAGATCCTGGTGGATGTGAATTCATGTTGGCCGCCGGCGATTTTATATTTAATTTTGAAAATTGAAGACGCGAATCCTCGTCCTTCGGGCTTGATATAAAATCGGCAAGGACACGAATTCGTGTCCCTTTGTCGAAAGTGTTAAAGAATAAGAATATCAATGCAATGGGAGATTTTGTAAGAACTCACATGGCAGAATAGGTAACAATTTGTACCGTTTTGTTTTAGAGATATTCCGGGTTATATGTACAAGCTTTAAGATGTTATCTTCTTACTTATCTTCGCTCACTCAGGTGTCAAGTCTGTGGATATTGAGATAGTGTCTGCTGGGGATAAGTAAAACTCATCTATGGATGAACCTAAGCAGTCGTTGATTAGGTCTTGCTGACAAAAGCAGACGAATTTTATAAGGTTATCCCAAAAGTTCGTGTTTTTCTTATTATTTGTCGAATATTATATTAAGGCGAATACATAATAATACAATTACCTTATACATAATACAAATACATTATACATAATACAAATACTTTATTCATAATACAAAGGCATTATATTATGATGCATTAACGCGCCATCTGTTATCAAAATTCGAAACTATTATAGATGTGTATGATTATTTTTTAAAAAATAAACAATTTCTACTGTCTTTACTGAAATGGAATTAATTTTTTCATTGCAGTAAGGACAGTATAAATTGTTTATTTTTAAAAAAGAACCATACGTGTTTATAATAGTTTCGAATTTTGATAAAGACATTATACATAACGCGGCAAATATAATTATGGCGATTATTATTTGTATTTCAATTTTTTGCAAATGTTTAACGAACTTTTGGGATAACCTTGTAATTCTATCTCTCAATCATAATGATTAAGATTATATAGATAATCATAATCAAAAGGTTAGAAAGTCGTAAGTATATAACGATCAAGGCAATATGCAAATAAGATAAAGGGATATGTATATTAAATACGATAGCTACTCAAATTTTTATTCATAAAAAGTTGTGAAATTTAGTTGCCGCCTATCATTATATAACTACAGGTAACGCCACTCTTGCTGATGATAAAATTCATGGTGCAATCCAACATACCATGGTCGGTCAGTATGTCTGCAAGCTGGCTGTAAGCATGTAATTGAGGATGAACAGATGTACCACTCTTTAGAGCACAGAAGCAACTATTCCCATTCTATTTACAGAGTAATCAATCCTATATTTGCACAAATCAATAATCGCTCAAATTTCTATATATTAAATAGGAACCAAAAGATTCCAACAAATTATAAAAGACGATGTTTTCTTTATTGTAAAATGCCAAACTCTTGTGATCAAAAGATCAATGAGATTCTAGAACAAAATATTAGATCAAAATATGGCTTTTTTTTAGATCTAGTATTTTATTTCAAAATAATCGCTCAAAATTCTATAATAAAAATAGGAAGATCCCAAAAGATTATAAAAGACGAAGCGTTTATTGTGTGTGTAAACTGAAAAACTCATGCGATCAAAAGATAATCGACGTTCCTTGAACAAAATATTGAATCAAAAGATGTTAAAACAGAATCCAGCATTTTATTTCAAGCCTATCCATGTTCGTTTGATATAGAAAGCTTGCCAGTTTACAATAAATATACACGTTGCCTTTGTAATATCTTTTGGAATTTTTCAATCATGCTTTGTTTGTAAAAAACGACAAATCTAGACAATTTTCTGTATTAGTCGAAGTAAAAATAACCCGAATACCCTAAAATATACTATAAATAGACTTCTTACCTAAATGAGAATACCTATTTTGAAAATGTGATCATTCAAACGTGCATAAACCTAGTGTGGAAGGGAACTTGTACATGGGGAACAGTAAAATGGTCTTACCTTATTTTATGGAAGAGAAACCAGCAGCAAGACAGACGATAAGTCATACATCCGCATGTTCCGGCCCCATACCACTACACGTGCGCACGCGCAGGCTGCCTCAAGAAAGTATGCCATTGGTCGGTTGATGAAGTGACGTCATCAAGGTGTTGTCAAACTTCCACGGTCGTTAACATAGAGGCGACAGATGCTCTGAGGAATGTTGGGGAGCCAAGCAAGACTTGGCACATGTGAGCACGTGTACCCTACATAGAGCACACACGCACAAATGTTAAATCTATTGTTAAATACATTGAATTATAGTGCGTGTGCAATTCACAACTATCAAAAGAATGTTGGGAAGACTTGACACATGTGACAGCAAGAAGTACATGTACCCTACATAGAGCACACATGCACAAATGTTAAATCTATTGTTAAATACATTGAATTATAGTGCGTGTGCAATGTACATCGGTGAAAAACCATCAAAGAAATGTTGGGAAGATAAGGCACATGAGAACAAATGGCACAAATGTTACATATATTGTTAACCAAGAAAAAGGCCATTTCCTGATCGTGCAACTAAAAGTTGCTGATAGCTTGCGCCATCTATCAGAATAAATATCAAATAATCGTTGATTTTTGGTGCAAGCCATCAGCAACTTTTAGTTCCATGATCAGGAAAGGCCCTTTTTCTTAATTTATCCACATGAACCAAGTACAATTTCACTTTTGTACTTTTTTTTACATATATTGTTAAATTCTTTTTCTATGAAAAATAGACACTTCGGCCAGTTAGAGTTTTTTATTTTCCTCAACGTTTCGACAAAAATCTTTTGTCTTCGTCAGGAGAAGTAAATAAAAATAAAGAATTTGGCAAGGTGTTAAAAATTGTTATGAGGTACAATTTTTAACGCCTTGCCAAATGCTTTATTTTTATTTACTTCTCCTGACGAAGACAAAAGATTTTTGTCGAAACGTTGAGAAAAATAAAAAAACTCTAACTGGCCGAAGTGTCTATTTTTCATAGAAATATGAATGCCGGCGGCCAGACAACCTCTATCTTCAGGATTGTTAAATTCGTTGAATTATAGCGCGTGCGCAATGCACACCGATTGAAAGACTCTCAAAGAAATGTTTGTAAGACTTGGCACATATGAGCATTATCAACACATGTACCCTAAACAGATCAAATGTTAAATCTATTGTGAAATTAATTTAAACAATAGTACCCACGCATTTCCTTTTAAAACCTAAGATGTATAATTATGAAGAGATCTGTAAACTACGGTTTGGCTTACATTCTAAATGGCAGTATTTCAGAATTGAATCAAATAAACCAAACATATGTAAGGTTGTCCCAAAAGTCCGTGTTTTTTTATTACTTGGCGAATAACAGTATTACGGCGAATGCATTTTTTTTCTTGTCCCAGGTCTGGACTTCAAGTCTAGACCAGATCCTGAAGGCCTCTTTATCGCCTCGATGACCACAGCTGGGTCGGTATAGATGTCTGTTCGGCAATGCCGATGCCTGACATGATGTGTGGGCGAATACATAATAATAAATAATACAATTACTTTACACATAATACAAAGACATTATACATAAGGGCGAATAATATTATTACGGCGTATATACAATAATAATACATAATACAATTACGTTATACATAATACAAAGACCGTGCGGCCACGCGTCGCGCGAGCTCCGCGTTTTTCGCCTCTGGCGAGTGTATGTATCCCGGCGGTACGCCGAATATGATACGGGCGGAAAGCCCATCGAAAACTGAAAAGAAGCCTGTAAGGCTCGGCTTTCAAGCTCAATTATGTGCTGATTTATCAGCGAAAGAAAACATACAGAAGAACATTTAAATTTCTTCAGAATTTCAAAAATATGTAAATCCGCCCGCCGGCGGACAACATGCAAATCCGGCCGCGCCGACCAACTTTGATACTGCTTCGTTTTCCGAGGCCGCTGCCCAAGCCAATAGAAGCTGGGCAGATTTAGCAGAGGACAACAATCCTGAACACGAGGACAACTACACCTATGTCCAAAGAAAGAAAAGACGCCGTGGCTCGGCGGAATCACCTGCGGCGGCTGCACCTTCCTCTAACCTCAGAGGCGCAGGAGCCATTCGCCGGCCACGATCATCCACGGGATGGGCACCGCGGGCGGAGGAAATTCGGACCACCCGAGCGCACATCGCGGAGGCCAGGGCGCGGCAAGCGTCTTCCACCGAGGACCACTGCGTTTACATAGAGCGCAGCCCTGAACTGGAGCCCTTTCACTACATGAGGGCCATTGAAAGGATGTTTGGGAGCACCAGGGAGGTCTTCCAGGTGACCAAAATGAACGGCCACTTCCTGGTGGGACTGGCAAACAGAGGCATGGCCGAGCGCTTCGTCAACGAGGGCCTCGAGGTGGAGGGAACTCTCCACAGGGCCTTCCCATTCCGCAAGAGGGCGGAGAGAATTACGGTGGGCAACCTCCCCTTCTTCGTGGGGGATGCAACCGTCATCAGCGCCCTTTCAGCTTTCGGGCGAGTAACATCTATCGCCCCCAAGCTGATGAAGGCTGGCCCGTACATCTATAACGACGGCCGCCGAGAAGCGTTTATCATCCTCCGCGAAGGAATGACCATCGAGGGACTGCCCACCCGTCTCAACATCACCATCAAAGGCGAGGCCTGGCCCGCATACTTATCCTCCGGAATTAGGTGCTCCAGGTGCCGAGGCCAAGGACATCGCCGGGCCAACTGCCCCCTGCTTGCAGGGCGAACCAGCGCTCCTGGACCGGCCACACCTACCTCTCCCACCAGCGTCCCTTCAGCGACTGCGCCTGGCCTGCCTCAGCAGCCATCCGCCCAGCCTCCACCTTCGGCGTCTCCCAGTCCAACCATGGAGCTCTCCGACGTGCCTCCCGCGAGCCGTGCCGCGCTACTTCCACCTGCTGCACCCCGGCCACCACCACTAGCGCCTTTGGCCTTACCTGTGGAGGACATGTCTCCTGCCCCTCCACCTGTGATACCAGCTCCGTCCTTGCGGGCTCCTGGGGGTTCCGTGAGCCCCCAATCAACGAAGTCGGGACCCCCCGCTCAGGACATTGAAATGACCGTCATCGAGGAGTCCTCCGCCTCCTCTACATCATCGAGCAGGACATCCATGAGAGATGACCTCGTGGCGTTCATCCGGAGAAGCCCCACCGTGTCCTTTACTGGGACGGACGCTCTTGGTCTTGGGCGGGAGGAGGTCTTGGAGAAAACGCTGGCTCCTGACACCTCCGCAGACCGATGCTCTTGCCGGTCTGATTAAACAAATCCTTGGCCTGAAGCCCGCAGGCAATACCAATGTATATAAAATCTTACACCAGGTCAAATCCGAATTGAAAAAAGGACCGGCGGCAGTGCCTCCAACACCCCCACTGCCTGCGCCTTGGCCTGCCGAGCCAGCACCACCCGCTCCCCAAGAGAGGGAGTCGACGCCGGCCATGGCCACACCTCCGCCTCCCACTTCTGCCCAAATGGAGGCTGACCTAATCGATAAACGTTGCGATGAATTGCAACTTTTAACCATTCAATTGATGAAGGAACTCAACCTGTGGCCACAACTGGACTCTTTATACCCTGACCTCGTGGAAGCGGTGCTATACCCTGAGGATAGGAAGGGCTTCCTCAGGAGACTTTCGCCGGGGGACAAGAAAGTTATCATCCAAATCCTGGACAAGCTTTCCGAGCATACTCGGGACTTACACTCCCTTACTCTCAGGGACCTATCTGAGCTTAGGGCCGCCTTGCCGTCCGACCTCCTGTTGAAACAATTGTAAATATTTGAGCTTATCTCTCCGGAGTGTACTAATTGACAGTGCGGTCAATAAAATATGTTTAATTAGAAATTGGTACATAATACAAAGACATTATACATAACGGCGAATAATATTATTACGGCGTATATACAATAATAATACATAATACAATTATGTTATACATAATACAAAGACATTATACATACCGGCGAATAATATTATTACGGCGTATATACAATAATAATACATAATACAATTATGTTATACATAATACAAAGACATTATACATACCGGCGAATAATATTATTACGGCGTATATACAATAATAATACATAATACAATTATGTTATACATAATACAAAGACATTATACATACCGGCGAATAATATTATTACGGAGAATACATAATAATACATAATACAATTACTTTATACATAATACAAAGACCGTGCGGCCACGCGTCGCACGAGCTCCGCATTTTTCGCTTCTGGCGAGCGATGAATCACTCATAAACATGCCGAATTCGGCATCACCGGGGAGCCCAGGACCTGCTGGACAAGAGCCTGGAAGGCCCAGCATCCTACCTCCACCCGGTAGCGAAAATTCGGCCAAAAACGAATTTCATAGAGAAATCTATAGAGAAAAATCTAATTCTCGTGAATATGTAAATCCGCCGGCTGACGGCGGAAATGTAAATCTGGCCGTCGCGCGCGGTGACGTCACGTCCGGCTTGCCGCCGGCTACGTCATCCAATGGCGCTGCCCGTGCCCTGAGAAACTGGGCGGACTGCCCTGAAGATCAAGGCCCTGGAGCGGACGACGACTTTACCGTCGTGAGGACCAAAAAGAGGCGCCGCGAATCTGCGAACTCGCCTACAGCGGCTGCACCATCCTCCAACATCGGAGGTGCAAGAACCAGTCGCCGACCGCAATCTTCGGCAGGATCTGTGCCCCGGGCACAGGAAATAAGAACAACCAGGGCCCACATCACAGAGGCCCGGGCGCGGCAGGCATCCTCATCTGAGGACCTCTGTGTGTACCTGGAGCACGGCCCCGAGCTACAGCCCTTCCACTACCTGAGGGCGCTGGACAGGATGCTCGGAGGAACCGCCGGAGTCATCCAAGTCTCCAAGGTGAACGGCCACCAACTCCTGGGACTGGCGAACAGAGGCCTGGCCGAGCGCCTCATAGACGAGGGCCTCGAGGTTGAGGGCACACTCCTCAGGGCCTTTCCTTTCCGCAAAAGAGCGGAAAGGATAACTGTGGGCAACCTCCCCTTCTTCGTGGAGGACTCCGCCATCATCAGCGCCCTAAAACCTTATGGGCGCGTGACATCAATTGCGCCCAAACTGATGAAGGCCGGCCCATACACCTACAACGACGGCCGCCGCGAGGCATTCATTGTCCTCCGCGAGGGAATGACAACTGAGAGGCTCCCCACCCGCCTTGAGATCCCTATTAAAGGCGAGGCATGGCCCGCTTATTTGTCCTCGGGCATCAAGTGCTCCAGGTGCCACGGCCAAGGACATCGCAGGGCCAACTGCCCCCTGCTTGCAGGGCGAACCAACGCTCCTAGACCGGCCACACCTATCTCTCCCACCAGCGTCCCACCAGTGACCGCGCCTGGGCTGCCTCGGCAGCCTTCTGCCCATCCTCCACCTCCGGCGTCCCCCAGTCCAGCCATGGAGACCCCCAGCGCTTCTCCTGCGGCCCGGGCTGTGACCCCATCTGCAGCACCTCGGCCATCTACACCAGTGGCCCCAGCCGTACCTGTGGAGATGGCGCCTCCTGCCCCTCCACCTGTGACCCCTGCTCCGTCCTTGCGGGCTCCTGGGGGTTCCGTGAGCCCCCAATCAACGAAGTCGGGACCCCCCGCTCAGGACATTGAAATGACCGCCATCGAGGAGTCCTCCGCTTCCTCCACATCATCGAGCAGGACATCCATGAGAGATGACCTCGTGGCGTTCATCCAGAGAAGCCCCACCGTGTCCTTTACTGGGACGGACGCTCTTGGTCTCGGGCGGGAGGAGGTCTTGGACCTCCTCTCATCGAGGACCAAGGCCCAAAGAAAACGCGGGCTACTGACACCTCCGCAGACCGATGCTCTTGCCGGTCTGATTGAACAAATCCTTGGCCTGAAGCCCGCAGGCAATACCAATGTATATAAGATCTTACACCAGGTCAAATCCGAATTGAAAAAAGGACCGGCGGCAGTGCCTCCAACACCCCCACTGCCTGCGCCTCGGCCTGCCGGGCCAACACCACCCGTTCCCCACGGAGTAGAGACTAAACCGGCCATGGCGACACCTCCGCCTCCACTGCCTACACCGATGGAGGAGGAATATGTAGACCACGAGGACTTGATGGAGGACCTATTTGATGAGTTGAATTCAGACACTGAATTAAAACCTTTACTCGACTCAGGGTTCAGCACGTACGATCTCATCGAGGCAATCCTACACAGAAACGAGAGGGCGCTTCTCATTGCGCAACTCTCGCCTAGCCAGAAGATCATCTTTGCTGGTTTCATTGACATCGTCATCTGGCGCGCCCAGCACTGCGATAACCATATTCGCCAAAGATTGGCCAACTTCAGGAAGGCCCTAAACTCCTGACGGGACCCAGGCGTGCCCTCGGTGTGAGCTCCACCCACTAATGTAAATAGTCACTTTCCTCTTAACTCTTCGGAGTGAAATATTGACCAATAGTCAATAAAGTGGTTTTAATTGTCAATACATAATACAATTATGTTATACATAATACAAAGACATTATACATAACGGCGAATAATATTATTACGGCGTATATACAATAATAATACATAATACAATTATGTTATACATAATACAAAGACATTATACATAACGGCGAATAATATTGGTATTTCTATTTTTTGCAAGTGTTTACGAACTTTTGGGACAACATTGTATATAAATCTAACAACTAAATTAGCTATATTTAGATGTTAGCGTTATATTTCATAGTATATAACAGTACTGTATATCATGGTGGATGGATGCGAACAAGAAAAAATTTCATCTATTCCTAAAGAGAGTACACTCATGTGGAAAGTCTTTATGTTACCGGTCGTCTGTTTTTTAAAAGAGACAGAAGAAATTTTTGTTCATACTTGGTTATCTCTGGTAACCAAGTGTGTATACACTCATGGACAAAACTTAAGGAAGTTGTACCTTTCAGCATGTATATCGGGATTCAGACAATAACTCTGAAAGATATTAACCTTTAAAGGTCAAAGACTCTTCCAGTAAAATATATATGAGTTTGTTTATACAAAAATGTAATGCTTTCATAAAATTTGGCTCTAAGCCAACAGTATTATTGGCAAATGAAAATTTTATTCAAACCAATATATGCCTTTTTATCAAATAATAATATAAATATGGATTGTTCTATTTTCATAACAATATATGAGTGTGTATACACTCATAGACAAGACTTGAAAAAGTTGTACCTTTTAACATGTATATCGGGATTCAGACAATAATTCTGAAAGATATTACAGTGACCTTTATTGAAGACACACGAGATAACCAAGTGTGTATACATTCATGGACAAAACTTAAGGAAGTTGTACCTTTTAGCATGTATATCGGGATTCAGACAATAACTCTTAAAGATATTACAGTGACCTCTATTGAAGAGACACAAGATAACCAAGTGGGTACAAATTTGCCTATGTTTCCTTAAAAATAAAAATAAAAAATAAAAAACAGACGACCGGCGGCGACCTTAAAGAACTTTCCACTTCCTTATGTTTTATCCATGAGTGTAGCTAGCGTGTTGGGCCTCCAACACCTTTTTTCATATATCATCATATAATAATCATCTTGCTCTAATCTCATCTTGTGAATATGCAAAGTAATATTAGCATAATTAGACGATTGTATCGTTTAACATAAAGGTAAACATTTTTATAGGTAGAGGGTTTTAAAAATAGGATTAAATACCCATTACAACCTTTCTTTTTGCACGTTTTTCAATATATTCATCATTCAACAAAGATAAACATTATAAGTTTCCTTATAAAGTGTGACACCAGGTCACTGAAGCGTCGAAAAAAAGGAAAAGGTTAATGGATATTTAATGATATCACTTTAGAGTTGGAAGGTTAAATGTACATAGGTTCTTCCAAAAGTAATGCCTGTTTTGGTCATAACTCGTAAACCTCTAAATATTTTTGATTCAAATTTCATACACATACAAATCATATATTTATAATACAATATAATGAGGCTTATGATTGTAGAACGACATTTGAAAATTATTCCGCATGTGTTTCTTTTGAACGAAAAATCGAAATTTATTCCAAGGAGAAATAACGATTATTTCTAACCATAGGGATGAAGAATGAAAGGATGAATTGTGAAAGGTAATGACGATGGGATGGGAACTGGACACTTTTATTTTTCCCTTTATCATTACTCTTCACAATTCATCCTATCATACTACATCCCTAAGGTTAGAAATAATCGTTATTTCTCCTTTAAATAAGTTTCGATTTTTCGTTCAAAAGAAACACATGCGGGATAATTTTCAAATGTCGTTTAAATCATATATTTGTGAATAGAATGGTATTATTGAAAATATTCTTCAGCAGAGTCTATTCACTTCTTCTATCGTTGAACCCACGCTGTAAATATGCTTTGGAAATATTCTGGAGGTTGTTTTCTCAACCATGTCTTTATGGTTTGTTTTACTTCCTGTTGGTCTTCAAATATTTGTCCCTTCAGATATTTTTCATTGGGGAGAATAAATAGAAGTCACAAGGTGCCAAATCTGGTCTGTATGGGGGTTGTGGAATCAGTGACCTGCCCATTTGTCCAATAGCCTCTGAAGTCTGGAAGGAGTTGTGCGGCCGTGTATTGTCATGGTGTGGTGGTGGTGCTTATCTCCATGGTTAAACCAATTCCTGAATTCCTCTCCAATTTTGCGATGGTAGTTATAGGCCTGGGATCCTCTATTGTCAGCATGGTGTAACTTGACGGATTTAAGAAGAATCTTTGGTCTTTTTTTCGAATAGCTTCCCTAAGATTTCGTAAAGTTAGAACATAGAGAGAACTGTCTCCACATTGCTACCTTCTTCTAGAAAACCAAGTATTACATCTCGCATGTCCCAAAAGATAGTTACCATCATCTTTTTGTATGACATCTGCACTTTGATATTTTTCTTATGTGAACTGGGATGATGCCATTCTAATGACTGTGCCTTAGTTTCTGGGTAATAGAGGTATGTCCAGATTTCATCTCCAATCATTATATTTAAAAAAAAAAAGTGTCCTTTGGGCTTCATAGAGATATAGTAGTTCTTGGCATAGTTGAACCTTTTGATCATGCTGATCCGGGGTTAGTTTCTGTTGGAAATAAAGTAAAAGAAAATAGAAAAAAAAAGAATTGATTAAAAAAAAATGGTTGCCTGTAAAGTCGGTTTTACGGGCGAAGATTTTACGTGACAACGGTAGAATATTTATTGATATGAATATAATTAAATTGCACAATAGGAACAAGGAATTGAATGAAAATAAGAATTGCACAAATTTTAACTATAGAAATATATTTTGTTTACTAAAACATTGTACATGTAAACTAAAACTTAACTAATTCCTATTTGAGTGATTTTGTTGAGGATAGGACGATGATAGGAGAAATATGAAATGAAAGGAAGTGTTTCTGCTGTAATGTGTCTTGCGAAAGTCAAGTCGATAGTTGTTCCTTTTAACGTAGTTGACTTAGAAACGTTTGATACGCAATCAAGATTATACGTATTTTTCATGAATTTAAGAAACGAGTTGTCAGGCTTTACGTTTTTGTTAAAATCACCACACAGAAGAATCGGTATACTAGAATCAACTTGCACGAACGGTGGCACGTACTGGCTGTTGTGAATGTACGGACCGAGTCCTTGCCATAGTAACATTCCAATATCCTGCATACTAGCTCCTGGATGAATATATACAGCACCGAGTATAAACTTGAAGCTAGTATTAGCGGCGAAGCAAGTAACTTCAGTCATGCACATGTCACCCTTGGTTTTAATGACACGAGTTACGTCTGTAATCGCAACTTGGAACACTTCCGCCGTAGATGTCGATGATAATTTACGATAGATCGCCACTCCACCAGCCGCGTTGGTATTTGAAAATCAAAACACTTATTCAGATCGAAGGTTCAAATTTTTGCTAAATAAATTTGAAATTAAATAAAATTTGTAATTGTAAATGATGAAGTTGAAAATTAAAACATTTACTTAATTTAGATGTTAAAATTCTTGCTCAACACAGTTTAAATAAAGTTTTCTTATATCTGCCACTTTTTCTTAATATTTGTAATTTTAAAGAATCAATTCGAAAATCAAAACATTTACTCAGATCGAAGGTTCAAATTTTTGCTAAATAAATTTGAAACTATTTAAAATTTGTAAAATAATAATTAATTAATTAATTAATTTTAAACTAATAATTTACTTAACACTATCAACATTTATCAATAGTATGACATAACCTATAAACTCAGTTTCTCAACTTTTGTGTCAATCTAACAATTAATCAATCAATCATAGTTTACGATAATGAAATATCAGTGTACAATTATTTACCTTTATTGTTGTAGTTGTTGTAAATGACGAATCTAAGCACTCCACATTTTCACTACAGACACAGCTGACGATACTTTAACCACACGTGTGAACTTGTATTATGACGCTTTCTTGTTTTTCCAACGCCAAGAACGTTCGAGAAAGACAAAGACAGAGACAAGCATGCGCCGATTCAATGCGCCTAATTCTCTAGCGCTGCGCGCGCAGCTGCGCGCGCAGCACTCTCGTTCGATGACTCATCGTAACGTTACCGGGCGTTACACTTTTTCATAAGTGACTCCCAGCCGCAACCTAATTTAAGACGTTGTCACGTCAAAAAAAAGAACAATTTAAATAAATAATTTTTGTGTATAGCTATTGTACTTACAGAAGCGATAGGCAGGTGATATTCTGGAGGTAGTAGGCGCGACAAGATTTGATGAATTTAACATAATGAGTTTTATTCTATTATGATAATATGATACATAAATATAAACTAATTTCAATCAGAGTAATTATCCTGAACTATTATGCTAATCACCAATCTTTTTTCTAACTTTAGCCTTCTCTTGTGAACTTCTTTTCACTCAATTCACTTTCTATTCAGGCTTCTTATGAACTTTTTCTTATGAACTTAGAACCCATTTTGAACAGATCTTCCTATGACCTAAATGTTCAATAATTGTTTCTATTGCAATAGATCCAAGATTTAGTATATTACACAACTCTCTGATAGTTATTCTTCAATCATAACAGATAAGGTCATCAACCTTGTCTTCAGGGTTGGTTGATGGCCTACGTGGTTTGTCATCCAAAGAAGTCTCACCACTTCGGAATATTTTCATCCATTTTCTCACATTACTTACATCTATTGTGGCTTCTTTGTTTACTTTGTCTATTCTGGTGAATCTCTGAAGCTGAACATCCCTTCATTTCCAAAAATTCACTAACGGCTTTATCCTGAAAACCATACACAAATCTTGACCTATCTTTCTCACATTATTTATTTGTTTAACACCCAGGTTCCTGGAGCCACATACAGAAGTCGCCAACCTAACCGAGCTGTCCTTCTGACACTCACCTAAGTCCTCTTGGTTTTATTTGAAGTGTCAATGGAGAGAAGTCCAAATCAAAAGGTGGTGCCAGGCAGATTTATTTCTTGGGAGATTTTATAGGGATGCTGTACTTAGGTTGGTGATCCCTAGGAGGGTGACGGTCAGGAATCTTTGGTATTGGAAGGTTGGGCAGGTGAAGTGGTCCACGGTTTGGTCTTCACCTAAATCAGGGGTCAGCAAACTGCGGCTTGCAAGCCATCTGCAGCTCTCTTTGGATGTGAAGCTCTTTATATAGTTCCATACGTAAATATTTATTTATACAAGTACTATTGATTGTTAGCAAGAAAAAAATTGTGGCTCTTTAAAAAAATTGAAATTTTGTAAATTGTAATTTTTGACTCTTCGACACAAAAGATTGACGATCCCTGACCTAAGCAATAGTGGGGCTGTTGGATCTTCTTTAAATACTTTTGCATGCTCTTTTATGAAACGAACAAGCTATCATGATATGTGTTAATGACTAAAACAACAGAGATAGTCAATGGTCAAAATATTTTATATAATTTCACTGAATGTGCCTGGCCATTATAAACTTCCCCTTCTGGTCAAAAAAATAATTCACTCTGTCGGACTCGGTGACAATACGATACTGAAATGTGACAGCTTGAACAGAGCGTCGCGAGTAAGCAATGCACTGCTTCTGTCAGGTTTTTTAGTGCGTCCGCTGATAGCCGCAGTATATAGCAATATATAAAAGAAAGGACACCTCTCCCGTCAAAATAGACGTCAAATCTAGACGCTATTTATTGACCGTCTCCGCCAACTAGCGGACTCAGGTCGTTAACAAAGCCACAGCACAAACTTCTTTTTAACGATCAATATCCTTTCGGAAAAATTTATATATATCAATGTGATAAAAAAAGATCACAAATTTTATAAATAAACTCGTGGAAGCGTTTTTGGATTATATATTGATATAAAAAAATAACGGTAGCCTCTCCTGTCAAAATAGACGCTAAAACTAAGTCCCATCTATTGACCGTCTCCGCAAACTAGCAGACTCAGGTCAGTGACAAAGCGGCACCAGATTTGGCAAACTAATAAGCGTTCCACCTAGAGACCATGGTTTAGGGCTAATAGCCCTCGTCAGTCTAGGGCGGACTTTATTCCATGAGATCTACAAGGGATCTAATAGATTCTTCACAATCTGCCAAAGAGGTGTTTAGCTGGCAAAGGGGGTAAGCTAAATCTATGGCTAAAATATAGTTTTTTTGCTTATCCCTAGTACACGTGGTACAGGCCATGATAACCATGGTGGGTAGAAGTAGGCAAAATCTTTTATTGTAAGTTCACCACATGTCTACACATGTGAAAAGCAGTTCGACTTTGCACTTACAAATGTGCCAGAACCCCGATTGGTTACTTGCATTTGCTGGTGGGGTTGGACTTTTACAAGAAACGGGAACCATTGAAGCGTTTTTTTATTTTATTTTTTTATCAGAAATAAGTGCTCAATGCGGGGCGGGAATCGAACCCGGGTCATAGCGGTCGAAAACCAACGGTTTAGACCATCCTTCCACCGACCCCTGTTAAAATATAGTACTATAGTAGAGAACCTCCATGAGAGGACACTCGCGCTAGAGGACACCTCTCTATAAAGGACAGTTTTCATTTGTAAACTTATCATTTTTACTATTTAGCAACTCTTCGGTAAGAGGACAGCTCTCTGTAAAGTACACTTTGGCTCTGCAACTAGGTTTCCTTTACAGGGAGGTAGTTCTACTGTATGTATATAACTATGTACAATGAATATGTAGATGGCGCCTCCGCCAATTTGGATTATAGATTAGAAACACAAGGTAATAAGACAATATGAAAATAAATAAATTGTGTGTCAACATGTTTCAGTAACAGTGCTGTTACCGCAATGTCACAATCTATTTAATTATTTGGTCTTTAGTACCTTGTGTTTCCATTTAATTATACAGTAGAACCTCCATGAGAGAACACTCGCACTAGAGAACACCTCTCTACAAAGGACAGTTTTCATTTACAAAATTACCATTTATGCAATTTAGCAACTCTCCGGTAAGAGGACACCTCTCCCTGAAGGACACTTGGGCTTTGCAATTAGGTGTTGTCCTTTATATATATATATTACTGGGCGGTGTTGGACAGTAACGTTGACAAATTGTTGACTCTGTCAATAACAAAATGAACCATCTGAAGTTTAGATGTCAACACTCTGTTTGTTTATAATTCTTGCGACACATAGAACTTATATATAAACACGGTCGTCAACTTCTCCATGGCAAAGTCCTTAGAATTGACGCAATATTGTTACGCAACGTTTGGCAACGTGTACGGACGTAGGATTACGCAAACCTCATGCACAGGTTAGCTACTGCATTCCGGATAGCCTTCTGGGAATTGAAATTTCGTTTTACCATTTCAATGTACATTACACTTTTGAATAACACTTAATTAGTCTCTCGGGAGTTAATTAAAAAATTAACAACACATAGCTTTCTTTCAATCAAGAAGCCTCTGGGAGCAAACGATTTTTGGTCGCAGTGGTACAGCCTGCTCCATGCTTATGAGGGCCAACAGCCCGAAACGCGTTCGTGGATGGCTTTTCTTGATTTGATATTGAAGAAAATGAGTTGGCCAAATATCAGGGAACAGACTAAATAAATGTTTAGTTAATTTCTGTTCCACTAGATGGCGCTCTACCATCTAAAAAGCACATGTGATCGTGGTCAGGATATGTCTTCTTTGTTTTTAAGCTCCTCTACTGGCTTTACAATATCAAATAGAGAAATACAGACTGTATTTATATATTTGATATTGTGAAGCCAGGAAGAGAGTTTCCTTGCTCGAAATATCGCTTTGCAATAAAAATTTTAAAAAAAGATATGTATTGTTAATTTTTTAACAAGGGATTTTGCGTTGCCTTGAGTATAGGAACTCCATCTGTGCTTTCTTCCTGTGGTGAATCTGTATAAGACCGGTGGTCTTAATAAAGCTGTATGTGTGTGAATAACTTTCAACAATTTTACTTTATTTTCTTCCCCTTTCAATATCATTAGTATTTAAATATGTAAAAATTAATTTGTATATAAAAATAGTATATATCATCAATTTATTATCGTGATACTCCTGTAGATGGACTGACAAGTCCGAAAGCTTGAAAATAAAAATGTGAACAAGAAACTTAACCCTGGAAGTTTTATTTACTTTCTAATTTTACCTTATATAAGAAATACAAACATTATGGCGCGAATGTTTATTTTGAACATAAAATAAACTTCTACTATCCTTACTGCGATGAAAAAAGCATTCGAATAAGCCCCTTCAATTTTTTCATCGCAGTAAGGACAGTAGAAGTTTGTTTTTATGTTCAAAAGAAACATTCGTGCCATAATGTTTGTATTTCTTATATACTAGCCGAATGACCCGGGCAACGCCCGAGTTTTACCCGATTGAATGTTTTGATTCAAATACTATTTGTTACAATTATAAATTGGCGCCTTAAATAAATGCATATATTAGTTAATAACTATAGCCTATGTGCTTTATCTGTCTATGTACTGTTGGCTTCCGTAGGCGTCTCTTACTGGGAAAAAGAAAGAGAGGATTCCATTTAGTTATTAACTAATATATGCATTTATTTAAGGAGCGACCCACTCCAACACAATAGTTGCAAAAACCAAAAAGCGAGTGGGGGGCAAAGTCAAAAACAAAGTGTCTCGCGTAGTGGTGGCGTGATCGTAGCCAACCAATAGGAGAGCGCCATTCAAAAAAAAAAAAAAAGCAAACGGTGACAGAGATGAAGAACGCACGCATGACGCTCGTAACTGTATATAGAATAGGTGACGCGTTATTGCTTTATACAAATTTTACTGAATAGTCTTTCGGTATTTTAAATTGGGATTGGCCTATACACACACACTGATGAAAGCTACAATCAGGAAATGCCTTTTTTTCTGATGAGAGAGATTTATTGTAGGTGTTTATTATCATTAGTATATTAGGGGACCATATCTGCGAGGGCCAAAGCACTGAACTGTTCACTACTTAGTGGGGGGATGGAGGTGGATGAAGTCCTGTATGCGGCCCTGTACCCCAATCTTAGGGAGATTTTAAAAGTGACCTGTCTATAGCCCCCTCTCTATAGCACCCTATTTTGGTGAGTCCCTAGAGGGGCGCTATAGACAGGTTTAACTTTATTATGTATATATTTTTATTTTTTAAAATTAAATAGACAGCTTCATGCTTGAGGAACTACACTACTATGCGACTTGATTTACATCAATGTAAATAAATAAAAAGTTACTTTAGAATATAACTCATTGTCTTCTTCTTCTTCTTTCTTTTCTTCACTCAATCACACTAAGGTATCAAGCTTGTAAAGCTTGAGATTTTCTCATTGTAAATAGCTCAACTTGATCAACTTTCTCTCTCCACGATACTAATTATTACAGATAACTTCATTAAATCAACTTCCATCATTGCTTAACATACTGTAAATAACTACCTTGAGATTTCTTCTATCTGCTTATGTTGTTGCTTATTTGTTTAATGTATATGTTTATTTAATGCTCTTAATTGTGAATTTTCTTTTTGAAAATTCTGTTACCTACTCTACTACAATTATTGTAAATAGTTTCACGCACAATTATCCAGATCGGATATAGCGTGTCTTGTTTGTAACTGGTAATAAATAAATATTATGTATATTTTAATAATATTATTATTAATTATATATAAATATATTATATATATTTATATATTATTATTCATTCATTTTAATATAAAATATCAATGTAAAAGAGAGAGAAAACCCCGGCGAGTTATAAATAGTTTAAATTTTCGATAACAGATGGCGTTCTAAGGCAACACGTTTATAAATGGAATTGTGTCAGTCATTTATAGATTTGTACTTTAAAATGTGCCTGAAGATAAACACTTGGCCAGAAAACAAGCAAAGCACAATTAAATAAAGAAACTTTAAATTGTGGAATATCGTAGGATTTTATTACCTCATGAAAAAAATAGTACAACAAATGTAATATTATATATTAGTAAATTAAATTTAATTGCCATCTATCGTTAAAATTTTACACAAATAAATTTACTGGCAATGCGTTTCTTTTAAATATCATCAAATATTATCTCTACAGACCTTACTGCAATGATATGAGTTATTGAATGAGAGGGCTTGGCTCATCAGTAGTGAACCCACTCAGCGGTTTCTCCAAATTAATCTCTAGACCGCTCTACTATTGTATTGGATTGGTTTGGTGTATACCCTGTATTTTCTATGGAAGGCAGCTTGGAGGTTTTTAGTGAACTATGGACATAAGCTTTTAGGTCTGTAGAGGTACATACATATAATTTCAAGGTATTGCATCGAGCAAAGCTCTTCCGCAAAATTCAGTAAATTTATTTGCGTAAAATTTTAACGATAGATGGCAATTAAATTTAATTCACTAATATATATTGGTTATGAAAACATATTTTGCGGAAGAGCTTTGCTCGATGCAATACCTTGAAATTATATGTTTTAAATTATATACACCAAACCAATCCAATACAATAGTAGAGCGGTCTAGAGATTAATTTGGCGAAACCGCTGAGAGGGTTCACTACTGATGAGCCAAGCACTCTCATTCAATAACTAATATCATTGCAGTAAGGTCTGTAGAGATAATATTTGATTATATATCAAAAGAAACGCATTGCCAGTAAATTTATTTGTGTAAAATTTTAAATGTGACATTGTACTGGGATAAGGTGGATAAATTAAGAAAAATACATCTCCCTATTGTGTAACTGAAAGTTTCTGATGGCTTGCGTCATCTATCGGAATAAATATCAACTAATAGTTGATTTTTATTTATTCCACAATTGGCCAAATACTCATTCTTGATTAATCAAGAAATTCAGTGATTCGTTAACAATGAGGTATGTACGAAGGAACGTGTGGCCACTGGACATGTGTCGGACATGGAGGCTGTTGTTGGGTGCTGCGCTGCCTGGAGTATAGGAGCTCTATCTATGATTCCTTTCTTCCTGTAGTGAATCTGTATAAGACCGGTGGTCTTAATAAAGCTTTGTGTGTGTGTGTATGTGTGTGTGATTAATCAAGAAAAGCTAACCACGTACGCGTTTCGGGCTGTACCTCAACGACCAAAAACTGGTCATTCAGACATCTTGAAAAATCATGAAACGGGTAGTTAAGGCCAGAATGACGTGAGAACACGAAAAAAATGTGAAAAGAAAATAGTACAAATGTGATATTGTACTGGGAAAAGGTATTTGTTCAATTCGGGAATAATTATAAATCAACGGATAGTTTATATTTATTCCGATAGATGGCGCAAGTCATCAGCAACTTTCAGTTGCACGATATGGAATAAAGTCCGCCCTAGACTGACGATGGCCATTAGCCCGAAACCATGGTCTCTAGGTGGACGCTTCTCAGTTTGCCAAAGCTGGTGTTGTGGCTTTGTCACCGACCTGAGGCCACAAGTTTGCGGTAACGATCAATAGATGGCGTCTAGTTTTGACGTCTGTTTTGACAGGAGAGGTGACCTTTATATTTATATACCTAGCGTATCGTTTTTTATTTGTGGAACTTGCGTATAGTTTTAATTTGTGGAAGGATGGTAGTCATGTACCGAAAGTGGCACCTCTCCCTTTAAAAATGCATTAAAACAATACTTTTGTTTATCACCCCAGTCCAAAATGTAAATATTATGATGAAGAATAAACCACAACACCAGTTTTGGAAAATTCAGACAATAGACAACCTGTATACCATGGTTTCTGGCTATGGTCCTCATCAGTACAGGGACGGCTTCAATTCCATAACTTCCTATGAGAGGGGTTGAGAAATCGCGGTTGAATTTGACATAACGGTGTTTAAGCTCTTCAAGTAACCGAGCCGATTTCCAGGCCAGAATACAACGTAGAGTTACGGACGGATAAGGCACAATTTGGATTATAGATTATAAACACAAGGTAATAAGACCAGATCTAAATAAATAAATAAATAATGTGTGACGTGTATTGGTAACAGCGTTGTTACCATCTTCAGACAAAAATATTGACTGTATCATCTATCTATATATATAAAAATGAATGTCTGTCTGTCTGTCTGTCTGTCTGTGTGTGTGTGTGTCCTCTATGGATTCAAAAACCATACATCCAATCGCCGTGAAATTTTGGGATATTATGAGGTGTATCCCCGGAAAGGTTTACGAAAAAAAAATTTCTTGAATATCTTGAATATCCTTAGAGTTATTTGCAGATTTGTATATTTAACTCGCAAGCATCGCTACCATTGAGACGGAGATAGGCTTAGTTTGTTGCTCCCGATGACCTTGGGTCATCGTGTGAGTCACAGCATGATGCTACAAAAACACTCTCTCTGGGGATTTTACAGCGTCGACAACCTGTAAGATTGCCTCTCTCATATATTATACTTTAAACATCTGCTTAATTAAAGCATTTTTAGACAACATTTTAGACAACATTAAATGATATCCCGTGTCGATGATTTTGTAATGTATAGAATTAGGAAAGACAAAATTCAGGATGACACGGCTCACAGGGAACGGTAAAAAATGTTCACTTTATCGAGGAAATACAAAATTCGGGATGACACGGCACACAGGGACCGGGAAAAAATGATCACCTTTTCGAGAGATTCACGACCATGATTTTATTCAACTTATCGAGTATTTTTCAAGGGACCGGGAAAATATGTTCACTAGATAAAACGATTATTTTGTAATATAGAAAATTAGGAAATACAAAATTCAGGATGACACGGCACAAGGGACCGGGAAAAAATGATCACTTTATCGAGAGATTCAAATTTACGAGTTTCAAATCATCAAAATATATCTTTCTTTTTTTATATGTTTATAGAGAATTGTTTTAACAAATGTTCGTTATACAAACCTTTACTCGGGTAAAACCCGGGCGAAGCCGGGCACATCCGCTAGTATATATATAAAATGAATGTCTGTGTGTGTGTCTGTGTGTGTGTGTGTCCTCTATGGATTCAAAAACCATACATCCAATCGCCGTGAAATTTTGGGATATTATTAGGTGTATCCCCGGAAAGGTTTACGAAAAATAATATCTTGAATATCTTTAATATCCTTAAAGTTATTTGCAGATTTGTAGCTTTAACTCGCAAGCAGTGCCACCATTGAGACAGAGATAGGCTTAGGTTTGCTGCTCCTGATGACCTTGGGTCTGCCCCACCCCGTGAGAGAATGGATTCGCCCGGCCGCCGGCCGCCCACCGACCAATCAGGGCAGAGTTGGTGACACAGCTATGCCAATTAGACAAGAAAAAAAGCCTCGCGGTAGCTTGCCCAAGATGACCTCCGGGAACTTCGTCCATCTTCCATAAACGACCATGAATTTATTCAACCGTATCGAGTATTTTTCAAGGGACCGGGAAAAAATGTTCACTAGATAAAACGATTATTTTGTAATGTAGAAAATTAGGAAAGACAAAATTCAGAATGACACGGCACACAGGGACCGGGAAAAAATGATCACTTTATCAGTTTCAAATTATCAAAATATATCTATTTCTTTTTATAAGTTTATAGAGAATTGTTTTAACAAATGTTCGTTAGACAGACCTTTACTCGGGTACCGATTAATATTGATTTTATTCAACTTATCGAGTATTTTTCAAGGGGCCGGGAAAAAATGTTCACTTTATCGAGAGATTCGTTAGACAAACCTTTACTCGGGTAAAACACGGGCGAAGCCGGGTACATCCGCTAGTTCTATATATATTAATACTATCATTCAGTACTTTTGTCTGAAGATGGTAACAACGCTGTTACCAAAACGTCACACACTGTTTATTTATTTGGATTTGGTCTTATTACCTTGTGTTTATAGGATGACAAATCTTGTATCACAAATTAGACTTCTCTCCCATTAAAGTACATTAAAACAATACATTTTGGTTCATAATACCATTATAGAACGTTACAATGAGGATGAAGAATGGTCACAACACCAGTTTAGAAAACTCAGACAGAATCCAATCTAAACTGATAAGGTTCATAGTACAAAACCAAGTTTAGGTCGCAAATTTATAATTTTATATAAGCAATTCAGAACGTACCCAGCGTTGACCATACAACAATTAACTCATCTGATAATGGATCAGAAGGTTCCAGGTTCGGAACCTGGCTCAGACTTCTTTTGTCGTAATTTCATAGCTATAGAACTCTAATACTTCAAGATTCCACTCTCAGAGCAGAATCGTCCAATACAATATTAGAGCTCTAAGAAGAGATCTGGTGGATTAAAATGGTGAAACCGCTGGGAGGGTTCACCACTAATGAGCCAAGCCCTCCCAATATTTTTTCATCGCAGTAAGGACAGTAGAAGTTTGTAAGGTATATAAAAGAAACATTCGTGCTCAAATCCTTTCATTTTATACTAGTATATATTAAAGACAAAAAAAAGCATATCCTGACAAGGAGAACATGTGCTTTTCAGAAGGCAGAGCGCCATCTGGAACAGAAATCAACTAAACATTGATATATTCTGTTCCCTGATATTTGGTCAACCCAATTTCTTGATAAATCAAGAAAAGCCATCCACGAACGCGTATATATTGTTACGTAGAAAGAAAAGCACATTGCAGATGGAGAGAGAATGTTCTAGAGCGTTTAAGAATAATGTAGAAAAAGCGGAAGACAACTGATTGGCCAATCAGTAGTGATTGCGCAAGGCTTGGTGCTGGCGGCTTTCTGATTGGCTGACCAACCGTGACCGTTCTGGAAAGATCTACTCCGGGATATATAAGGATAGGGAACTCGTGTCAGGGGAAGAGAGAGAAGAAATATAAGAAGCGAATAAGAAGAACGAAGCTACGTGGTGTACTCCAAGCAAGCTGTTGTCTCAAGAGGTCGGACTGCTGCTTACCGCCGACGCCGGTGTACTTCCTGGAAGATTCTAGAAGGTTCTAAGAACTTCTGTCTCCTGTTCTGCTCCTGCTTTCCCTCACCGTGCTGCAGTTGGTGAGTTTGTAACTGCCGTGTTGTTTATTGATGTTTTTTTTTTGGACTCTTCTGTAATTATTTTATATCGATTAGGCTTAAATAAAGCCCTAAAGATCCTTTGTACCCACGGAAGTTATTCTTTGTCAACCAACAACACAACAATATATATACGTATATAGGTGGCGCGTTGTTGCTTTGTGTTAAAGTATTTAATTATAAGTTGTTATAGATCATTAAAGTATAAAACAGATGGTGTCGTTATTCTTCCACCCATTGTCCGAAGAGCCAGTAGCCCTTCAGGTCCGGTGATCGCTGGACGATATTGAAGACCTCCTGGAAGAAAGGACAGCGGCATGACCAGTACAGACTATGTATAAGCCGGTAGATATAGACAGTTGCCATTGTGCTGCGAAGAGTCACCAAGTGCTGTGCATCTGAAGCATTGCAGTTAAAGAAATGGTGATGTTCAGATTGTCTAGTTATCTGGGTTTTAGTTTTTATAGATCGTGTTAGATATATAGATCGTGTTAGATTTATAGATCGTGTTAGATTTATAGATCGTGTTAGATTTATAGATCATGTTAGATTTATAGATCGTGTTAATTTATAGATCGTGTTAGATTTATAGATCATGTTAGATTTATAGATCGTGTTAATTTATAGATCGTGTTAGATTTATAGATCGTGTTAGATTTATAGATCGTGTTAGATTTATAGATCGTGTTAGATTTATAGATCGTGTTAATTTATAGATCGTGTTAGATTTATAGATCGTGTTAATTTGGAGATCGTGTTAGATTTATAGATCGTGTTAGAATCCAACAAAAAACTTCGTTACAGATTATTGAAAACCACCTTCAAATATATATTGTCAAATGAATGACAAGCTATATGATAAGCCAAGATTCCAGATTAAAGTTAGGGGAGGATGGATGGACTCCAGCTGCCATGTGTCAGGGGACAGGCGACAAAAGCAGCATTCCTGTGTGGGGGAGGACAGAGTCTGGTCACATCTACGGCAAGTGGAAGTGACGGCGGCTTGCCTCTGGGGCGTGTGGATGATCCTGCAAGACGGTGCCAGGAGAGCCTGACATCGGAGCGGTCTACAAGCCGGTGTAGTCCAGTCTGGAAGTGTACAGTGTGGAGCGGAAAGTTCCCAAAGAGTGACATCAACGGTGCCAAGGATTCTTCTTACAGGAAAGTTGAAGACAAGTCCCACTTATTGTACTCCTTCTGTTCAGTGCCACGTATTGCTGTATCCCTTCGAAATCACATGTGTATCTTTGTGGCATCCTGATTAGACAAAGAACACGAACAGTGTCTAGGAACGACGTAACAAAATATATATTTTAATAATATAATGTAATACCTTGATGAAGGTTGGCGTTTAGTCAACCGAAATATCGAAACAGGTATAGCGATCTACGAATGTGAGAATATTTTGAGAAATACTATCAGATAGCCGCGAAAGCTCATTAATATTTCTCACCACACATTCCTGACATTTCCAGATCGGTAAAACAAATTGGCTAGTTAGGCCTGTCTGGTTGTAATTAATTGTTTTTTCGAATTATCCGAAGTACATGTGGCCATGATAATCATGGTGGGTAGTTAGCAACTACCTTTTACTTCAAAGTGTATCACAACAAATTGGCTAGTTACTTATAGTGCCTGTCTGGTTGTAATTAATTGTTTTTTTTCTAATTATCTGAAGTACATGTGGCCATGATAATCATGGTGGGTAATTAATAAATATATTTTACTTCAAAGTGCATGACAACAAATTGGCTAGTTACTTATAGTGCCTGTCTGGTTGTAATTAATTGTTTTTTTTCTAATTATCTGAAGTACATGTGGCCATGATAATCATGGTAGGTAATTAATAAATATATTTTACTTCAAAGTGCATGACAACAAATTGGCTAGTTACTTATAGTGCCTGTCTGGTTGTAATTAATTGTTTTTTTTTCTAATTATCCGAAGTACATGTGGCCATGATAATCATGGTGGGTAGTTAGAAACTACCTTCTACTTCAAAGTGCATGACAACAAATTGGCTAGTTACTTATAGTGCCTGTCTGGTTGTAATTAATTGTTTTTTTCTAATTATCCGAAGTACATGTGGCCATGATAATCATGGTGGGTAGTTAGAAACTACCTTTCACTTCAAAGTGCATCACCTATCTTCCCAAATAGAAAGTAGTTCGATATTTATAGTTACAGAGTGTCTAAAGTACAACTACAGTATACTCACTGGTGGAAATGGCCTTGAACCCGAAATTCGGTAAACATTGAGCTAAAAAAAGTTGTACAACACATTTCCACCGAAGATAAGTTTATTGGTATATTTAAACTATCTTTCAAGACTTCTGGCATTACAAACCCTACTACAGTGGTATACATCGAAATAAAACTTTAACTACTATTTATATCTTGTATATTATTTACATATCTTTAAAATGTGCTATATATGCAAATAATATACAATATACACCAATACCTCGTTTTGCGTCGTTTCGTTTTGCGTTTTTTCGAAGTTGCGTCGCTGCTTAATTTTTACTGATTTTCAATGTACGTCGTTAGATTTTCGAAGTTGCATTGTTTTGGATTCGAGTCTTTAATATTTTTTTAATTTTTTTTTCCCTTCAAATATGGCAACATTTTTGTTTTTGATTGCGCCATGCCATCAAAATTTGGGGATTCCCTTTCTAACTAAAAATCAACGCAAATTTAATACAATTTTTTAAATGGTTTTCTATAGAAAATTTATTTTCACTTTGCGTCGTTTCAATTTGCGTCGTGTTTTTTTTTTTTTTTTGGAACGTAACCCCGACGCAAAGCGAGGTATGGGTGTATATAAACAGTAGTTAAAGATTAGGATTCATTTCGTTATATACTCTTGTAGAAGGGTTTACAACAACAAAACCTTTATTAAGACACTATTGTCTTACAAGGGGATTCCCCTAAAAGGTTATATATGTACATGAGTGAGGAGGAAAAGCAATTTAGAGAGGAGGGGGAGCAATCAGCCGTTGTCTGTGGAGTTGAGCACTTCTTCTCTCATTTTATCAATCGCGACTTGAAAAATTTTAAATATTTATAAAAAATGTCTTATTCAGCAGGAGAGTAGTAAAAATTTTAAATACATGTTGTTCATTATAGTGAGTTAGCCCCGAAATTTCGTGAATTTCCAGTCACTTTTCCTGTAGAAATGGGCAATTGAATAGATAATGGACCAAATTGTCTTGGATGACAGCATTGCAGAAGTAGCAATTTAAAGGGTCGCTGTTCCAAAATCCCGTGATTATCTCGGGGAAAAATAGCCATAGAAGCTTTTGATGGGATATAAATCGGTTAATTTTCAGAGAGATGTATGGAGCAGGGTTTGTAATACCAGAAAGCTTGAGAGACTTATCCTCACGATAGCAGTCAGTGTTTTGTTACAATTTATATTTCAGAAAACCTTTCGAAAAAAAAAAGTGCTCAATATGGGATTCGATCCCGGATCGTGGTTTTCTAAAGCAGAAGATAAATACCATTCCTCAATTTATTTCCTGATTAAATCTGAAATGTACACTCATGGACAAAACCTAATGAAGTGGAAAGTCTTTGATATCGTCGGTCGACCTTTGTAAATTTTGTTCACACTTGGTTATCTCGTTGTGTCTTCAATAAAGGTCCCTGTAATATCTTTCAGAGTTATTGTCTGAATCCCGATATACATACTAAAAGGTACAACTTCCTTAAGTTTTGTCCATGAGTGTATACACACTTGGTTATCTCGTGTGTCTTCAATAAAGGTCACTGTAATATCTTTCAGAGTTATTGTCTGAATCCCGATATACATGGTAAAAGATACAACTTACTTAAGTTTTGTCTATGAGTGTATAACAAGTGATATTAGTAAACAAACCAACAAAAAATGTTGTTTAAAATAGTTTAATCACTCATCTCATAATATATATATATATATATATAGCACATAACATTCATTGAAGTCACTTGGTGTAGAACAAATTACACAGCCTCCAGATAGACAGAGAACATGACGGGGGGGAATTCACAGATTTCCTCCTGGCCATAAAATACAAGAAAGAAGCTCGGCGTGAAGAGATAATAGGTAGAGAATATATATATATACAAATAGAAAGAGAGATTGAGAGAGAAAATATCTAAAACATAGATTTAACACTTAATAAAATGCATTGTTCCACGTTAAAAATATAAAAGAAAACCTAATAACTAAGAGAAATAATCATTTTTTATAAAACTCAATGTTTTCAATTGAAAAATACTATGTAAATAAAGAAAGAAAATCATTGTTGATCATATAGCAATATTCAGATCAATATGGCAAATATTCATAGAGAGAGAAATAGTCAAAAGATCACTAAGTACAGGTAGTTTTAATATAAATAAATGGTTTTAATTATAGGCAGAAGATCTCTATGTAAATAGAGAAAATAATATGAGAATTGAACATATATAACAATTTCATATCAACATAACATATTCATAGAGAAAGAGAGACAAAAATAGTCGAAATATTGACTAAAAACACGTATAGATAATATAAATAAAGGGTTTTAATTATAGGCAGAAGAATTCTATGTAAATAAAGAAAACAATGTAACCATTAATTTCATATAACAATACTCATATCAACATAACATATATTCATAGAGAATGAGAGACAAAAATAGTCGAAAGATTGATTAAGAGACCACGTAGATTGAAAATATATAAATAAATTGTTTTAATTTTAAGCACAGAAGAACTCTATGTAAATAAAGAAAACAATATAACCATTAATTTCATATAACAATACTCATATCAACATAACATATATTCATAGAGAAAGAGAAAGACAAAAATAGTCAAAAGATTGACTAAAAACACGTAGATATAAATAAATGGTTTCAATTATAGGCAGAAGAATTCTATGTAAATAGAGAAAATATTATAAACATAGATCTCATATAACAATACTCATATCAACATAACATATATTCAGGATAAAATTGTGAAAAAAAACGTTTAAAAATACAAAATTATATTTCTCACAAATGAGTCTCACAAACAACACTACAATATTAAGAACAAATATCAACAGTTACTTTTAGAATCTCTCAAATCTAATGAATATAATAGAGCATAAACATGAAGATCACAATACCTTAGATATCTTAGAAGAAATCCATTTTATAGGTTCTGGATGCCCTAAGCCCGTTGAAGAGCGATTATCGCTTGAAAGTTAGCATTTTAAAATAAAAAGAAACTCATTGTGAGAAAATATTTTTGTATTTTTATAACAAATATTCATAGAGAGAGAAATAGTCAAAAGATAACAAAGAGAACACGTAGATATAAATAAACGGTTTTAATTATAGGCAGAAGTAACTCTAGATAGAGAGAAAGAGGTTTCTAACTTGTGGAAGGTCTAACAGATGCCTAGATAGAGAAAAACTCAGAATATAAACGCCCAATATGGGTGTTTGCGAAAGGAGCGAAAAATTTAGACAATCCGGTTGGACGAGGTTTTGGCATCTTTGTCCTTCCTCCACCTCTCCAAACAGGGGATGCAGTAGAGCATGAAGCCGCTAATGGCGATCATCACACCGGACACAACGAAACCGGGGTCATAGGACCCTGTTATGTCGTACAGCCAACCTGGACACAACACATCTTGTCACTTGTTTGGTATCATGGTGCTAGAAATACCAGGGGAAACGTTTCTTTTATAATATTTTTATTCCCAAATCTCTAGCTTTCGAGAACGGAAACTTTTACACAGGAGGACCGATGAGACAAGCCACGCCCCCAAACACTACAGTTCAATCCTACCTACCTGTGATAGGAGGACCGATGAGACAAGCCACGCCCCCAAACACTACAGTTCAATCCTACCTACATGTGATAGGAGGACCGATGAGACAAGCCACACCCCCAAACACTACAGTACAATCCTACCTACCTGTTATAGGAGGACCGATGAGACAAGCCACGCCCTCAAACACTACAGTACAATCTTACCTACCTGTGATAGGAGGACCGATGAGACAAGCCACACCCCCAAACACTACAGTTCAATCCTACCTACCTGTGATAGGAGGACCGATGAGACAAGCCACGCCCCCAAACACTACAGTACAATCTTACCTACCTGTGATAGGAGGACCGATGAGACAAGCCACGCCCTCAAACACTACAGTACAATCTTACCTACCTGTGATAGGAGGACCGATGAGACAAGCCACACCCCCAAACACTACAGTTCAATCCTACCTACCTGTGATAGGAGGACCGATGAGACAAGCCACGCCCCCAAAAACTACAGTACAATCCTACCTACCTGTGATAGGAGGACCGATGAGACAAGCCACACCCCCAAACACTACAGTACAATCTTACCTACCTGTGATAGGAGGACCGATGAGACAAGCCACACCCCCAAACACTACAGTACAATCTTACCTACCTGTGATAGGAGGACCGATGAGACAAGCCACACCCCCAAACACTACAGTACAATCTTACCTACCTGTGATAGGAGGACCGATGAAACAAGCCACGCCCCCAAACACTACAGTTCCATCCTACCTACCTGTTATAGGAGGACCGATGAAACAAGCCACGCCCCCAAACACTACAGTACAATCTTACCTACCTGTGATAGGAGGACCGATGAGACAAGCCACACCCCCAAACACTACAGTACAATCCTACCTACCTGTTATAGGAGGACCGATGAGACAAGCCACGCCCTCAAAAACTACAGTACAATCCTACCTACCTGTGATAGGAGGACCGATGAGACAAGCCACGCCCCCAAAAACTACAGTACAATCTTACCTACCTGTTATAGGAGGACCGATGAAACAAGCCACGCCCCCAAACACTACAGTTCAATCCTACCTACCTGTGATAGGAGGACCGATGAAACAAGCCACGCCCCCAAACACTACGGTTCAATCCTACCTACCTGTGATAGGAGGACCGATGAGACAAGCCACGTCCCCAAACACTACAGTTCCATCCTACCTACCTGTTATAGGAGGATCGATGAGACAAGCCACGCCCCAAACACTACAGTTCAATCCTACCTACCTGTTATAGGAGGACCGATGAGACAAGCCAGGCCCTCGAACACCAGCAAGAGACCGAAGGCGTTGGTGAGCTTGTCCAGACCAAGCAGGTCGACCAGGATCACCGAGGTGAGACTGACGTAGGCCCCTGACACACACCGACGTTGGGACAGAACTCGCGATAGCAATCATCTCAACTACTATAGGATAGACCTTTAGAAACTTACACTCATGGACAAAACTTAATAAAGGTGTACCTTTCAGCATGTATATCGGGATTCAGAAAATAACTGAAAGATATTACAGTGGCCTTTATTGAAGACACACGAGATAACCAAGTGTGTATACACTCATGGACAAAACTTAAATAAAGGTGTACCTTTCAGCATGTATATCGGGATTCGGTCAATATTTCTGAAAGATATTACAGTGGCCTTTAATGAAGACACACGAGATAACCAAGTATGTATACACTCATGGACAAAACTTAAGGAAGTTGTACCTTTCAGCCTGTATATCGGGATTCAGACAATAACTCTGAAAGATATTGCAGTGACCTTTATTGAAGACACACGAGATAACCAAGTGTGTATACACTCATGGGCACAACTTTAAGAAGTTGTACCTTTCAGCATGTATATCAGGATTCAGACGATAACTCTGAAAGATAATACAGTGACCTTTATTGAAGACACACGAGATGACCAAGTGCATATACACTCATGGACAAACCTTAAGGAAGTTGTACCTTTCAGCATGTATATCGGGATTCAGACAATAACTCTGAAAGATATTACAGCGACCTTTATTGAAGACACACGAGATAAACAGGGGTAAACAAAATTGCCTTTTCTCAAAAAATAAAAAATAAAAAACAACAGACGACTGGCGACATCAAAGATTTTTCACTTCCTCAAATTTTGTCCATGAGTATAAATACTTCTGCAAATTAGGTATAAGGTAGGGCCAGTTAAACACACCTAACATTATCTTTAGAAAATAAAATACTGATCACTGACATAAAATTTACAAGGAGTAGAATGATCTATAACAATAGAAGTCATCTCTCTATCAAATTATATGCTAGAATTAAACGCCATCTATCGACAGTGTCTGCAAACTATCGGGTCAGTGACCTAGCCACACCACCAGCATCACGTTCTGTATAAGTTTGATGAGTATCATGGCGAGTTGCTCACCCGCAGTGAAGCCGAACGCCATGGAGTAAGCCACCATGGAGTTGTAGGTGACGCAGTAGTTGCTGAAGGCGGTGGCGAGGCCGTTGACCACCAGGCTGGTGTTGTACAGCCACAGACGGTTGACCCACGGCTGGTCTGACAGGTAGCCCAGCAGCACGCGGCCCACGGTGTTGGATATCCCGATAGCAGACAGCAGCAGTCCGGCTTGGTCTTCCTCCACTCCCAGCTTCTGCACCCGGTGCTTGGTGTAGACGTACGGGACGTTGAAGCCGATGTTGGTGAAGAAGTTGGAAAGCCCGAACAGCAGAAAGACAACGTCCGTCAACAAAGCTAAGTCAAACATTCTCCGAAGAGCTTGAAGTTTGCCTTTCGACTTCGGTTCCCGGGGAAGAGAAACGCTACTGTGGTATTGCTCGGGGTTCTCCTTGTACTCGGGAATGTTCAGTAGACTGCGACTGTAGAAGATGTCCTTGCGGTAGAGGACGCCCAGCTGGGGGTCGGGGACTCGGTGGGCACTTTCAGCAGGGGGGGCGTTGTGCTGCTGCTGTGGTGGGCAGTACTCGGTCTTCTTGTGGTCCTCCTCTTCCTCCTCCTCAGGGGCCACCACGGCGGGGGCCGCCTCGCTCAGCGCAGGCCAGGGATCATCCTTCTTGCTCGGCTCCAGCGGCCGGAACAGGGCCCCGAACACGCAGCAGTTGAGGATCAGACCGGCCACGATCAGCATGCCGCCCTTCCAGCCGTACCTACGCACCATTGGAAAGATGAGTGGAGACATTTTACTTAAGTAAACATTTAGCTGACATTGCTGACAGTGTTAGAGGGAAAGTTCCAGGGGAAGAGATCGAGTCGTAGGAGACGACAGGGATACACAGACGATCTAAAACAATGGACTTGGACGACACGAGGAGATGGCTGAGAAAGTATGGAGAGACCATGTGGCTCAGTAGAGGAAGGCATTGAAGGAGGAGGAGAAGGAAACATTTAGCACATGATATAAAGCGCCATCTGTATTTAAAATTATAAACTTTTATATGCGTAACTTTCTTTTTTAAATTAACAATTTCCTACTGCTCTGGCAGCAATGATAAAATATTGAAAGTGAATGGGTCATTAGTGGTTAACCCTTGGTCCCCAGTCGGGACCAACAAGGCTGGTCCTAGAGGCTTCCTGATAATCAAGAAATAGAGATTTTTGGCTGAATATTCACAAGTATGCTGAAATGTTTGAAATTAGTAAGGAAAAAAAGTAAAAAAGAAGAAGAGAAAAGGTTTAACAGTTAAATTGGTCATATAAATACATGTATACAAGTATGATGTACAAAAACGTGTTTGCTGCTAAAATATATTAGAGCAAACTTTTTTAAAATACTTTAAATAATAAGGGAACCTATCATGGATTAATAATATTTATTTAAATATTAAAATTTCTCTCGACTATTGTGAAGAGTTGAATCCCAGAAGAGAGAGGATAAACGAGCTGCCTCTCGTTGAGATAGTAACACAAATTCTATTGATCCAGAATAAGCTCTTCATTGGAAAACAGAAAGGGAAATTTTGCCGGGAGGATATTGATCAAAAAAGACAAAGGTCGCCTCTCCTGTCAAAATTGACGTCAAAACTAGACGCCATCTATTGACCATCGCCGCAAACTAGCGGTCTCAGGTCGGTAACAAAGCCACAACACCAGCTTTGGTAAACTGAGAAGCGTTCACCTAGAGACCATGGTTTCGGGGTAATGGCCCTCGTCAGTCTAGGGCGGACTTTATTCCATGAGATTCACAAGGAAGAGATCTAATGGAATCTTGACAATCTGCCAAAGAGGTGTTTAGCTGACAAAGTGGCTGGGCCATATCTATGGCTAAAATATAGATGGAAATTTAATAAACAAAAAGAGACATATCCCGACCTTTCATGTGAGCACTTTAGATGGCAGAGCGACATATAATGGAACAGAAATAAACTAAACGTTGATTTAGGCTTGTTCTATGATATTTGGCGAGCCAAATTTCTTGATCAGTCAAGAAAAGACAACCGCCATTTTTGGTCGTTGAGGTACAGCCAGTACTACGATGACAAAGAACAACAGCCCGAAACGCGTACGTAGTTGGCTTTTCTTGATTTATCAAGAAATTAGGTTGGCCAAATATCATGGAACAAGTTAAACCAACGTTTAGTTTATTTTTGTTCCACTAGATGGAGCTCTGCCATCTAAAATGCGCTCATGTGAGTGGTCAGGATATGCCTTTTTTGTTTTTAATATCAATATATGGCTTTTTTCTATTTTTTATCTTATTTTTCAAATATATATATATATATACCTATAGATGGACATTTTTCCGGGAGGATATTGAACTAAAAAGACAAAGATCGCCTCTCCCGTCAAAATAGACGTCAAAGCTAGACGCCATCTATTAACCGTCGCCGCAAACTAGCGGCCTCGGGTCGGTGACAAAGCCACAACACCAGCTAGATGGCGTCTAGCTTTGACGTCTATTTTGACGGGAGAGGCAACCTTTGTCTTTATATATACAGTTAAACCTGTCTATAGCGCCCTATTTTGGTGAGTCCCAAGAGGGGGCGCTATAGACAGGTTTAACTGTATATATTATTAAGATATATATTATAAGTGATGGTGCATCCACACCTGCTATTGGTTAACACAAGTGTGGCTGCAGTTATCGTTATAGCTAATAGAATCTAAAAAAACTGATCAGAGACTAATTCCAAATCTCCTCTTTGCTAATGTCCTTAATTTAAAGACAACAATGTCTGGAGTAGCTCGCGCGTGGCACAGTTTCTCGGGGAATCAATATCAGGTGGCCTATCTAACACGCGACCTGACAACACAACATTAAAAAAGAATAGTTGTAAAGTCCTATTTTTTATTAATAGAGGACATCCTTGTTGTATAGGCTGAATCATGATTGTGATAAAAGAGACTAGGTTTCAAGCGATTATAGCTCTTCAACGGGCTTAGGATAGCTCAGCTTTGAAACCTTTAGATTGATAATATAAATGTCTCTGGTTCGAACCCGCGTCTCTTCATCTTTTTTTTATATATATAAAAGAAATCGGTGGACGAGTGGGTAACACCCTCGTTTCCCGACAGCCATGAACCGGGATTGAATCCCACGTTAACATTTTGTTTAATATGTGAATAACCTTCATATATTATTCATTGTTGTAAATATCATAAACTAGGTTACTCTTGTTGAGCGATACCTAATAAAGTGATTTTGGAATCGGGCTTAATAAAAAACATCGACTATGTCTTACAAAAAATATTTACAAATACATACGCGCGCAGCGTGGATATTTACAACTGAATTTTAAAATCGAATGTAATTTAAAAATAATTTTAAATATCATTTTGATATGATAGCTATTTATATATCTAAATTAAATGTTATGGAATATGTCTATTTGCGTTTTTATGGTGACAGAACCTATAAAAATGATCTATTGATTTCTTTCAAGATATCTAAGGTATTGTGATGGTATCTTCCTGTTTATGTTCTCTGTTATATTCATTTGATATGAGAGATTCTAAAAGTAACCGTTGATATTTGTTCTTAATAAAATAAAAAGAAACTCATTGTGAGGATAATTTTTGTATTTTTAAACGTTTCTCACAATTTTATAATGAATAAAAGAGACTATTCAACTTTCAGAGAATTTATTGTGCAATGTTTCGACGAGAGACTCACTGTGTCAAAACCTCATGTTAAAGTGTTTCACCCTGAAGATGTAAACAGTGGGTCAACGAAATGTCGGATATACTTGAAGGTTGATGAGTCTACATTTCTAATTGTTTCTATTAGAGCGGAATTCAAGATGTTTTCGAACATGTCCTTCATTAGGGGTTCTGGACATAATCCCGATGGCCGATATCCTGGACAACCAAAATTCTGACAGACCAAAATCTGGACAGCCAAAATGCTGAAATACCAAAATCCCGAAAGTCGAAATACTGACAGACCAAAATCCCGACATGGTCAAAACAAGTTGACAAGTTAGGGGTAAATTATCATTTCCATCAACGGAATAAAATCTTTAGTTTCTCTCTAATTTGCGGAATTTTTTTGGCTGGGATTTCTTTCCAGTCGAGTTTTGGTCTGTGGGATATTGTCTGTCGGTATTTTAGGTTGTCGGGATATTGGCTGTCGGGATTTTGAACTTTCGGGATTTAGGTCTGTGGGATATTGGCTTTCGGGATTTTGGGCTGTCGGGATATGGGTTGTCGGTATTTTAAGTTGTCGGGATATTGGACTTTCGGGATTTTGGTCTGTGGAATATTGATTGTAGGGTTTTAGGTTGTCAGAATATTGGTTGTCGGGATTTTGGCTATCAGGATTTTGGATTGTCGGGATTTTATATTGTCGGGATGTTGGTCTGTCGGGATTTTAGGTTGTCGGGATGTTGGTCTGTCGGGATTTTAGGCTGTCGGGATTTTAGGTTGTCGGGATATTGGCTTTCGGGATTTTTGTCGGTCGGAATATTGGCTGTCGGGATTTGACCCGAACATTAGCTAAAAAGGAGAGTTTTACCTATATTTCGTTTCAACGATAAAAATTTAGGAATCACTTCTTGTTAATACCGACATGGACAATTCACACAGATTATAAACAAGACACAATCTTACTTCGCCACCAGGAACTCAGTGAAGGGCGCCATGGCAAAGGTCCCCATGCCCGAGCCACACACCGCGATGCCTGTAGCGAATGCTCGACGTTTCTCGAAGTAGCAGGTGACACTGACGATGGCAGGCAGGTAGATGAGGCCGAGACCGGTGCCTGGACCCACAGCGCTGTCATCTACAAGGTCAGTAACACGTGTACAGCCATACCTGTGAGGATGCCGATGGTGAAGTAGAGATAGGTGATGCAGGGAGCGGTGATGCTCAGGAGGAAGCCGAGCGAAGCCAGCACGGAGCCTGCGATGGTCACCACCCGACAGCCATAGCGGTTGGTCAATGCACTGGCCATGGGACCTGCACATACCGCTTCCTGAGATTCTGATACAATCCTTAGGATAATATACACTGTCTTGTTGCTTTTTATCATTAATATATACACTGAGATGGCTGGTATAAGAGTATATAAACCATCATCGAATCCCTCATTGGGAATTTATTTTTCTTAAGAAAAATTGCTTTGATGGTTCCTGATTAAATTCCTTAGGCAGATATGGTAACAAACAATCAAGTCCTCAATCGAATGGGTACAGAACGCCAGCTAATAAAGTTCATAAAACAAACTGACGTTTGCTGGACATGTGATGATCAGCAGTAGAGACATTGCTGACAGTGTTGGAGGGAAAGCTCCGGGGGAAGAGATCGAGGGGAAGGAGACGACAGACGATCTAAAACAATGGACTGGACGACACGAGGAGATGGCGGAGTAAGTATGGAGAGACCACGTGGCCCACCCTCAGTAGAGGAAGGCATTGAAGGAGGGATATATGGAGAGACCATGTGGCCAGCCACCCTCAGTAGAGGAAGGCATTGAAAGAGGGAGATATGGAGAGACCATGTGGCCCACCCTCAGTAGAGGAAGGCATTGAAGGAAGGAGATATGGAGAGACCATGTGGCCAGCCAGCCACCCTCAGTGGCATTGAAGGAGGAGGAAGAGGTTCCTGTTTATTGCAGAAATCCAACCCCACTAGTAAGTTCAACTAACCGAACTTGTCTCTTGTACAATTGCAAGTGTAATAAAGTTGAACAACCTTCTACATGTATAAATGAGTAATACACTTACAGTAAAAGCTGTTGTTAACTACCCACACTGATTATCATGGTCAGTACCACGTAGTTTGGAAGACTTTCAATAAAAACACGATATAAATTTATATAATCATTTCATAATTTTGCTATATTTAATGAATTATCTAGATGTTGTTGTTTCTTATCCCCTTGTGTAAAGATTACATTAATTCCATGAATCTATCCTCCTCGAGCTGTTTGTTAATAAACAGTAGCCTCTCCAAAAGGTCCTGTTTAGTGCATATAATGGAAGCCAAAATATGTTCTGGAGCTGCAGGTGCCAAGCTGCATTTTGGGCAAGTGGGGTAGATTTTGTTATTTTATATCATCAATGTCTTAAGATGGCCTGTTCTAAATCTTGTTAGTGTTGTTTGATGCTGTCTGATGTTCAGAGCTCTTCCTGGGTTCACTCCACTGTACCAGCTGTGCTTAGGTGGGATCCTCAAGTTCTTGTTTATTTTTGTTTTGGCTACTGTCTCTATTTCTTTAAAAATAAGTATATTATTCCATAACAAGGATTATATTGTGTCTTATTTTGCTAGTGCGCTAGCAGCTTTATTGTTTTCAATACCGACGTGTGAGGGTAACCATTGAAGATGAAATGTTTTAGATAAAAGGAGTATGCAAAATTGGGATCAGGTAGGTGGGAACTGAGGGACATATGACGGGGTAATCTCTTCCCCGAAATCTGGGTTGGCAGAGCGCCAGCTGGCAACGAGGCTTCACAACAAAATATAGATTCCATCGGGAACTGAAACATCTGCGAAACGACAGCCTTCGACTTGATGAAGGATTTATTGGAGTAGACAATATTGTTTGGGAACTATAAACTTTCACGGAATATTTCCTATATAATCACTTTTAAAACACAATATAATGATTGTTTATTTTATTGTATAGAGTATGACAGTCTCAAACCTTTTGGACCTGAACACTCATCAACGGGCTTAACAGTAAAAATAATTGTTCCAAACTGCGGATTGGAGATGGCAAATTTACACAAATGGACAAAATTTATGGATGTGGAAAGTGTTTGATGTCGCCAGTCGTCTGTCCCTCCTATTGCCAAAATGGGAGGCTGTGGAGATGCTTTCAAATAAACAATGGACTACATATGTCACAAAAGTCATATTGAGATAATAAGAAAACGGAAAATGAATAAGTCATGTTATTATACATGGTGGACTTAAGACAACAATAATTATACTATCCTAAAAGCTTATGTCTCTAAATAGAGGAGGAACAGTAACAAGCTCACTAAAAAACCCTGGTTCAGCTGGCCTGGCTGATAGTACCCTGTAAGGATTCCAGGGATACAGAATGAGTCTGTACTCCATGTTAGGAGCGGCTGCACAAGGTGCCGGTTCCTCATATCAGAGGCAGCCATTCATATTGGAGCTAAGTCGGCCTGCTACTTAGTAGTGCTCCCAATCTTAATGACAAAGGGAGACACATTCTACTTCACCCAGTCATGATGGTTGTCAACTCTACAGGCTTGATACCCCCCAATATCCTGCCCAGAAGTCCTCCTCTACGTGGCGGGCGGGAGAAGCAGCACAAGTAAGGGACTGTCCTGTAGTACGGTGTCATGAGCCCCGAGCCGTTACGGTAACCGTGAACAGGGAACTCTGAAATGTGGCTGACTAACGGGGCAATAGCACCTCCCTTTCTATTAAGTGGACAAGACACCATCCCCACTCTCCGATGTGATTGGAGGAGATATAAGGAAGAATGAATCATGCACGTCAAAAACGGTTTCAAGCTCAAATAGGAAAGGAGAGATGCTTACCGACACAGAAGGTTGTTCCGACCATGATAGAAGCCACCCAGGATGTAGCGGCCTTGCTGGAGCCGTAGTACCGCAGCAACTCGACGTAGAAGATGCCGAAGGTGTACATGATGCCGTCGGCCAGGACGTGGATCATGAAGGAGGAGAAGACGACGACCCAGCCCCAGCCGCCGTCCGGGGGTGTGATGCCCGTCATGTCCGAGCTGCGGTCATCGTTCCCGTCCTCCCGACCGCTCACCATGGTTCCTGTTGTCTGAGATGGTAGAGTGATAGGCCGCTGTGTGCCACTGCCGCATAACCCCGCGTTGTCACCCTGCACACACCACCACATGCTGAGGATGCTGTTAAGTGCAGACTTCATCAATAAACACATTTACTTCCTCAGTCTTTTCACAGTTTCTTCAGTACACAGTTCTACTTGCACCGTATTCCAAAAAATCCGTTTCCATTTCTAGAATACTTAGACGCGACGGGATCAACACTTTATTCAATAATTCCCCCAATATTTCTTCTCTCATCAAGAATCCCATCACCAACCCACCCCTAGCTTCGGTGGCTCCGTCTACTCGGTCTCCTGCGGGGAGTGTTACGTGGGGGAGACCGGTGTCCATCAGAATTAAGGAACACAATAGGAACATCATCAGTAGAGACACCATATCTATGATATTTCAACATGTTAACTAAACATCCAATCAACCTGAGAAACCCCACCGTCCATTGCACCAAAGTCCCCAATAAATCTCAACCTTTATTTTTAGAATCCTGCAGAATCTCCATCCAAAATAATAAAATCAATAAGAAAATTGAAATCCCAGAAATTTACCATTTATTAATGCAGTAGTCAGGTATTACAATATTCTATTTCAGTCGCACCCTATTTGCTTATTTCTCAATATCATTCTAAGATTGTTTTCTTACCCAAATATATGGATTTACATAACTGGTCCTTACTTCGTAATTCTATCTGTTAGTTACATATTTACATATGACTCTCATTGTACTTCTACATATTGTCATGTATTATCCTCACGCCCGTTGAAGAAGGATGTTGTTTGAAAGCTAGCGGAATGTTCTACACAAGAATCTTCTTTTTGTTCTCTATCACAAAATAGTAATGGTTGTCTCTCTACAATTTCTTAAACTGGCGAAACTTCTGGGAGGTCAGTATTTTCTCGTTGTAGCAAGAGGACAGTAGGTAGAATTGTTTTATATACAGTAAACTCTCCTATAACGCGATTAATGTGTTCCGTGTTGTATGAAATCGCGTTATAGGAATTCGCGTTGTACGAAATAAAACTTGTATAACGCGAATGTTGTTAGGGTAAATTGTTTTATTTTATAACGCGTTATACGAAAATTTGCGTTGTATAAATAAATTTGTCGCAATTTTTTTATCGCGTTGTACGAAATCGCGTTGTAAAAACTCGCGTTATAGGAGAGTCTACTGTATAAAGAAATATTTTTGTCGTTTAATATATCGCTAATAAGAGTGTAAACATATATTTATAAATGGATAAATTTGTAGCAAAAAGACGCTGATATACACTCATGGACAAAACTTAAGGAACTGGAAAGTTTTTAATGTCATCGAGTGTCGATATATCTTTTTTTAAAGAGACAATGGCAAGTTTTTTACCTTTGGTTTTCTCTTGTCTTTTATAAAGGTCACTGTGTATCAAACACCTTTCAGAGATATTGTTTGAATCCCGATATACATGATAAAAGGTACAACTTCCTTGAGTTTCAGAACTATTGTATGAATCCCGATATACATGCTAAAAGGTACAACTTAGGTGTTGTCCATGAATGTATATTTGAGATAAGTAAAGAAGAAAGGTTGTTGGTATCTTGTTAAAGGATGTTACTTTCTTGTAGGCCAGTAGATCGCCTGGATGTAAAACCTGTGAGTTTGCATCCTGCCGTCATTTTTCAGGAAGCTGATGAAACAGGAGATGTTCTTTTGTCAGCTGAGTTTATCTTATCGTAAATAACACTTTTCTGTGGAACCAGAAGTCATTATATTGAAATTTCGATTTAAAATTATCTAAAATAAGTGAAAGTTGAGCTAAATAACCCCAGCGATTTTATCCCAGCTTCCTGACAATTGACGGCAGGATGCAAACTCACAGGTTTTACTTCCAGGTGATCCACTGGCCTAGAAGAAAGTAACATCCTTTAACGAGATACCAACAAAATTTCTTTTTTACTTATCTCAAGGGTACATTCATGGACAAAACTTGAGGAAGTTGTACCTTTTAGCATGTATATCGTTTAGAAGTCTAATGCTACAATGAATTTAAATTGCCAAACTGGAATTTTGTATTGGTCTTTCTTCCGTCTAATTTGACAATATCTTCCATTGAGGAAGGTATTTGTATATTCCTTCTATACATCGTATATGCCACAATACCAGCTTTGGAACACCTATAGGTGAAGAGTTAGTGCTACAATGGATTCACTGGGAGTTTGACTTGGTCTTTCTTACGTCTAATTTGGCAGAATCTATCAATGGAGATTTTTGTATATTTTCTTAATCATCGTACATTGATGCCACATTGCCAGCTTTGTAACAACTACATGTATCTGAGAAGTCTAATGCTTCAATGAATTCACCTTGCCAAACTAAGAATTTGTACTGGTCTTTCTCTTCCGTCTAATTTGACAATATCTTCCTCAATGAAGGTATTTATATATTCTTTATATACATCGTATATATGCCACAATACCAGCTTTGGAACACCTATAGGTGAAGAGTTAGTGCTACAATGGATTCAACTTGCCAAACTGGGAGTTTGAATTGGTCTTTCTTACGTCTAATTTGACAGGATCTTCCTCAATGAAGGCATTGGTATATTATTTCTATCCTCTTATATATGCCCCTATGCCAGTTTTGGAACTCTATATGAGAAGTTTAGTGCTACAGACCACTAGTAAAATGAATTTAACTAGTCAAACTAAGAATTTGTACTGGTTTTTCTTTCGTCTAATTTAACAAGATCTTCCTCAATGACAATATTTCAATAATATTTCTGAGTTCGTATATGCCCCAATGCCAGCTTCGAAATACCTACACATAGATGAGTAGCTAGTGCAATAATGGATTAAACTTGCTAAACTTGGAGTTTGAACTTATTGCGGATAATTTGACAGGAAGGTTATCTTCTCAATAAAGGTATTGGTATATTCTTTCCATCCTCGTATGTAGATGCCACAATACCAGCTTTGGAACTTCTATATGAGAAGTTTAATGCTATAGACAACTAGTAAAATGGATTCAACTTGCCAAACTGGGAGTTTTTACTGGTCTTTCTTGCTTCTAATTTGGCAGGATCTTCCTCAATTAAAGTATATGCCACAATACCGGTTTTGGAACTTCTATATGAGGAGTTCTTCTTGTTCCAAAATCACTTTATTAGGTACCGCTCAAACAACCTAGTTTATGATAATTGCAACAATGAATAATAAGTGAAGGTTATTCACATATTAAACAAAATTTTAACGCGGGATTCAAATCCCGGTTCATGACTGTCGGGAATCGAGGGTGTTACCCACTCGTCCACATTTTATGTTATGAGAAGTTTAGACCTATAGACAACTAGTAAAATGGAATCAACTTGCCAAACTGGCCATTTAAACTTCTCGAGTCCAAATTTGACATGAATCCTCAATACAGCATTACTAGAGAGTTAAGATTCTGGGGACTAACATGAGAAGGCGTTCCAGCGCCGCGAGATGTCCCATTCCTTCTCCTGACATCTTCGTAGGACAGATCCGACATCGTGGCGTAATACCATTTAGCTAAATATAGAAAAAATAAAAGTTAAAAAAAGGTTTCCATATCGTTTATTTTCTTGGTACATGTTGCCATGGATCAAATATCACGTAATCAACTCTATGAAAATTTGAAACTATTATAAACGCTTGAGTCAAAAGGCGATCCATCAAATAAGTTTATATAAAAGAGCGTACCTCGATCTGTAAAGAAAAAAAATCTCAAAATATTTAGGAGATTGTTCCTTCTTTATCAATTTATTGCACAGTAATTTTTTTTTCATAATATTTTTATTATCATTATTATTTTTAATATATTATTATCAATAATTATTTTTGACAAATGACAAATTTATCAAGATTCCGAAACGTTAGTCTGGAAAACGAAAGAATAGAACATTTTTTCAAAATATTGAGTAAAATACCAGGCCTCCAGGGAAAATTATCTTTTCAAAAACTTTTTAATATTAGCTTTCAGGCACGAACGTCCTTCTACCGGAGAAAACATGGAATACAGTACGGTTCTCCTGTAGAAGGGCGTTCGCTCCCGAAAGCTAATATTAAAAAGTTTTTGATAAGATACATTTCCCTGGAGGTCTGGTGTTTATTACTCAATATTGACACAGGGGATTATTTTATTTTATTTCAAAGTATATACAGGGTTGGACCAACCCTTACTCTATCGTAGTGAAGAACACCAACAGGATTTATTTGGAAGAAGAGCGTTAAGCAAAATTGGAGAACATGCATTATATTCAGGACATATATAGGCCAGATAAGAATGATATTGAGATATTTCACAGGAATATAAAATTTGAAAAGGGAAGATTATTTTTAGAGGGATGGATATCACGAGAAATGGGGACAATTTTTGAATATATTCCGCAACAATTACTTTATCGTAGTGGAAGAAATGTCAACCAGAAAATTGTCATCTATTTCCTCTTCTTCTTTCTAATCTCCACTCAATCATATTAAGGTATCAAGCCTGTAAAGCTTGAGACTTTTGATGGTGTCCATCTATTTCTAAAGTAAACCTATTACCGATTTCCCCAAACAATTCGCAAGAATGCTTTATTCTATGAATCAAGTAAATAATTAAGAAACAGACATCTGATCATACAACTAAACTTTGCCTAGGTGGTTATCTTTTCTTGATTTATCAAACAAATAGGTTGATCAAATATCACGTAACAAATCAACTCTATGGAAATTCGAAACTATCATAAACGCGTATGATTCTTTTAAAAAATAAACAATTTTATACTCGTCTATAATAGTTTCGAATTTTTATTTATTTTAATAAACAGAATATATATTATAAATAGATTATGTATCATAAAATCACCATTTGTATTTTGGTATACTGTGTGACATCACAGCTATCTAAACTTTGATGTGAGAAATAAATAAATAATTCTGGAGGCTACTTAAAGTAGAGTAATCTCCACTTATCTAACCTTATAGGATGATTGAAACATGACATGTTTGAGGAGAGAATCAAGGCTGAAGATTCTGTCAAACAGCAACCTGGTGCAACAATATATAGCAGCAAAGATGTAGGTAATTCGAACTCACTGATCTGGATTACTGGATAAGTCTGGAAAAGTATTCAATCCGGGATTCGATCCTAGGTCGCTGTTATTGGCGGCAGCTCCTATACTATCATTAAACTGGCGAAACCGCTGGGAGGGTTCACCACCATTTAAATTTTTCCATTTCAGTAAGGACAGTTAGACATTGTTTAATTTTCAAAAGAATCATACGCGTCTATAATAGTTTCGAATTTTCATAACAGATGGCGCGGTAATGTATCATAATATCATGTCACTAACCCACCTGGTAGAGGAGAAGTCCGACCACACCCCTGGACCCTTGGAATATTTGACCATATTCTGGTCCAAAGTGACTAACAAGGGAACGGTACCCTTTTCCAATGAAGAGCAAAGCAACAACTGGCCCATCTATAACATTCATTATAATGGTAGCGTCTCAAATTGTAAGTTCAGTTGTTGTTGTCGTGTCCAATGAAGAGCCTCAGATGTCTACATGCATCTCTATCACAGCAATGTTCTCTATCTTTGCTCTTCATTGGAAAATGGGTGCCGTTGCCACGTTATTCAACTTGGAAACGAACCAGAATTTGTTCAAATATTCCAAGGGTCCAAGGCAGGGAGGTGTGGTCGGACTTCTCCCTTCCCCCCCAAAGTAAGTTCAGTCATTTTGTTGATTAGCAATGTTTACTAATTAATGACTTCAAACGTTTCTGCCGTCGGGCACTACTAATTAATAATTAGAGTATTCAATGAGAGTAAGCTGTAATTAATTGGTCTGTAAATTATCCCAGTGGATCCTTCCTATTAGCAGAGGAACAAAGTAATTCTCACTAATTGAAACAATCCTTTCAAAATTAGGTTCTGGTTAATACTGATTTTACAGTATTTAGCTACACTCTTGGACTTGAGTAAGTTTTATCTTTTAACACAATGACCTTTATTGAAGACATACGAAATAAGTATCAGTCCAATGAACAATGCAAGTGTACAAATTACCAGACTTCTGGGTGGTCGGAGTGGCCAGGAATTAACAAATTTCTTTATTTCTTTTTAAGTCTTATGTTACGCCCCTTACAAGGAATTGACCAATCCGCCGCGAACAGACCTCCCTTCAATTTAAGGCCTAATCCCCAGTGAACTTTTGATTCTAAATTTTATAAATTCATGACTAAAATTAAATGAATAATTAATAGATAAAAATACTTTTAAAAAGCTTTTATTTAAATGCACTAAAAAGTAAAAAATAAAATATTTTATCTTCTGTCATTGAGCAATTAGATGTATCTGAGTGAAAATAAAAGCGGCGGGGACGATCATATTTAGAGAAGAGGTAAAAATATAGCAAACACTTATAAAAATCAGTTGCTACATATTACATTAGGTTCGAAATTCATGATGATCATCCCCCGCCGCTTTTATTTTCACTCAGATACATCTAATTGCTCAATGACAGTAGATAAAATATTTTTTCCTTTTTAATGCATTTGAATAAAAGCTTTTTTTTAAATGTATTTTTACTGCTTAATTCACTCTAAGCTTCCTTTTTAATTAAAAGGATTAAAGAAAAACACACGGACCATTTCTAATTAGGACTTCTTTGAATTTGAAGATATTTCTATTTAAGCTTACCAAAGCACTTTTCTACTTAAAAGAGCTAGCATTTCTAATAATAATTGTTTTAAAATTTATTCTTAAAATTACGAAAATAAAAAAAGGAATCTCCTAATCCTGTAACTAAAATTTGCTGATGCGCCATCTATCGGAATAAATATTGACCAAAAATTATTTCTTGATTAATCAAGAAAAGCTAATCCCGTACGGGTTTCGGGCTATTGGTCCTCACCAGCGAGGTGTAAGCTGTACCTCAACGACCTAAAAAAGCTAAACTAAGCTGATGAGAACCAACAGTCCGAAACGGGTACGTGGTTAGTTTTTCTTGATTAATCAAGAAATGGCATTTGTAGAATTCTGGAATGATTAAAAATCAACAATTATTTAAATTTATTCCGATATATGGCGCAAGCCATCAACAACTTTTAGTTGCACAATCAGGAGATGTCTTTTTCTTAATTTATCCACCTGATCCCTGTACAATTTCACCATCTTCCAGTAAGGTCTGTAAAGATGATATATTTGCTGATAGTGTTAAATGGTACTCTAATTGTTGCACCAAGTTGCAGCTTTGCAGGGTCATCGACCTTGGTTTCTTCCTTCTTGGTGTTATACACCGAGCGGGTTTCCATATTCAAAGCAAATAAATAAAAGTAAAAGTAAATTTGATTTCTTGCTTCCCTCTTTCTTATTATTATTATTTTTTTCCTTTTCTTGTTTCTTTTTTTTTTCTTTCTCTTTTTACTCTGTATATATCGTTATTTCCTTTGTCTCACTGCTTTTTTTCTTATGCATACCTCTGGTGAATCCTGTTTAGGGTCAGTGACCCTAAATAAAGGATTTTTTGTTGTGTTGTAAGTAAAAGTAAATAAATAAAAGTAAATAAAAATAAATTACCTTTCAAATTTATTGTGTTTATTTATTCGTTGTCTTCCTCGTAGGTCGTGATCCGCAGTCTTGGTCTAGGTCCTCTCTCGCTCCAAATACCCATCAAGATATATGTACAATAACAATATTACAAAAGGAATGAAACTATAAAAAGGAATGATGATAATCTAAATAATCTGTTTTAAATAAATATTAAATATCATAGAATATTTTGAATAAATGTAAGACGCATTGATGTAACAATATGTGAATAAATCAATTCGAACTTCGTTTTTGATCAAGGCAGATTTGTCTTTAAAAAAGAAGCATTTGATATAATAAGTTTTTTTGATATTACTAAATACGTCAACCTATGGAGAAATGTTGATTTTAAAGACCAATATTTGTTCATTTAATTAACAGTTGGGAGAGACACGCCATATCCACAATTAGGATAATTGCGTGTATATTTTAAATTATATACAATTAACACAATTGAACATTAGGAATCATGAAAATTAAACGTTCGATGTCAAATTTTGCATATAGCAATTAGAAATAGTAGCTTGAAATATGTACAGTCAACACTTTCGCCTTGAAATATACATTCTGCAAAATCTATTAAATTTAATGTATTGGTCTTTATTGCGCAAGCAACTTGTTTTGTATTAGTCAGGTAAAGTTGGTTTTCTTCCCTTAGATGCAGAAAAAGAGCTCGATTTAATTCTAGTGACTCAAATATAATGTACAAGGACGGGTCAATAAGTAATACACAATCACCCCTAGAAAAATATATAAATAATTTATTATCATAAAATGCATGTTTTATGATAAATAAAACACTCTAATTTTCATATCTTCAATCAGAATTGATTTATCTTTTGTATTTTTAAAGATATGGAGCCTAATGTGAACACAAGAATCCGACAACGGTCGGTGACCGAGTTCCTCTTTAAGTCCGGTGACATTTCAGCAATTCACTCAAAAAAAACTCAGCGCCGCATAGTGTTATGATATCACTTGTGTGTGTGATATTATATATTGTCACTGAATAATTATTGTAAATACTCTGTTGTTTATCATCATAAATATTTGCATAGTCATCACCCCTTACCATGCTTGTAAAGTATCACTTGTAAAATCAATTGACACATTTTACAATATTAGATAATAAAAAGGCATATATTGGATTTAATAAAATATTTATTTGGCCAATATTTCGGCTGGCTGAACGTCAACCTTTATCGAGGCATTACATTTTTGTATACACAAACTCTTGTTTGTTTATACAAAGATGTAATGCCTCGATAAAGGTTGACGTTCAGCCAGCCGAAATATTGGCCAAATAAATATTTTATTAAATCCAATATATGCCTTTTTATTATCTAAAAATTTAAATAAGGATTAGTCTATATTCAGATATAATTATATGTATTTGAAAAAGTAAAAATAAAAATCAGGCAAAAGGTTTCTTTTCATTTTAAATTTGCAAACTTTCGAGCAAATATACTGTTCTTCAACGGACTGATACTCTATGTACAATCTCTGAATAATATTTATACAAAATAATTGAAAAACTTTTGTTATTGGCATGTAATCTAGTGCATCAGACTTTCCAGCTAAAGTAACAGATATTATACTGGGATTACTTTTTAAAATAATTTATAGGTAAACTATTGCTCACATAATTATATGTGTAACGTCTAAATAAATAAATCTTGTTTTAAGATGCACTAGGGCGCCATCTGTTATGAAAATTATAAACTATTTTAGACACGTATGATTCTTTTTAAAAATAAACAATTTCTACTGCCCTTACTGCAATGGAAAAAATTAATAAGGGCCTGGTTCATCAGTGGTGAACTCTCCCAAATAGATTAAACTGGCGAAACCGCTGGGATGGTAGATTAAACTGGCGAAACCGCTGGGAGGGTTCACCACTGATGAGCCAGGGCCTCCCATTAATTTTTCCTTTTCAGTAAGGGCAGTAAAAATTGTTTAATTTCAAAAAGAATCGTACGCGTCTAAAATAGTTTCTAATTTTCATAAATCTTGTTTGTTTATAATTAAAAAAAAAAAAGAACAGAAAGACATTACAAGTAAATTTAATTGTTACAAAAAGAAATAGTTTTATTCTAAGATCTCCAATGAAGAGTTCAGAGTCAATCAAGGTTTATTTAGTATCCGCTAATGATCTGAGTTGGATAAAAATAGATGTTTAGACTGACGACACTGGATATTGATCCTGAGGTCACGTGACCAGCTAACTGTCACAGAGCTGTCGTCCCCGCCGTGTTGACACCTAAATTTGACCTTTGATCCCACCCATAAATGAAACAGAACTACAGTTTATTGGGGTTTTCGATTTACTAAGATTACATAAAATGTTCTAGTTTTATTTTATTACCTATAAACTTCTATCTTAAATAATTTCTCTCTCCGTTGAAGATTTTAAATGAATGATATAGTAGTCTGAGTAAAGAGGATAGTGTACTAAAAGATGTAAATTTGTCACATCACACGGTCAGAAATACTTACATAAAAGAGGTCTATCAGAAACACCAAATTGTTCCTGCGAAGAAACTGAACAAATCACCTTATCTACGACTGTCTGAACTTTACAGAAGTGAGACATCGATTGTTCCCTGATCTAAATGATTTAACTCTCTTACATCAGCCACTTTGTCTATATAAATTTTATGAACTCTGTCGAAATTTGTAAATATTTAATTCTAAGTTTAAATTTGTTTGTTTCCTCTGTAATAGGCACTTTGTTTCGCTTTGTGTTGAATAATAAATTAAGATTTAGGACTACCAGTGCCATTTATCTTGATATGAAATAGAACTACAGTTTATTGGTTTTTGATTTACTAAAATTTCTAGTTTTTATTACCTATGTGTTAACCTCTATCTTAAACTAGTTCCTTGTGTAGTGTTCTAATGAATGATTTAGTATAGTTTGTGGGTGAAATGTACTAAAAGTGAACTAAAATCTCACTTCTGACACTTTCTTTTTGCGTCCATAGGGCTCAAATATTCATTCACTCCGCAGTAACAAGCTCGCTAAAAAACCTGGGCTCAGCTGGCCCGGCTGATATTACCCTGTAAGGGCTCCTAATCCAGGGATACAGGATGAGCAGTGTTTGTACTCCATGTTAGGAGCGGCTGCACATGGCGTCTGTTCCTCATGTCAGAGGCGGCCATTTCTTTTGGAGCTAAGTCGGCCTGCCACTGAGTAGTGCTCCCAGTCTTAATGACAAAGACATTCTACTTCACCCAGTCATGATCTTAAGCTTTACAAGCTTGATACCCTAATATGATTGAGTGGAGATAAGAAAGAAGAAGCAGTTGTGTAGATAAAGATATTTCCGTGTACTAAAAGATTTAGACTTCATTTATATAAATGAGAGATGTTTACACTTGTGAGGTGTTTACAGCGGGCTATTCGCAGCCTGTGACGTAACATGTCGGCACTGACCTCAGCCTCCACACGACGAGGGCGTGAGGTCTCAAATTAACCTGGTCACGTGGAGCGAGTTGCCAAGCGGTCTCTCACATTTGACAGAACTCTAGATCTGTCCTTCCACGTAGAATTATATTGCCACGTGGAAAATTAGGGAAGACAAACTTCGAAAATATCTTTATTTACGGGGCAGATAACCAAAATGATGGATTTTTGAGCGCGGAAAAAAAGGTTCCGCCGAGATAGAAAGGCAATAGCCTACAGCACCCGGTGTTCTCCCAGGTGGTTACCCTCCCAAGTACTGACCGGGCCCGACATTGCTCAAGGTTCAGAATGACACAGCAATTTATTTAAGGCAAGAACAAATTATGATAAACAAAAGATAAGCAATGAGGGAAGTTTACAGAGTAGTAAAATATTGTAACAAAGTATTCATTATTTTATTAGCAGAGTATTATTTTTTATGTTTATATTTTGCTATACTCTGTACATTTCCCTCTTTTGCTTATCTTTTGTTTATCATTCATAGTTTGTTCTTGCCTGAAATGAATTGTTGTCTCATCCTGAAGTTGGTCTTCCCTAATTTTCCACGTGGCAATATGAACATAATAAATGATACTCTGTTAATAAAATAATAAATACTTTGCTACAAATAATCTACCCTAAAAGGAATTGTTCCCTGAAGAGAATTACTTGAAACATGTAATTCTACTGTCCTCAAAACTGATGTACATAGTACCTTTAAATACCTCCTTCTATATACTCGGAGAATCTATATAAGACTAAAAGGTTTCAATAAATCCCTTTGTTGTATTTTATTTAAAAAAGCTAAAAGTTTCGAATTTTAGACAATTCCATATATTTTATTGCCACTCTTAGTAAATTTTTACAACAATCAAAGATAAATTAAACAAAGAATTTCGAATTTGATAGACTCTTAATTGGTACATCTTGCACAAAATATTGTCAAATTGGAGTAAAGTATTTATTATTTTATTACCAGATTATCAATTTTGATGTTTTATATTTTGCTGCTCTGTAAATATCCCTCATTGCTTATCTTATATTACCCACCTTGAATATCAAACAAGCCAGAAAAAAAAACTTCTCAAGAACAATATCCCCAAGGAGCTGAGAATCCGGACCCAACGACATCATTATAAATTATAATTGTAAATGAACCCCTGTACATAACCATCCCCCTCAGTATATTGTAAATATGATGACCTAGGTTGCTCTTTTTGAACGGCACCTAATAAAGTTATTTGGAACTTGGAGCTATCTTATATTGCCACGTGGAAAATTAGGAAAGACAAACTTCAAAATGAGACTGAAATTTATTTAAGGCAAGAACAAACTATGATAAGCAAAAGACAAAAGAGTAGTAAAATATAAACATAAAAATATGTTAATAAAATAATACTTTGCTACCTAAGAGGAATTGTTCCCTGAAGAGAAATACTCACAAAACATGTAATTATACTGCCCCCAAAATTGATGCCCATAGTACCTTTAAATACCTACTATTTTTATTTGATTCCGAAGAGATTTTAAGAATATTGGAAAAGAATATGCTACAAGTTCCTATCTGACTTGGTGTTCCTGGTGAACAGACGATGTAGCAATAAAGGAAGAGGAATTCCAGGAAGAGAATTTGAGTCAACACCTTAAGTTATCTACTGCACGGTCGTGACATCTTCATAAATTATTATTTGTTCCCTCTGCGTTTTCTGTGTTTTAATAACAACGGTAGGCTAACTTTAAATAGAACGAACAATGAAATCATCTTTTGATACATACACCAGCATTATTTAAATATTTTCTGGGAATTCTGTATCCATCCATTATATATATATATATATATATATAATAATAAATAGTTATTTAATTTTATAGTCCAGTTTTGTATTAAAATTATCTTCACTATTATGATCATTTAAATACAAATTATAAAATTTGTAAAATGTTATTAATTTGTAGATAGAGAGAGAAAAAAAAAAAAATCCTTTACTTCTATTACATCCTCAAGTTAATTATATATTTATAATTAATAACAATAAAAAAAATTAACAAAGTAACGTCTATTACATCGGCTTTTACACGTCATTCAGACATACTCTAATCCTATATATAGAATAATCGAAGAGATAATATATATAATAGTTAGAAAAAAGAGAGAAAGAAGGACTATATTATCACTCCTATAGATAAATGTCCCAATAATTTATCTTTAATTTGTAAAAATCTATACCACGATATACTAAAAAAGGAAATTGATAATAATCATAAATACACTTTTGCTAGAACTACAGGCACAAAAATCAAAAAAGACATCAAAAATGTTGAAAATTCACTAAAAATTTATAATAACCACAAAAATCCAAACATACCAAAGTTCTATATAATTCCTAAACTACACAAAAAACCTATTTCTTTCAGAACAATCACATCTGGTATAAATTCAGTCATAAAAAATATTGATATACAATTAGCCTCAACACTACAATTTATTATAAATAAATTAACTAATAAATATAATTATAAATTTATCGACTCAAATAAAAAAATCATTAATTATTTAATGAACAATTGGACAAACATTGAAACAGTACACACATTTGACTTTGAGGACCTATATTCTAAAATAAATTTAAGAGATCTAAATAATAAAATAACCAATTTATTTAATGAATTAATTAATGACAAAACTTTCTACATTAAAATTATTCATAACAGATATAAAACATTTAAATTAGATCTTAAAACAGCAAAAACTCTACTGGAAACATTTTTAAATTTTAACTATATAGAATTTAAAAATAAAATATATATTCAATCAGAAGGCGTTCCCATGGGTACTTCTTCTAGTCCGTTACTAGCAAATTTAATATTGTTCTGGTACGAAAGAGAATACTTTCTACAAAATAATATTAATTGGCAAATATTCCGATATGTAGATGACATAATAATATTTAATAATCCACTGTTTAAAAAATTAATACCTGAAATATATCCTAAATACTTGAAACTTAAGAACAATGAAAAAATTTATAGAAACAAAAAAGTTAACTTTTTAGACTTGAATATAGACCTTACAAATAGTGCTGTTAGAGTTTATAATAAAAAGAGTAATTATAATTTCAATATTATAAAATACTGTAATATGAATTCTAATATATCATTAAATTGCTGTAAAGGTATATATTATGGTCAGTTTCTAAGATTTTATAGAATAAATAATATATTAGATAATTTCATAGAAGATGTTAAAAATTTAAACATGGAATTTATTAAAAACAAATTTAGTATCAAACAAGTAAAATATTTCAACAGTATATCAATTATAAAATATTTAAAAAAAAATAAATGGAAATATCCATTTATGAAATCAACTTTCTATAATTTCTCTTAATATTAACTAATACAAATTTATAATCTTTAACAGTTAATTAAACTTTTATTAAATAACTGATTAAAAGATTTTTTCACAAGATTTTTAAAGTGTTAAAGTATATAGTTCATTTTTGTTTAATCTCCAATTTCTGGGGAGGAAAATGGAAGTTAAATAAAGATGAATTTGCACAATTAATAGCTTTATTAAACTCTTATAATTTGCCTTTTTAAAGGAATATTAAAAGATGATTAAGTGTTAAATCAGTTATTTTGATATAACTATCTGTAAAGATTATAAAACTTAGCTTTCTTCCTTTAACTATTTTTCCTATCTTCTTTAATTTTCTTGTTGTTCAAAAAAATTCTGAAGAAATGGTCTAAATTTGAAATGTGGGGGGACATTCCCCTCCCGCGACATGTGCCAGCCAGAAATAGATATACACAATGGAGGACGCAGCGGTCAAGGTAGGTTTACAGTTTGAATTTGTTAACACTTGTATCTGTTATATGTTCATTTAAATATTTCACTGAAACAACTTAATATTAACACATAAAATACGGTTTAAAAGAGATCTATGACATAATAAAGGAGGGGTTGAAATGTCGCTGGAATTTTATCTGATGATCCCCGTTCCAGCAGATCTCTTTTTCCAATTTATTTCAATTTAAAGTTTTTTGTGTATGTCTGGTCTACCATTAGGGTTTCAAAACATAATATCCAAACTTATAACAAATGTTAATTCATACTATAGATATATTACTAAATACAACTATTTATAATCATATTATAAAATAAAAAAACCTTTAAAAATCTTTTTAAAAAAAAAAAAAAAAGGATAAAATATAAAATCATAAAAAAATATATATATATATACTAACAATCTTATCTACCTTCTTTATAAAACTCTTTTTTTTTTTTTCCTTATTATTAGTTTGATTAAAAGTGCATGGTTCTGTCTTTCTCTCTTTTTTCTAACTATTATATATATTATCTCTTCGATTATTCTATATATAGGATTAGAGTATGTCTGAATGACGTGTAAAAGCCGATGTAATAGACGTTACTTTGTTAATTTTTTTTATTGTTATTAATTATAAATATATAATTAACTTGAGGATGTAATAGAAGTAAAGGATTTTTTTTTTCTCTCTCTATCTACAAATTAATAACATTTTACAAATTTTATAATTTGTATTTAAATGATCATAATAGTGAAGATAATTTTAATACAAAACTGGACTATAAAATTAAATAACTATTTATTATTATAATTAATTTAGATTTAGCTTGCTAATCTAATCAAATCTAACTGATATAAGTTATCATTATTATCAGTTTGCTCCTTAAATTTTTTAAAATTAGAATCACTGTTATAATTTTGTTATATAGTTTCTACACTATATTAATTCATATGAGCTTGCTCTATGATATATTTTTTTTTATATATAACATAATATACAAATTAAATTATATTAGATATTCTAATATAAATAAATCTTCATACAAATTTTAATTATCTTTCATTGTTTGATTATTAAAAATTAAATTATAAAAGTAATTCTAGAAAAAAAAATAATTTCAGAACTTTTGTTTTTTTCAGTGTTTTTGTTAGTTTAAAGATGTTTTTTTTATTAGTTATTCTTAAAAATATAACAGATAACAAACAGTAATATCTATATATTTATAGATTAATTATTCAATTTATTACAAATTTTATCACCACAAAAACAATTAAGTAAAATATATTTAAAAAATTCATAAGAATAACAAACTAAAAAAACTAAAAAAAACTACAAAACATATTAGTGTTAGCACCTCTTTTATGTTAATTTAAACTCGCTAAGAATTGCCTAAGAAAAAATTGTCAAACTTGTCCCTCTCTTAAGAACCATGACACTTTTCAAACAACTAGTTGTAAATTAGTGAATACTATTTATAAATTAACATACCAAATTTGTCAACTATCATATATAGGACAAACTTGTAATCCATTAAATATACGAATAAACCTACATAGAAACCACGCTAAAAAATCAATTGGTAATATATATATGAAAGAACACAATCAATTACATACTTTTAACAACTTTAAGATAGAAATACTAGACATATGTCAAAACAAAAAACAACGACTATTATTAGAAAACAACTACATTTATAAACACAACACATTATTCCCTTATGGACTTAACGACGAATTAAACTACACATACAAACCACAAACAGAAGAAATTTCAACTTATGAAATCAGTTGCAAATATAAAAATGAATTTAAAACTAAACCTAATAAAACTAGATGTAAAACTACAAATAAATTAGGTTACATTGAATTTGAAGAATTACTGGACCCAAAACAAATGTACACTAACAACTTCGTCGATAAATTTATTAAAACATTATTTAAACTAAATAATAATAAATTTATCAAACTCATAGAATATATTAAAATTCATAATCTGACTAACAGATTAATAGATATCACACACGACATCTTTAAATACAGAAAAATTAAACAAAATACTAATAACATTAATATTATCATTAAATTTAATAACAATTTATTTAATCATATTAAATTTAATGATATTTTTAATAACCAAATCATCAATAATCTTTTCCCTATAAAAAATTTAAATTTTAAAACAATCTGGAGATACAATAAAAATATAGGTAATTTAGTTTGCAATTATAACCAATTTATTAATAATTTGGCAAATTTTAAAAAAATTAAATGTAATTGCAACAACTATATTGATAAATATAAGTACTCAGGTCATATATTAACTAGCAACTTTTCTTTTTTAAATCCAGAATATCAAGAAATTTTAAATAAAGGGTATAAATATATACCTCAAATTAAACACAATTATAATAATACAATTAAATCTATATTAAAAGATATAGATATTTTCATAAATAAAACTAGTATAAAATACAGTATTCCAGAATTTACTTTTCTGGAATGGAAACATAATATTAAAAAGGAAATTATAAATTATTATAATAATACACTTAAATACACAAAACCCAATTCAGACATTCCTTCTTTCAAAGAAAATATAATTAATTTACAGAAGGACTATATTATCACTCCTATAGATAAATGTCCCAATAATTTATCTTTAATTTGTAAAAATCTATACCACGATATACTAAAAAAGGAAATTGATAATAATCATAAATACACTTTTGCTAGAACTACAGGCACAAAAATCAAAAAAGACATCAAAAATGTTGAAAATTCACTAAAAATTTATAATAACCACAAAAATCCAAACATACCAAAGTTCTATATAATTCCTAAACTACACAAAAAACCTATTTCTTTCAGAACAATCACATCTGGTATAAATTCAGTCATAAAAAATATTGATATACAATTAGCCTCAACACTACAATTTATTATAAATAAATTAACTAATAAATATAATTATAAATTTATCGACTCAAATAAAAAAATCATTAATTATTTAATGAACAATTGGACAAACATTGAAACAGTACACACATTTGACTTTGAGGACCTATATTCTAAAATAAATTTAAGAGATCTAAATAATAAAATAACCAATTTATTTAATGAATTAATTAATGACAAAACTTTCTACATTAAAATTATTCATAACAGATATAAAACATTTAAATTAGATCTTAAAACAGCAAAAACTCTACTGGAAACATTTTTAAATTTTAACTATATAGAATTTAAAAATAAAATATATATTCAATCAGAAGGCGTTCCCATGGGTACTTCTTCTAGTCCGTTACTAGCAAATTTAATATTGTTCTGGTACGAAAGAGAATACTTTCTACAAAATAATATTAATTGGCAAATATTCCGATATGTAGATGACATAATAATATTTAATAATCCACTGTTTAAAAAATTAATACCTGAAATATATCCTAAATACTTGAAACTTAAGAACAATGAAAAAATTTATAGAAACAAAAAAGTTAACTTTTTAGACTTGAATATAGACCTTACAAATAGTGCTGTTAGAGTTTATAATAAAAAGAGTAATTATAATTTCAATATTATAAAATACTGTAATATGAATTCTAATATATCATTAAATTGCTGTAAAGGTATATATTATGGTCAGTTTCTAAGATTTTATAGAATAAATAATATATTAGATAATTTCATAGAAGATGTTAAAAATTTAAACATGGAATTTATTAAAAACAAATTTAGTATCAAACAAGTAAAATATTTCAACAGTATATCAATTATAAAATATTTAAAAAAAAATAAATGGAAATATCCATTTATGAAATCAACTTTCTATAATTTCTCTTAATATTAACTAATACAAATTTATAATCTTTAACAGTTAATTAAACTTTTATTAAATAACTGATTAAAAGATTTTTTCACAAGATTTTTAAAGTGTTAAAGTATATAGTTCATTTTTGTTTAATCTCCAATTTCTGGGGAGGAAAATGGAAGTTAAATAAAGATGAATTTGCACAATTAATAGCTTTATTAAACTCTTATAATTTGCCTTTTTAAAGGAATATTAAAAGATGATTAAGTGTTAAATCAGTTATTTTGATATAACTATCTGTAAAGATTATAAAACTTAGCTTTCTTCCTTTAACTATTTTTCCTATCTTCTTTAATTTTCTTGTTGTTCAAAAAAATTCTGAAGAAATGGTCTAAATTTGAAATGTGGGGGGACATTCCCCTCCCGCGACATGTGCCAGCCAGAAATAGATATACACAATGGAGGACGCAGCGGTCAAGGTAGGTTTACAGTTTGAATTTGTTAACACTTGTATCTGTTATATGTTCATTTAAATATTTCACTGAAACAACTTAATATTAACACATAAAATACGGTTTAAAAGAGATCTATGACATAATAAAGGAGGGGTTGAAATGTCGCTGGAATTTTATCTGATGATCCCCGTTCCAGCAGATCTCTTTTTCCAATTTATTTCAATTTAAAGTTTTTTGTGTATGTCTGGTCTACCATTAGGGTTTCAAAACATAATATCCAAACTTATAACAAATGTTAATTCATACTATAGATATATTACTAAATACAACTATTTATAATCATATTATAAAATAAAAAAACCTTTAAAAATCTTTTTAAAAAAAAAAAAAAAAAAGGATAAAATATAAAATCATAAAAAAATATATATATATATACTAACAATCTTATCTACCTTCTTTATAAAACTCTTTTTTTTTTTTTCCTTATTATTAGTTTGATTAAAAGTGCATGGTTCTGTCTTTCTCTCTTTTTTCTAACTATTATATATATTATCTCTTCGATTATTCTATATATAGGATTAGAGTATGTCTGAATGACGTGTAAAAGCCGATGTAATAGACGTTACTTTGTTAATTTTTTTTATTGTTATTAATTATAAATATATAATTAACTTGAGGATGTAATAGAAGTAAAGGATTTTTTTTTTTTTTTTCTCTCTCTATCTACAAATTAATAACATTTTACAAATTTTATAATTTGTATTTAAATGATCATAATAGTGAAGATAATTTTAATACAAAACTGGACTATAAAATTAAATAACTATTTATTATTATAATTAATTTAGATTTAGCTTGCTAATCTAATCAAATCTAACTGATATAAGTTATCATTATTATCAGTTTGCTCCTTAAATTTTTTAAAATTAGAATCACTGTTATAATTTTGTTATATAGTTTCTACACTATATATATATATATATATATATATATATATAAGATAAAAGTTGATAATTATTTTTGTGTTTAAGTTAGATGAGATTAAAAAGTTCTTTATATGTATTATATTTATATCTTATTTAGGAGAGAAAATTGTAATAAAAGTAATTATATGTTAGAATAATATGTTTTTATTTTAGATAGAAAAAAAAAATTGAAAAATAAAAAGAAAATTTAACAAGAAAAGAAGATTTAACAACGTAACGTCTTTTAGCATCGGCTTTTACCCGTCATTTAGACATACTCTTAAAATAAATAGGAATAAAGAAGAGATTTATAATGATTATATATTTATTTTTTAGTAAAAGAGAGGAAAGAGATAAAGAAAGAACCATACACTTTTATTTCAAACAGGTAGAGAATTGAAAGGTTGTTAGTATTATTTTTTTTTTAGTTAATTAATAGTTTTTGTAATTTTTTTATATAATTTTTTTTCCTATATAATTTTAGATTTTTTTTTTTTCTAAGAGTAAGAATAATATGAAATAATGTTTTTGCCTAGTTAAGGATAGATAAACATATTTTAAATCTTTGCCTATTAGAAATTATTTTTTGGAACCCTAATGGTAGACCAGGACATTACACAAAAGGAGATTTGGAAAATCTATTGGAGAGAGAAATCTGTGGTACCAGGGCTCTTCAGATGAAAATGGGTTGTGGTATTTTCATCTGAAGAGCCCTGGTACCACAGATTTCTCTCTCCAATAGATTTTCCAAATCTCCTTTTGTGTAATGTCCTGGTCTACCATTAGGGTTCCAAAAAATAATTTCTAATAGGCAAAGATTTAAAATATGTTTATCTATCCTTAACTAGGCAAAAACATTATTTCATATTATTCTTACTCTTAGAAAAAAAAAAATCTAAAATTATATAGGAAAAAAAAAATTATATAAAAAAATTACAAAAACTATTAATTAACTAAAAAAAAAATAATACTAACAACCTTTCAATTCTCTACCTGTTTGAAATAAAAGTGTATGGTTCTTTCTTTATCTCTTTCCTCTCTTTTACTAAAAAATAAATATATAATCATTATAAATCTCTTCTTTATTCCTATTTATTTTAAGAGTATGTCTAAATGACGGGTAAAAGCCGATGCTAAAAGACGTTACGTTGTTAAATCTTCTTTTCTTGTTAAATTTTCTTTTTATTTTTCAATTTTTTTTTTCTATCTAAAATAAAAACATATTATTCTAACATATAATTACTTTTATTACAATTTTCTCTCCTAAATAAGATATAAATATAATACATATAAAGAACTTTTTAATCTCATCTAACTTAAACACAAAAATAATTATCAACTTTTATCTTATATAATTAATTTAGATTTAGCTTGCTAATCTAATAGAATTTCCTTTATATATATAAATATTACTATTATTAAAAGTTTTAAATATAGTTATATCAATATATAAATCCATCTTAACTCACTCTATAATATCAACTTAATTTAAATTATATTTAAGATTTAAAATTTTATTTGATAAACTTTATTATTTACATTTCATATATATATATATATATATACTTCCTTATATTTTAATTTTTATGTTTTGATTTTAATGGAAATCCGATTTTCTGTGTTGATCTTGAGTAAAATTGTATGTGTGGTGGATTAGAAAAAACTCGTTTCGTAAGAAAACTTGATGTATAACAGATATCTGCCGGTTAGGTGGAAGCTAATATAGAACAATCAATGTTTAACAGAACAAGAATATAAAATAAAAGGATTTAAAAGCGCGAATGTTTCTTTTATACATAAAACGAACTTCTACTGTCCTTACTGCGATGAAATAATATTGGGAGGACTTGGCTCTTCAGTGGTGAACCCTTCCAGCGGTTTCACCAATTTAATCTACCAGACTGCTTCTTTAGAGCTCCAATACTGTATTGGATCATTCTGCTTATATATGCTACACTGAAGGGTGGAATCTCAGAAATGGTATTTGAGCAAACTATGGACATAAGTTTTGAGGACAGTAAGAATTAAATTTAAAAATTAGAATCTATTGAAAAAAATTGTAGTAATATATTAAAATAAATATGCAAATATATTACATATTGAGCTAGTAATAGGTAACAAATATACAAATTGTATTGCCTATTTTTATATATAGAAACAAACGTAGCCTCTCTCCCCCATTAAAATAAACATCAAAACTAGACGCCATCTTGGAGAGCGACCTTTGCTTTTTAGATCAATTTCCTCCCGGCAAAAACTTCCATATACATATATAATAAAAAGACAAATATTGGATTTGAAAAAGGATTTATTAGCCAATATATTTCGGTTGGCTGAACGTCAACATTAGTTAAGACATAGCATTGCATATATATATTATAATTAAAAATAAAGAAGGCATCTCCTGACCACGAGCACATGTGCTTTTTAGATGGCAGAGCGCCATCTAGTGGAGCAAGAATAAACTAAACGTTTATTTAGCTTGCTCCGTGATATTTGGCCAACCCAATTCCTTGATAAATCAAGAAAAGTCATCCACGAACGCGTTTCGCGCTGTTGGCGCTCGTCAGCGTGGAGTAGACTAGCGCCAACAGCGCGAAACGCGTTCGTGGATGACTTTTCTTGATTTATCAAGGAATTGGAATGGCCGAATATCACGGAGCAAGCTAAATAAACGTTTAGTTTATTCTAGCTCCACTAGATGGCGCTCTGCCATCTAAAAAGCACATGTGCTCGTGGTCAGGAGATGCCTTCTTTATTTTTAATATCAACACCTGACCCACTTATCTTTTATTTTTTTCTATTATTTTTTCATATATTGTAATATATTTCAATATATACTTATATCCCCATATGTAATATAACTATAGTGTAATACCAGAACGACATAATAAAGTTAGGTTGAGTGACAGCCGGCGCCCAGATAGGAGGAAGGTCTCCGATTACATCGTCGGTCCGTTAAAAACATAGTCGGATTCCCAGGGGTGTCTTCTTCTTTTCCTCAAATATAGATAAGACCTGTCTAGGCAGGGGTCCGGCCGCCAGCACTTTCTGAGGCGACATCCAACACGTCTCGTTCTTTGGTACAATACATTCACGCCTGAAATCACTCTGAACATTGTGGCCACAACGACTGCATCTAACCAACATGCCACAGTCATCCTACAGGATATCCTACATCTCAAGACTGAAATGTACAATATTCCAATGACATACGAATGTCTGAAAGTCAATCTCCAAACCTTTATTTTATATAATGCATTACTACGCCATCTGTTATAAAAAATTTGAACTATTTTTGACGTGTATGATTCTTTTAAAAATAAATCTATTTTCTACTGCCCCCTTTCTGCAATGATGAAATAATGGGAGGGCCTGGCTCATCAGTTGTGAACCCTCCCAGTGGTTTCGCCAATTTAATTCATCCCATCAAATACTGAGAAGCGTAAAACTGCTTTTGTTTGTCAATATAATTTGATAAAAATACTTGCTAATGCTCTAAGTGTGCCATATGTCACTTTAACCCTGTGTTTCACAGAACGGTACAATGACTTAATTATGACATAACTGTCAATATTATTTGGATGAGATCAGTCAGTCTACAGTCAAGACAGCTGGAAGACAAGGTCGCTAGCTGCCATGGCAACCTGCCATAATTACGTAACTGTCGGACAGAACAGCTGATGTCTTAGTACAGGCCATGGCTGGCATTGAGGTCCAGAAATATCTTTTGGGGTAAAATGTTGCCGAATACATTTACACGTGGAAGAAAAACAAACTTAAGGGAAGAGAATATATTTTACGGGTGACTAACCAAAGTATATGATTTCTGAGCCCAAAAAAAAAAAAAAAAAGATGCCGAAACCCGGGATCGAACCAGGGACCTTTAGATCTTCAGTCTCCAAAACTCTCCAAGAACTCCCTGGCGGGGAATCGAACCCCAGTCGCCCGCATGACAGGCGTGAATACTAACCACTATACTACCGAGGTCAAAAGACGAGCATGCCAGGATTCGAATCTGGAATAACTTCAGGATGACACAGAAATGTATTTGAAACCAGAACAAATTATAATTGATAAAATAAGCAATGAGGGAATTTACAAAGTAGCAAAATATTGTAGCGTAGTAATTAAGTCTTGGAATATCTTAAGATGTGAAAGTATTTATTGATGACGTCAGTACGACTAGTTGACAATTATCAACCAAACTATCTACAGCTAGAGAATATTGAGCAAGCAAACCAAGGACCATGTATGATGATTTCACTAATTCCTAGTAATAATCTGTTTCAAATATTTTCATTGAATAATTAAATAATATAAATTATTTTCTTCGCTACAATATAAAACATCAAAATTAATGATCTGCTAATAAAATAATAAATACGACAATATGGCAATAATTTGTGCAAGATGTATCAATTAAGTGTCTCTAAAATACGAACCTTTAGCTTTTTTAAATAAAATACAACAAAGAGCTTTATTGGAACTTTTTATTCTTTATACAGATTCTCTGAGTCTATAGAAGGAGGTATTTAAAACAAAAAGTACACCTATCCCCCGATTTACACGGTAGATACGTTCCTGAGAAAAACGTGTAAATCGAAAATTAAAAATTTTCGCGAAATGTTTATGCGAAGAAATACAGACACAGTATGCATGTGCAGCAAGTCAGCACATAAGCTCGGGATTCCTCGTGAGATGTGTACACAGCGCATGTGTTCAATCACAGTAGCATTTAGTATAGTGCGATAAAACAAAAAAAACTTATTTGGAAAACCGTGTAAAAGCGAAAACGTGTAAAACAAGTACCGCGTAAATCGGGGGATAGGTGTATATTTAAAACGGGATGTATTTAAAACGGTAGGTCTCTTTTCATGATAAATTTGTGAAAAAGTTTTAAAATTACAAATATTTTCTCACAATGAGTTTCTTTTTATTACAAAACGCTAGCTTTCAAGTGATAATCGCTCTTCAACGGGCTTAATAAAACATCGACTTTATCCTACCAGAAATATTTACAAAAACAAACGCATTTATAAAATTGTTAAATTACAAATCAATTTAAAAAATTTCAGTTATAAATATCCACGTTGCGCGCGCGTTTGTTTTTGTAAATATTTCTGGTGGGATAAAGTCGATATTTTATTAAGCCCGTTGAAAAGCGATTATCGCTTGAAAGCTAGCGTTTTGTAATAAGAAACTCATTGTGAGAAAATATTTGTAATTTTAAAACGGTATGTATTTAAAACAAAAAGTATATTTAAAACGGTATGTATTTAATATAGAAATTATATTTAAAATATGCTTAAAGCATTTGGCAAAGCGTCAATTTTTATTTTTCCTGACGATAGTACAAAAGATTTTTGTTGAAACATTGAGAAAAAAAAAAACAATTTATAGCCGACGTGTATATTATTTTAAAGAAGATAACAAAGAGTTTGGTGTGTGAATAAACATATTGAATAAATAGATGATTTGGTCGTCTTGATGTCCATGGGAAATAATATTTGACGATGTTCGATAAGTCTTATAGGTTGAATGAAGATCAGTTCTTGAGATTGGATGTTTGAGGTGTATGATAGGTCAGGATATCAAGAATTCGATGTAACAAGGGCTAGAGGCCTAGAAATAACTGCCGACATAGCAACACGTGCGTGGCCAAAGTGCCAACTGCTGAGTCGCGACACAAGCTGTGACTTTGTAGTTGACAATGTCACAATCTCCTCAGTGCTGTTGTCCCGAGGGTTATATTCGCCTGGGGGGTGGGTGGCGTTTCTTGAGGCGGCCACAACCTTACTTCCTCTCCCCTTTCTCTTCCGTAATTTACAACTAAGCTTTTAATACTATTTTTATGTCTTTTATATGAAGAGAAAGTCATTATTCAACAGTTATTTCTTAAAGAAAAAAAGATTTAAACTTATTTATTCTATATACAAATCTCTCTCTCTCTCAAGTACCATCTTGGTCTTGAGGTGAGCAACGCCAGCCATCACATCGACCTGCCCACTCTGGGAGAGAACTCTCGCAGTCCATCGGTGGCGGAGTCTTTCCCGCGGTGGGCGACACCAATGAAGACCTTGTATATATTTTTATATATATGTATATTGGCCAATTATTTTTATCTATTTATCCATATTTTCATCATTATATAATCATATTTATATTTATTCTGTATTTAACCCTATATAATCTTATATGGACATTGAAATGAAGTAGTTTCAATCTCAATCTCTCTCTCTCTCTCTCTTTATTTTGAGTTCCAAAGAGTAAAGGGAATATACCAAATTTAGGTTGTTTTGAAAGGGTTTTGTGGTGCAGCGGGGAATCCTGACCCAGGATGGCTCTCATTTCCGTGGAATATGAGGTTCACGGCAAAGTGCAGGGCGTGTTCTTCAGAAAGTACACTGAAGAAAAAGCCAAGAACCTGGGGCTACGAGGTTTTGTGAAGAACACTAAGCGAGGCACCGTGGTGGGAGTTATCCAGGGGACTCAAGACAAGATCTCCACCATGAAACAATGGCTTCAGACAGAGGGCAGCCGCATGTCAAGAATAGAGAACTGTGATTTCACTAATGAGAAGCAAATTGAAAACTACCAGTACGATTCCTTTAAGATACAACGCTAGAATCTCTCTCTCGCTCTCAAAATAAAAACTACTTGATGGGTAAATAATTATCTTTCCTATTTTCACGACTGCACCTTCAATTCTCTATCCTTTTCAACAACAAAACAAAATATTCATAACATATATATATAACCAATAATTTACCACAATACATAACAACAATCGGCAAACATTGTAAAATAATATTGCAGAAAAATATTTATTATTTATGAACGGATTATTAATTTTGAAAATTATTTTGTTGCTACTCTGTAAACTTCCCTTATTGTTTGTCTGGTATTTTATAAATGCGTTGATTTGTTCTTGCATTAAATAAATTGCTGTGTCATTCTGAAGTTTGTCTTTCTTAATTTTCTACGTGACATTTGGTTGAGATGCTGGGTAAATTAGGGAAGACAAACTGAAGGTCGCCGAGAAGACCTAGAGACCATGGGTGCTGTGATCTACATTTTCAGAGGCTGGCTCCAGGATTCCACCGCCGTGTCAAAGTCAAGACTTCCTTACAAGATGACGATGTCCCTATAGACGATATAAGACAAAGCCGCTCTTCACGTCAAAAAGAAAAAGAATTCAAAACTACTATGGAAAAACTTCCAATACTTCGAGGGAATCCTTGACAGAAGCACATCAGATCCATGTCAGTAGTAACAAGATTTACAAACTGTGAGTCACAGGTCCCATAGGGGAGGAACTGTAAATATAAATATAATTATTCTAAAGTCAATAATAATCATATGGATAATTTAAAATAACAAACGGTTAATGTTTTTGTATTGTTCCTCGCTTGTAATATAATAATAAATTGTTTAGCTTCTTAAGAGATTATGTTTGACCTTTAAATAAATTACAACACCAAGTTAACATTACAGGAACTATGTAGCAAATTATTTGTTATTTCTTGAACAGAATATACGGAGATTTAAATTGTTACATTAGTAGCATTATGGTTAATTGCTATTGTTTGAATTTTATATGTTAATTCTGTAATTAATCTTATTTTTTAATTCATAGAAGCATTTTTCTGGCAGTCATATTCAATATTTTATCATCATCATTTTTGATATATATATTTTTCTTAGTTAGTTATCAAATCATTTTGCAATTGTAGTTTCTTTTTGTTTTGTTGTGTTCCTTTTTAAGCAATAAAATATATAGGAGTTGGGTGTAATATTCAATTCAAGCATATGGAACCAACATCGATTCATTTTTAAAACAAAGCAAAATCATAAGCTTATACAACTTTCATTTTTTCATAGAGTTACTTTACGGCTTTCTTTCGGTGTCCCCTCTAATCGAGGGGCCGGAGCAGCCCCCTTCACTATCGGGGGTGGCCCTGAACTCACCAGAGGGGCTAATCGACGCCCCCTTATATCCCCGTCTAGAACAAGGAAATGTTCGTTTGGTAATGACCCGTCTTTTAGAAGAAAGTCTTTAAATTGAGGGAGAGGGCCGAACACGGAAGTTATTAGCACGGTACCTTCTCGAACCTCTCTGCAATCCTTTTAGAATGATATTTTACCATTTTCTTTTAGAAACACAAATACATATCCAAGATAAAGTACAGCCAAGACGTACAGACATCAGTCTAGGGACCCCGCTTTCCAAGATAAGGTACAGCCAAGACGTATATACATTATTCTAGGGAGCCCGCTATCCAAGATAAAGTACAGCCAAGACGTACAGACATCAGTCTAGGGAGCCCGCTATCCAAGATAAAGTACAGCCAAGACGTACAGACATCAGTTTAGGGAGCCCGCTATCCAAGATAAAGTACAGCCAAGACGTACATACATCAGTCTAGGGAGCCCGCTTTCCAAGATAAAGTACAGCCAAGACGTACATACATCAGTCTAGGGAGCCCGCTTTCCAAGATAAAGTACAGCCAAGACGTACATACATCAGTCTAGGGAGCCCGCTTTCCAAGATAAAGTACAGCCAAGACGTACATACATCAGTCTAGGGAGCCCGCTATCCAAGATAAAGTACAGCCAAGACGTACATACATCAGTCTAGGGAGCCCGCTATCCAAGATAAAGTACAGCCAAGACGTACAGACATCAGTCTAGGGAGCCCGCTATCCAAGATAAAGTACAGCCAAGACGTACAGACATCAGTCTAGGGAGCCCGCTATCCAAGATAAAGTACAGCCAATACGTACATACATTAGTATAGGGAGCCCGCTATCCAAGATAAAGTACAGCCAAGACGTACATCAGTCTAGGGAGCCCGCTATCCAAGATAAAGTACAGCCAAGACGTACATACATCAGTATAGGAGCCCGCTATCCAAGATAAAGTACAGCCAAGACGTACAGACATCAGTCTAGGGAGCCCGCTATCCAAGATAAAGTACAGCCAAGACGTACATCAGTCTAGGGAGCCCGCTATCCAAGATAAAGTACAGCCAAGACGTACATACATCAGTATAGGAGCCCGCTATCCAAGATAAAGTACAGCCAAGACGTACAGACATCAGTCTAGGGAGCCCGCTATCCAAGATAAAGTACAGCCAAGACGCACATCAGTCTAGGGAGCCCGCTATCCAAGATAAAGTACAGCCAAGACGTACATACATCGGTCTAGGGAGCCCGTTATCCAAGATAAAGTACAGCCAAGACGTAAATACATCAGTCTAGGGAGCCCGCTATCCAAGATAAAGTACAGCCAAGACGTACATACATCAGTCTAGGGAGCCCATTATCCAAGATAAAGTACAGCCAAGACGTACATACATCGGTCTAGGGAGCCCGTTATCCAAGATAAAGTACAGCCAAGACGTAAATACATCAGTCTAGGGAGCCCGCTATCCAAGATAAAGTACAGCCAAGACGTACAGACATCAGTCTAGGGAGCCCGCTATCCAAGATAAAGTACAGCCAAGACGTACAGACATCAGTCTAGGGAGCCCGCTATCCAAGATAAAGTACAGCCAAGACGTACAGACATCAGTCTAGGGAGCCCGCTATCCAAGATAAAGTACAGCCAAGACGTACAGACATCAGTCTAGGGAGCCCGCTATCCAAGATAAAGTACAGCCAAGACGTACATATATTATTCTAGGGAGCCCGCTATCCAAGATAAAGTACAGCCAAGACATACAGACATCAGTCTAGGGAGCCCGCTATCCAAGATAAAAAAAGACGTAAATACATCGGTCTAGGGAGCCCGCTAAAAAGATAAAAGTGCAGCCAAGATTCCCTGGCTGGCCACCAAGCAAAAATGTAGATAGCAGCTTCCACCCTCCAAATCGACAATTAAAGATGAACAGTTAGGTTACCCACCATAAGGGCATGTAGAATAAAAGTACAGAAACAGGTTTTTTTCTGAAAATTTAAATTTTTCGGAATATAATACACATGCAAATGATAAAACTGATAATTTATTTTAAAATTTTGATATTAAATTCAGCAAAATAATTTCAAAGCTCAATATAATCGAACAAAAACGAGACGAAGATGTTCCGAGGAAAGCGTAAAAGACTCACCGAGCTCGTAGCAAGGCTTGCAGACTGCATCGGGACAATGGAAGCGGGCGTCGACCTGCAGGTGCGACGTCACGTGTCGCAACACCAATGCAATGCAAGGCCAAAACCCGAGCAGCTAATTGAGGCAGCCAACAGATTTGCTCAAAGTCTGGTCCGTTTCCAAAGTGACGAACGTGGCAACCGCACCCATTTTCTAATGAAGAGTAATGCTGTGATAGAGATGCGTGCAGATATCTGAAGCTTTTCTTTGGACACCACAACAACAGAAATTTGACATGGACCCAGAACAGCAGCTTTACACACCCAAGATCGAGGACATTGCTGTGATAGAGATGTATGGAGACATCTGAGGCTCTTCATTGGACATGACAACAACAACATAAAATTGACATGGACCCAGAACAGCAGCTTTACACACCCAAGATAGAAGACATTGTGACTGCTGTGATTGAAATGTATGGAGACATCTGAGGCTCTTCATTGTACATGACAACAACAACAGAAAATTGACTTGGACCCAGAACAGCAGCTTTACACACCCAATATAGAGAACATTGCTGTAATAGAGATGTATGGAGACATCTGAGGTCCTTATTGGACACGACAACAACAGAAAAGTGACATGGACCTATAACAGCAGCTTTACACACCCAAGATGGAGAACATTTCTGTGATAGAGATGTATGGGGACATCTGAGACTCTTCATTGGACACAACAACAACAGATTTTCCGCACTTTATTACGTAACAACTAAGCCCTACACTCGCACCAGTAAATCTAATCAAACAACTCAATCACAAGATCAATATAAACTTGTACTGAATAGAGTTATTCCTATCTTGTAGGACATCGCTGGCGACATGACAGTTCAACACCCCGCCGTCAGTGAGAGAAAGTTGATCAACCAGAAGTCCAGTAGTTACACTAACTATCACAAATTATATTTGGTTATAGTTAATCGGTAATACTTCTGTAGAAAGGCTCAAAGGCCCGAAAGCTTGAGTAAAAAAAGGTACGAGTACATTCAAGAAACTTATATCTGCATGCTTTTTGCCCAAATGATATGACTTATGGGAATATAATGATTCAAAACCAGAAGTTACCGATATCTTGATGGAAATAGAGAGAGATTTAAGGTGAAAAATATCAGTCTTCGAAGGATAATGTGAAAAATACAGTAGAACCTCCCTGTAAAGGACACCTAATTGAAGAGCCAAAGTGTTCTTTATGAAGAGGTATCTTCTTAACACAAAGCAATAACGCGCCATCTATACATATAGATGAGCCAAGCCCTCCCAATATATTTTTTCATCGCAGTAAGGACAGTAGAAGTTCGTTTTATGTATAAAAGAAACATTCGCGCTTTTAAATCCTTTTATTTTATAGGTATCTTCTTACTGGAGAGTTGCTAAATAGTAAAAATGGTAATTTTGCAAGTGAAAACTGTCCTTTGTGGAGAGGTGTCCGCTAAATGGAGGTTCTACTGTAGTACAAAAGTGAAATTGTACTGGGATCAGGTGGAAACATTAAGAAAAAGACATCTTCTGATCGTGCAACTAAAATACCTGGACTTAAATACCCGTTTCATGATTTTTCAGGATGCCGTAAAGACCAGTTTTTTTGGTCGTTCAAGTACAGCTTGTACTACGCTGATGAGGGTCAACAAACCGAAACGTGTACGTGGTTAACTTCTCTTGATTAATCAAGAATGGGTATAATTGTTCAATTCTGGAATAATCAACGAGAATAGTTGTAATTTATTCCGATAGATAGCGCAAGCCATCAGCAACTTTCAGTCAAACGATAAGGAGATTGCCTTTTCTTTTTCATAATTTATGCACCTTATTCCAGTACAATATCACATTTGTACTATTTTTTTTTATATTATCCCATGAAACTTGATGATTTTCACCTTAAATATTGATATAAGGGATTGGAGGTGGTGTCTTGTCCATGGAGCAGATCAGATCGGGCCGTGTACCCTGATCACAATACCGGCCAACTGAGGTGTCTGTGCCTTTGCTTCATGGAAAGAGGGGGGGAGGGGGTATAAGGGATATAAGGGATTGTTTTATTGAAAAGAGAGAATACACATCAGTTGTATTGACAGAGATTCCACTGATGACTCCAAGGAAGGAAAAATGTCAGTTGTTATCAGTAATTACTAAAAGAAATTCTCTTGGATCGTGTAGATCTGATTTTATTTCAGCAATGTGTCCATAGCAACCATTGCCGCTACAATCAACCTGACCTACAATAATACATAGGGAGGGACAACAGGAACCCATTAGAATAAAGTAAAACATACCAAATAAACATTCATATAAAGCAATAACCCACCATCTATATATAACACAAGAAAACATTAAGACGCGAATGTTTCTTTTCACAAATGAATCAAACTTCTACTGTTCTACTGCGATGAAAAATATTGGGAATGCTTGGCGATACCGCTGGGAGGATTCACCACTGATGATCCAAGCCCTCCCAATATTTTTAATCACAGTAAGAACAGTGGGAGTTTGATTTATTTGTGAAAAGAAACATCTGCGTATTATTTTTTAACCATTAATATATTCAACATTCAGGTTTTTTAAACGTTTCCTCAAATTTCAATAATGGATTCGATATTTATATACATTTTTTTCTTATTCGGATTTTAGCATTGCCAAATGTGTGTACATTGTTACCTTGGAGACGGCAATAATGACCTGAACTCTGGCAATACAGTCACATCTGGAGACTGGATAATTCTCTTAAAAACAGTTTTTTTTTTATCAATCCCAAGTACACGTGGTACAGGCCATGATAAACATGGTGGGTAGAAGTTGGCGACTGCTTTTACTGTACGTGCACCACATGTCTACACATGTGAAAAGCAGTTCGACTTTGCACTTACAAATGTGCCAGAGTCCCGTTTGGTTACTTGCATTCGCTGGTGGGGTTGGACTTTTGTAAGAATCGAGGGCTATTGGGGCATTTTTTTTTTAATTAGAAAAAAAGTGGCCAATGCGGGATTCGATCCCGGGTAGTAGCGGTCGAAAGCCAGCGGTTTAGACCATCCTTCCACCGACCCGCCCTTAGAGCAGTGAACCATAACACTATGGTTTTTGACAGCGGCGTGGGTTTTAGCACTTACACTCCTGTGATGATCATAGCAGGGGCTGTGGTCATTTACTATTTCACGCTGGGCGGGAAGACCCACTATTTTAACCCTGGGTCACAACACTGTCACCGGTGATGCTCTGTGTTCAGCTAGAGTGGCCAATACCTCAAGTATAATCAAGAGCATAAAATTTCCTATTCTTTAATTTCAAATAAGCATTTAGTGCCATCTATCGCTGAAAATTAGAAACTACCTTATTTTTAAAAAAATATACACTCATAAACAAAACTTAAGGAGGTAGAAAGTCTTTGATGTTGCCGGTCGTCTTTTTTTTTTTTAAGTAGACAGAGGCAATTTTAAATTGCCTACTTAAAAAAACAGGCTACCAGCGGTATCACCGGCTATTTCCAATTCCTTAAGATGTGTCCATGAGTATAAATGGAAAGAAACATTGGTGTCAAAAATGTATAAAATTAGCTTACAATTAATTAATTGGGATATACAGTAGAAACTCCCTGTAAAAGACAACACCTAATTGCAGAGCCAAAGTGTCCTTTAGGGAGAGGTGTCCTCTTACCGGAGAGTTGCTAAATAGTAAAAATTGTAATTTTACAAATGAAAACTGTCCTTTGTAGAGAGGTGTCCGCTAAAGGGAGGTTCTACTGTATATTAGAAAAGTTACTTGATATCGAATTTCTAGCAAACAGACGAAATGGTAATAAAGCCAAATAACCGACTTACCTCCACTGACCTGACGGCAGAAGTGAGGCAACAAGATCGGCTGCTTTCGCTGCCAACAGCATGCGCAACACGCTTTCTGGCTGCCGTGAAGTTTCCACATAAATGGGCCAATTCGATACTGGTCGATCCACACTTGTTTGCCCTTGTTCCGGGCATCGGCAGATGTTTTACCACATATAATTAATATGAAGAAGGAACAAAAGTTAACGGTGACGAAAAATAACATCTCCTGATCATGCAACTAAAAGTTGCTGATGAGTTTCGCCCTCATATATTCATATATATTTATTCCGACAGATGGTGCAAGCCATCAGCAACTTTTAGTTGCACAATCAGGAGATGTCTTTTTCTTCATTTACTCAACCACGTTGTTTGGTCTTCTTACATAATGGTCGTTAAATTCTGGGAACTTGGGGGTCACTGCCCTGTCCTCCTAATGGGAATAAGTGTAAACCCCCTGAATTCAATGATCTTCGGGCAATTCTCTCAGAGCCACACTCAACGCCAGAAAGTTTGATGAACCCTAGGCTTTCTCTTTTCTTTCTGGTTCTTACTCTTGGATCCTGTGTGCGTCCATGCCATCTCGACTGCTTTACACAAATTTGATATATTTCGGTTATATGGTTTAGCTATAGAAGCATGTAGCTTCTTCCTTATTGAAGTAATAGTCATTTACAGAAAATCTCATTCTACTTTCTCCATATTGAAGTTTAAATGTATATACACTCATGGACAAAACATAAGGAAGTTGTACCTTTTAGCTTGTATATCGGGATTCAGACAATAACTCTGAAATATATTACAGTGACCTTTATTGAAGACACACGAGATAACCAAGTGTGTATACATTCATGGACAAAACATAAGGAAGTTGTACCTTTTAGCATGTATATCGGGATTCAGACAATAACTCTGAAAGATATTACAGTGACCTTTATTGAAGACATACGAGATAACCAAGTGTGTATACACTCATGGACAAAACTCAAGGAAGTTGTACCTTTTAGCATGTATATCGGGATTCAGACAATAACTCTGAAAGATATTACAGTGACCTTTATTGAAGACACGAGATAACCAAGTGTGAACAAAATTGACTGTCTCCTTAAAAAAAAAAAAACTGAATATCGTCGACATCACTCTCTACTTCCTTAAGTTTTGTCCATGAGTGTATTTTACTCTGCATCATCCATAAAATAAATGATCAATCATTGAGAACAAATGAAAGTCAAAGAGATTTCCAAACCTCGCGATGTGTTAAAAGTGGAAATTCTATAATATTTCAACGCTATAATACTCAGTTATAATTTGTAGATTGTTGTAATATTGTCTATGCTACATCTCTGCCTACATATCACAACTTTGGTAGATTGTTGTTTGTTAGGGGCTATGGGATCGGCCAGGCCGCTGATAGGCGCAATCTGCTGGTGTGTATATATATTATATAAATAAAAAGAGATTTTGTGCTTGAATTTGATTATCTTGAGAATTATGCTATGGAGTTATTTGTTGGTTCTTTTTAGTACTAAATGGTATTGGTGATGCAGTCGTGGTTAAAATCTTGAAATAATAATAATAAAAATGCTTTTGATCAGATATTGCTTTAATTTAACTTATGGAATATATATAAAAAAACAATTTGATAAAAGTAATGTCTGGCTTAAGGCGAGTAGAATAAGGAAAAGATTATTTACATAATGTACAAAAGTTTTGAGCCGGTCAACGGGATAGAGAAAATATCTTTATTTACGGGGCTGCTAACCAAAATGAATGATTTTTGAGCACCCCGGTCAACGGGATAGAGAAAATATCTTTATTTACGGGGCTGCTAACCAAAATAAATGATTTTTGAGCACCCCGGTCAACGGGATAGAGAAAATATCTTTATTTTACGGGGCTGCTAACCAAAATGAATGATTTTTGAGCACCCCGGTCAACGGGATAGAGAAAATATCTTTATTTACGGGGTTGCTAACCAAAATGAATGATTTTTGAGCACCCCGGTCAACGGGATAGAGAAAATATCTTTATTTTACGGGGCTGCTAACCAAAATAAATGATTTTTGAGCACCCCGGTCAACGGGATAGAGAAAATATCTTTATTTTACGGGGCTGCTAACCAAAATGAATGATTTTTGAGCACCCCGGTCAACGGGATAGAGAAAATATCTTTATTTACGGGGTTGCTAACCAAAATGAATTATTTTTGAGCACCCCGGTCAACGGGATAGAGAAAATATCTTTATTTACGGGGCTGCTAACCAAAATGAATGATTTTTGAGCACCCCGGTCAACGGGATAGAGAAAATATCTTTATTTTACGGGGCTGCTAACCAAAATAAATGATTTTTGAGCACCCCGGTCAACGGGATAGAGAAAATATCTTTATTTTACGGGGCTGCTAACCAAAATAAATGATTTTTGAGCACCCCGGTCAACGGGATAGAGAAAATATCTTTATTTTACGGGGCTGCTAACCAAAATAAATGATTTTTGAGCACCCCGGTCAACGGGATAGAGAAAATATCTTTATTTACGGGGCTGCTAACCAAAATGAATGATTTTAAAACGGGATACAACAACAATGGGTTTTTATAGGGTAAGTGTGACCTCTGGCGGTCGATTTAACAGAGTATTTGAATCTATGAAATATAATTTTAAATAAAATAATTTTTTCATATAACATATATAATTTTAATGATACATTAGCGCGCCATCTGTTATGAGAATTCGGTACTATTATAGACACGTATGATTCTTTTAAAAATTAAACAATTTTCTAATGTCTTCACTGAAAGGAAAAAAAAAACTCCCATTAATTTTATCATTGCAGTATATGTCTTCGTAGATCGCGAAATACGTGGTGTCGCTGGAGTCCCGCTGGTGATTCTCCACCAAACTCTACAGCGGTGGTAGAGGTGTCATGTACATTGTATATAGAATCAAGCATATATCTAATTATCTTTTTTAAATAGTACAGACTGTGTACTTTTGCATGTATTGAAAAGATGTCAATAAAATTATTTTAATTGTCAATTGTCATTGCAGTAAAGACAGTAGAAATTGTTTAATTTTTAAAAGAATCATAGGCGTCTATAATAGTTTCGAATTTTAATAATGTTTTATATTTGTGGTAACATCTCAATTATATTTGATTTATATTTCCGCTAGGTGGCCAGGTTGAAAGGACGTGAAATTCTTCGGCTCCCGATAAGTAAATATTTTAAACTTATTATTTTGATATTTTTTTTTTGCTTCTACTTGGGTTATACCTTCTTGTGAGTATCCTGCCGTTGGCCTTTAGTTTATATATTCTCTACGAAGATTATGAAGCTGATTTTATTTATTTCTATAATTAATCAAATTCAATGTCTTTAATCTCTTATCCTTTCTTATTGTTTATAAATACCTTTAAGTCATTAAAGATATTCGTAATTATCACCCTTCTTTCTCTTCTGCGAATCTATTATTTCACCAACACGATGACACAAAGAATCAGATTCTCTATCAAGATGTCACAAATAAAGAGCGAAGAGACGAAGCCGACAACAGCCCTGGCATGGCTACAGTATATTTCTAGAAAGTTGAGCAGACGTAAACAACAGGGTGTCGACCGCGTGGGTATTTATAAAGCAGACGAACTAGACCAGAAGGCACCAGATGTCATTACCTGCAGTGTAGAAACCCGCTGGCACAATACTGTATCATTCCGTGGATATCTAAAATAGCACTTTGTCAAAGTGCCATGTGGCTGTCTGAACACAACCTTGGTGCCCAAGTTCCCACTTGTTTCATACTGCTCTCTCTTTATATTGTAACAAAGTATTTTTTTTTATTAGCAGAGTATCATTCTTTATGTTTATATTTTGCTACAATGTACACTTCCTTCTTTGCTTATCTTTGTTTATCATTCATAGCTTGTTCTTGCCTGAAATAAATTGTTGTGTCATCCCGAAGTTGGCCTCCCAACTTATTTTATACTAGCGGATGTACCCGGCTTCGCCCGGTTTTTACCCGAGTAAAGGTTTGTCTAACGAACATTTGTTAAAACAATTCTAAAAAACATCCAATCCCTAATGAATCTATACTTGGCAAGATAACTTTATGTTTGATTATTTGCTCCACCTAGCTGTACCCGTTCAAATGTTGCTGTCTTTGAACAAAAAGGCAGTTTTAATACCTAAATAATAATTTATTAATGATCAAATGTATACAATACATCAAAATGAAAATTAACAATAAAATTATCCCTACATAAATGTCATTTGAATATAACATATGTAAAAATTAAAGTTAACTCGATAAAGTGAACATTTTTCCCGGTCCCTTGAAAAATACTCGATAAGTTGAATAAAATCAATATTAATTGGTTCCCTCGGTAATTGGAAGTTAAAGGTATAGTATCTTGCCTTGGAATTGTATCATTATTCTTGTCTCAAATAAATTGCCGTGTCATCCTGAATTTTGTCTTTCCTAATTTTCTACATTACAAAATCATCATTTTATCTATTCTCCCATATGAATGCCGGCCAAGCAGTCTCTAGCTTCAGATAGTTAAGTAGTGTTGGTGTTGAAAGAATGGAGTTACCTATAGCTTAGTCTATTTCTAGAAGACGGCTATAAGATAAACAAACTTTTATTTTTATTCCTTTGTACCTATTCTCAGCTCTCTTTGCATAAGAACTTGTAAAAGAGATTTATGTAAAGACTAAACTGTATCGTAGACATAGATTGGTCTATTCTATTGAAGTATATATGAATAGAATAAAATATTGTGCCGCAGAGACAATTTAATAAAAATACAACTCGGATGCAATTAACGATATGTACTACACTTCTGATATTACGATAGATACACTCATGGACAAAACTTAAGGAAGTTGTACCTTTTAAAATGTATTCCAAGATTCAGACAATAACTCTGAAAGATATTATAGTGACATTTATTGAAGACACACGAGATAACCAAGTGTGTATACACTCATGGACAAAACTTAAGGAAGTTGTACCTTTTAGCATGTATATCGGGATTCAGACAAAAACTCTGAAAGATATTACAGTGGCCTTTATTGAAGACATACCAGATAACCAAGTGTGTATACACTCATGGACAAAACTTAAGGAAGTTGTACCTTTCAGCATGTATATCGGGATTCAGACAATAACTCTAAAAGATAGTTGAAACACAGTGACCTTTATTGAAGACACATAAGATAACCAAGTGTGAATAGCCTCTGTCTCCTTAAAAAAAAAAAGAACGACCAGCGACATTAAAAACGTTCCACTTCCTTGGTTTCTGTCCATGAGTGTAAACACAAATCGCTGTTACTATTTAAAACACGAAAACTAAACATATTCGTTTCTTTATTTAGTTCTAACTTGGCGAGCTTTCAAGTTACAAGTTTTTCTCAGCCCTTCCTGATACATAGGTCCTAATACAATCTATAGATAGGGGGTCGGTGGAAGGGTGGTCTAAACTGTTGGTTTTCGACCACTATGACCCGGGATTGAATCCTGCATTGGGCACTTTTTTTCTGATTAAAAAAAATCTATAATGGCGGTCGATTCTTGCAAAAGTCCAACCCCACCAGCGGGTGCAAGTAACCAAACGGATCTCTGGCACATTTGTAATTGCAAAGTCGAACTGCTTAACACATGTGTAGACATGTGGTGCATATACAGTAAAAGCATTCGCTAACTTCTAATCACCATGATTATCATGGCCTGCAGCACGTGTATTAGGGATAAGCAAAAGAAGAAAAAAAGCAATCTATAGATTTTCTAAGCGATCATTATATTTAGGGAATACAATTATTTTTGGCTTGAGAGCTCGTGGCCTAGTTTTAACGAAAAAAAAAAAAAGAAAAGAAAATCAATCGTTATCAGTTTAGCGTTAATTCGTTTTCTAATATTATAGAATTTTGCTTTGTCCATCCTAAACTTCTTCAGATAAGGCCACATATATTTAGAACATGGCTAGGATGTTGGTAACTTGTCGCCCCAACGTGGGGCTGGTCGAAAGGCCAAACCTGGTGTTGCGTGAAAGCCATAAACCTCCTTCAGATGACCGTGAGCCACTTACTGTGTCGTATGCTTCGTTCTAGAAGCAAGCCATTTGATCTGATAAAGCAAAGAAGTATGAAATATGAGAGATAGATATGCAAATACGAATTAGCACATAATACAGTTAATTCTGTAAACTATGGATTATTATCGTAAAGATAGAGGTTGCTGAATTCGAATATTCACGTGAGAACGCCCTTGCAACCTCAGAACAATTTTTAACGCCTTGCCAAATGCTTTATTTTTATTTACTTCTCCTGAAGAAGACAAAATATTTTTGTCGAAACGTTGAGAAAAATAAAAAACTCTAACTGGCCGAAGTGTCTATTTTGCATAGAAATATGGATTATTAGTTATGCTAATGCACTATTGAGTCTGATTATAGGAATGGAGGAAAGGATTATAGGGTGTCGTATTCTTCGTTCTAGAAGCACTCCATTTGATCTGATAAAGCAAAGAAGTATGAAATATGAGAGATAGATATGCAAATACTAATTAACACATAATACAGTTAATTCTGTAAACTATGGATTATTAGTTATGTCAATGCACTATTGAGTCTGATTATAGGAAAGATACCAATTGGAAAGATGAAGATTATTAATGTAGGAGGTTCCAGGATCAATTGCACTCGTATATTACTTTCTGTGTGTGTCGTATCATATGGAAATAAGAACCATTCAATGATAGGTTTCTTGAATGACAATGCCTTTTTCTAACTTAGGTATTTAACTTATCCCAAGATGGCTTTTATTTCTAAATAAGTTACATATTTGTAGAACCATGTTTGACAATTTTACCGCAAATGTTTCTTTTAAACGAAAAATCGAAATTATTTTAAGGAGAAATAACGATTATTTCTAACCTTAGAGATGAAGTATGAAAGGATGAATTGTGAAGAAAAATAATAAACGGAATTCCCATCCCTGGACACTTTTATTTTCCGTTTATCATTACTCTTCACAATTCATCCTTTCATACTAGTTTACTAGGTTAGAAATAATGTTATTTCTCCTTAAAATAATTTGGATTTTTCGTTTAAAAGAAACCTTTGCGGTATAATTGTCAACCTTTGTTCTACAATCATATAAACCGCATTATATTGTATTATAAGTTACATATTTACTATAAACTTTGGTTCCATGACTTATAATTTAATAAAATCAAAAAGCATCCAGGGCTAAGTTTTGTAAAACAATTTTATTTCTTCTCTTTTGGGTTAACATTCCCGTCTACAGGTGAAACTGCTAGCTGCTCCTGTTGAAGGGTATGCCAGGCCGAAAGCTAGATAAATAAAATTGTTCAAGAAACAGCCCTGGATGCTTTTTGATATTGAATCTATAAGATCAGAACAATATTTGATGGGAGATCTCCCATTACCAGTCAAAAGATATATCGCATGAATAATTATTTTCACTGTTTAAAGAAAACCACGCTGAAATATTTATCTCAACTGACCGAATATGTCCATTATGTAATTTTAAAAAACCGACTCGGAACTGGAGCACTACATGTTTTTCTGTTTGAAGTTAATAAGTGAAAGGGAATTTCTTTTACATAAAATTGTATCAAATCATCTTGCTCTGGAGGCTCTGTTGTCTAGGACAACAAAGAATAAATCCAATACATTGTACAAGTTTTACAGGGATGTGTAAGAGAAGAAACATTGAGAAAAGAGAGCCGTATGTAAATATATATGTAAATGAACGATGTATGTAAATATATATGTAAATGAACGATGTATGTAAATATATATGTAAATGAACGATGTATGTAAATAGATATGTAAATGAACGATGTATGTAAATAGATATGTAAATGAACGATGTATGTAAATAGATATGTAAATGAACGATGTATGTAAATAGATATGTAAATGAACGATGTATGTAAATAGATATGTAAATGAACGATATATGTAAATGACTAACCATTTCTAAGCAAATATGCACCTGGATGAATCCTGTGTAGGACATAGGTCCTCTATAAATGGATTGTTGTTGTTGATATTATATAAATAAAAAACGTTGCGTATTTATTTCTATTATAACGAATTCGTATAACACAGATGCCCTGGTTGTCTACAACGTGGCTGTGTTATACGCCTACTGCCATCCGTCAACAAGAGGTGTCAACAAGCCGTATAACGAACCCTGGGCGGCACCTGGGTTATGCAACTTTCCTTCCGGCGTCTTCTGGAAAATTTCCACAGGCAGACATGTTCTCGCGAGTGTAAACTTAGAATACCAAATTACGTCTGCTAAATATCCACACCTCTTGTCGTCATTAGAATATCTTCAACAATCTGTTATAGCAAGCAAAGATCGAAAATACGTAATAATCCTTTAATGAATTAATTACCTACGCGATATAAAACAATTGAATGACAAACGTGTTATAAAAGATTCAACGTTTACAATAATGGGCTTATTATATATAATAAATCAGTGCTATAGCATATTGGTATCTCACTGAAGATATTCAATCCTTTATATATAGAATCACTTTTTTGAATTTCTTATCTTCGTTGCTATACACTCTCATGGACACCTTAAGGAAGTTTCGTATTTTAAAGGATACAGAAACAATTTTGTTCACATTTGGTTATCTCGTATGCCTTCAATAAAGGTCACTGTTAGAGTAAAAACGTAAGGCCCACAGAGAGAAAAAAATAAACTTTTCCCAGGAGGCCTTATGTTTTTATTTTAATAGTGATTCAAGGGAATATTTTATTGAAAGGCCACTTTGTATCAAATATCTTTCAGAGTTGTTGTCTGAATCCCAATATACATGCTAAAAGGTACAACTTCCTCAAGTTTTGTCCATGAGTGTATACACACTTGGTTATCTCGTATATCTTCAATAAAGGTCACAGTAATATCTTTCAGAGTTATTGTCTGAATCCCAATACACATGCTAAAAGGTACAACTTCCTTGAGTATTGTCCATGAATGTATTTTAAGTAACGTCACCAGGCGGGAGGGTGTTCTATTTGTTTCCAGAGAGCCTAGCACCAACTCCTGAATTCCAACCATAAGATACCATCGTTTAGATGAGGCCAGATAGTAACTTTTTGATATGAGAGGGCTAGCAAATTCCATCCATAAACAACCATAGATATAGATATTCCCAATAGCAACATATGATTTGAGAGAGCCCGACAACCACTATCAAATTCCATTCATAAACAACCATTGATATAGGTATTCCCACTAGCAACATATGATTTAAGAGAGCATGTCTCAACCACTATCAAATTCTTTACATAAACTATTAAATAAATCTAAGATATACCTGGAAAGAAATTTCCTTATTAGTTTTTTTACATGATCTCAAGCTTTCGGGCTTATCAGCCCTTTGAGACGGTGGAGTAAACAACATTTAATTAAAGATGATCCAGTGGAAACCTATCGGGATAACCTAGAAACCTCTATCAAATTCCAGCCATAAAAAACCATTGATATAGTTATTCCCACTAGTAACATATGATTTGTGAGAGCTCTCACTACCAAATTTCATCCATGGTAACTACTATCTATTTCTATCTATAGACAACCATTGATTCGAGTAAGCCTATCAACAACCTTCCAAATTTCAATCATCAAACAACCATTGAACCGACGCGACCTAAAAGCAACCAGTTTACATAACGAAGCCAAGCAACCATTATCGAATTTCCCATCCATAAACATTCATCGATTTGATTAAACTCTTGTCCAATATGTTCGATTGGAGAGAAGACTAGTTATATTCCAGAGACACATTGACTTCAATAGGATACCATTTGGCAACTAGAAGAAGCCTAGCAACACGCGACAACGGGGAATCAGCTGACTGAACATCCCCCGCTTCTACCTCTACCCCATTGATCGGTCGCTATGGCAACCGCCGCGGAGTTTACACCTCCCACTGCAGCCCGTCCCGTGCCGACAGCCCTGTGGTCGCCACATTGCCTTCACTCTCTCTATATATACACCTACATATAACGCCATCTGTTGGACAAAAATGAAACCATTTCTAAGATAGCAGCTAACGGCGAAACAAGTTTCTTTATTAAAGAGATATCATCTTAGTGAGCTTTCGGACAATAACGTTCTTCAACCAGCCTGTTGATGACAGGCAGAGAATTCATAGACGTTAGGGATGCATCTTCATATATATTTATTTATTTCACATTCTTGTATATTTTCATCTTTTGGTTCATTTTCAAGGTGCCAAGCTGGTATCTTGACTTGGGAAATTTCTGTGTTTTTGTTTGTGTTACCATTGACAATGTAAGTCAATAAAGTCTGTTTCAATATCAACAGACTGTAATACAGATATATAACAAATTATATCTTTAATTAAAAAACTCGTCGCGCCGTTAGCCTTTTATCTCTTCTTAGTAATGATATCAGGTAATTCCTCCTATTGTATTATGAAATCATTTATTCACATCTTATTAAAAAATAGATATAAACAAATTTAAGGTCATTATAAACAGAAGATAAAGAGGCCTTGTTTATAAAAATAGCAAGAAAAGGTAAACTGAATTGTATAGGCCATGTGTTAGGACATGATAAGGTCTATTGTAAAGGTTGATTGGGGTACGTATTGAAGGCATCGTATTAATTGGACTTACTTGTATTACGTTTGTAGATGAACTGAATAGAAAAGTCAAGATAGCAACGTTTTACCATCAGTTGACAACTATGGCTACGGACCAATGATCTTAGAAGAGTCTGATTAAGGATATACACCATTCTCTTCAACTGAAAACATTGTAAAAAGGATGAGACAAGTTAGCCAAGAGGCCAAGATTCTAGAGTAAAGTTGGGGAAAGATGGACTCCAGCTGCGGGAGGATGGCCCACGTGCGACGTAGACGTGGTAGACGTGTACAGGCGCCAGGACGGTATTCCAGTGTGTTGGAGAACAGCCAGTATTCTTGTGATATCAACAGTGACAGAAGATGCAGCGAGTTACCTCCTAGAGTGTGGATGATCCTACAAGACGGTACCAGGAGAGCCTGACATCGGAGCGGTCTACAAGGCGGTGTAGTCCAGGCTGGAAGTGTATAGTGTGGAGCGGAACACAAGAGTGACATCCACGGCGCCAAGAATCCTTCTGACGGGGAAGTTGAAGACAAGTCCCACTTATTGTATTCATCCTGTTCAGTGCCACGTATAATAAAGCGCTAACTTTTACTGCATCGTTTACGAACTCATATGTGTATCTTGGTGGCATTCTGATTGGACAAAGAACACGAACAACGTCTGAGTACAACGTAACATTATTTAAGACAACGATAATCTTCCTATTTGCTATCTATATAGATAATACCGTAACAGAGTTTTCCATTGTAAAGTCCTGAGCTATCTCCTCCGAAGATTCTGAACTACACATAACAATCTATATACCAAAATTTTCGTTATTTTTTTCTTCGTGTCATAGGCCTGTTTTTATTTTCCTAATGTTAACAGTTATTTTTATTTTTTAATTTAATCTATTTTACAATCGTAGATTTTTTGCATTTATCATCATCAATCATTTGTTTTGAAATTCCGTAGAAATGTTTGTTTTGAAATTCCGTAGAAATGTGTTTTGAAATAATATATATATCTGATTAATTTGATTATGTAAGTACTTTGTTATAGTTTTTCATTTAAATATATACATTTTTCGATTTGTAGATTGAATTATTACTTTATTCTATAATAATTATCTTTTATAACTGTTTGTTATAGTTTTTCATTTGAATTTAGCTCCATTTTTGTGTCTTATTTCTTCTGTATATTGAAAAAAATATTAAAACTTAGAATTAAGCTTTTATCTGATTAATTTGATTATGTAAGTACTTTGTTATAGTTTTTCATTTAAATATATACATTTTTCGATTTGTAGATTGAATTATTACTTTATTCTATAATAATTATCTTTTATAACTGTTTGTTATAGTTTTTCATTTGAATTTAGCTCCATTTTTGTGTCTTATTTCTTCTGTATATTAAAAAAAATATTGAAACTTAGTTTTTCATTTAAATATGTACATTTTTCGATTTGTAGATTGAATTATTACTTTATTCTATAATAATTATCTTTTATAACTGTTTGTTATAGTTTTTCATTTGAATTTAGCTCCATTTTTGTGTCTTATTTCTTCTGTATATTGAAAAAAATATTAAAACTTAGAATTAAGCTTTGCTTTTTCATATACATGTTTGTTACACATTTAGCAATATATATACCAAAATATTTTTTTGAATACTTAACTCTTTTAGTGAATTTTTGTCAGGGGGGCTGCAAAAGTGCCTTACTTATTTTGGAATATTTAACTTTTTTGGTGCATTTTTGTCAGGGAAGCTATGGACTGCCATAATCATGCAATATGTTGATGTTCTTCTCATAAAAAAAATATTTGGGTTTAAAATTGGGCTTTGCTTTTTTATATACATATTATTTGCACTTTTTTTTTTTCATCAATTGTTTCCTCACATGCTTGGAATTTTCTTTTTATGCCTGTCCTGGCTTTCAGTTTTATAGTTTTCCTCTGCTTGGTTCTTCTTTTACCTTTTTTTTTCAGCGTCTTTTTTGTATTTCTGATTAAATTAATTTGTGGGTTCTTTGTTATAGTTTTTAATTTTACATTTTGCTCAATTTTTTGTGTCTGGTTTTCTTTTTTGCCGTATCTTTCATAATTCTTTTTTGCAGTATCTTTCATAATGTCTTTGGCATCTTTATTTTTCTCAATAAGAGGCTAATTATTTATTTGTATAATCAATTGTTGATTACTTAATTTGTTATATGATAAAATGTTATATGATACATACAATTTTCTACATTTTTGCACTGTGCAATTTAATATGTTGTTTATATTGAGATCTTTTACATTAAATTTATTTTGACATGTATTTGCTCAACTTGGTTTTTAGTTTAGCTTTTTTTTTTTTCAGCGGCTTCTGTATCATGCCTCGCAGAGGCCGTGGAAGACTCGCTTATAGGACTCGCCGCGGGAACAACGCCCCTAATCCTATTTCTCCTGTTCCCACTGAATATATTATTGGGGGCCATCCTTTGGAATGCCATCCTGGTATATTGACTCTTTTGGATTCTGTGCTTAGGCGTGTGAATCCGTATACTTCTGCTTATAGGCAGATGCACCAGGTGGAACTAGCTGAGGAACACCGGGCTCGCATTGAGAACCGGCAAATGTGTCAGGTTCAGATGCTCATCCGGCAAAATCATTGTAGAGATCTTCGCCAATATAATGCCCCAAGTGTAAGTGAAGTTGCGGCCATTTTTGTTGATCAAGATGGCCATGTACCTTCTAACAGAGATATTGCTGTTTTTCCGCATGATTGTGGTTTAGTGCGTATTTCTCCACTTAATCCTAACTGTGACCCAATGCCATACCCTCTTTTATTTCCTGCCGGTGATCCTGGTTGGGCAATAGGAATCTTACATGAAGAAAACATGCGCACAAGCACTAGAAACCATGTTACCATGCTTCAGTTCTATAGTTATAGGTTGGCCATCAGACCTGGCTTTTCGCCCATTCACTATGGCAGGAGACTATTTCAGCAATATGTTGTTGATGCCTATGTTAAAACAGAGGGCAATCGCCTGAACTATATTCGCCAAAATCAGTCCCTGCTTAGGGTGGAGTTATATCAAGGTCTGATGGATTATATCCATGAGCAGGAACATTCTCGGGGTGTGCGAATAGGCCGTATTTTTATTCTTCCATCTTCCTTTCCTGGGAGTTCCCGGGCCATGCAACAAAACTATCAGGATGCAATGGCCATTGTTAGAAAGTTTGGAACCTGACCTATTCGTGACATTTACCTGTAACCCACGTTGGACTGACATTGTTGAAAATCTTCTTCCTAACCAGAATCCTTCTGATAGACCGGATCTGGTGGCTAGAGTTTTCAATCTCAAGTTACAACAATTACTGCACGAGATTGTTAGTCAGCATGTATTGGGAGTGGTCATTGCTCGGGTGCATGTTGTTGAGTTCCAAAAACGCGGTTTACCGCATGCCCACATGCTGTTTATGCTTAGAGAAGAAGACAAGCCTAGAGACAGGGATGCCATTGACAGATTGGTTTGTGCAGAAATTCCTAGCCCTACTATGCAGGTTCAGCTGTATGACATGGTTCGTAAACATATGATCCATGGTCCTTGTGGAAACTTCAATCTTCACTCACCATGCATGTCTGATGGCAAGTGTACTAAAGACTTCCCTAAATCATTCCTACAGCTGACTGAGGCTAACAATTATGGCTATCCTCGCTACAGACGTCAAGATGACGGCCAGACATTAGTTGTGGGCACTCACGAGGTGGATAACCGCTGGGTTGTTCCCTATAACCCCTATCTGCTGGTTAGGTTCAATGCTCACATTAATGTGGAGGTCTGTGCCTCTGTGAAAAGTGTCAAATATCTTTTCAAGTATGTATATAAGGGACACGACAGGGCTGAGGTGGAAGTGTCTGTTGGAGAATTAGATATGGAAAGCAGGGCACATGATGAAATCAAAAACTTTCATGACGCTCGGTATGTAAGTGCTCCTGAGGCAATGTGGCGAATGTTTGAATATCGCTTGCATGCTCACTCGCATACCATATGTCGCTTAGCTGTTCATCTACCTAATTTTCAATCTGTCTATTTTGTTGAAGGTAGTGAAGAACAGGCTCTTGAAAATGCCTCACGCAGACGCACAACTCTGACTGCCTGGTTTCAGCTCAATTGTGTTAATGTATCCGCAAGATCACTTTTATATGGAGACATACCTTCCGCTTATGTTTTCAGGCAGAATCATTGGAGTGCTAGAGTTCGGGGTGGGGCTTTGTGCATTGGACGTATGTGTTCAGTGAATCCTAAAGATTCTGAGCGTTACCACCTCCGGCTTCTACTATTACATGTTGCAGGTGCTCAGAGTTTTGAAGATTTGCGAACTGTGGATGATATTGTTTGCTCCACTTTTAAAGAGGCTGCCCAGCGCCGTGGATTATTGGCTAATGATTCTGAATGGGATGCATGCTTAGCTGAGGCGGCTTTGTTCCAAATGCCTTGTCAACTGCGGCAGCTCTTTGCGACAATTCTCATCTACAATAATCCTACCGACCCTGTATCACTGTGGACCAAATACAAGGGGTATCTTAGTGAGGACTTTTCTCGTGCAACATCTGACGCAGCTGCTGAACAGATGACTCTCAGAGAGCTTGAATTCCAGCTGAGAGAAAATCGCCTCAGTTGCCACCATTATGGACTTCCTGCACCCCTAACCCCACTTCTTGATTCAGGAGAGGATCACCTTGATGTTAATGCAGAGCTGCAAATTGGGACAGAAATGTATAGGTCCCTTACACCAGATCAAAAGTCAATTGTTGACACAATTGTTGATTCCCTCAATGTAAATCCACGTTGCTTTTTTATTGATGGGCCTGGTGGTACGGGCAAGACTTATGTTTATAACACCCTAATTCATTGTGTTAGAGCCGTTGGAAAAATTGTCATTCCGCTGGCCTCCACTGGAATAGCGGCTACCCTTTTGTCAGGTGGCCAGACTGTCCATTCCAGGTTTAAGCTGCCGATTCCCTTGCTTGAGAATTCTGTAGCTGCGATCTCGGCCAATAGTTCTGAGGCTGAGCTTATTCGTAGATCATCCTTAATTATTTGGGATGAGGCTCCTATGGCCCACTACAGAGCACTTGAAATTGTGGATCGTCTCCTAAAGGACATTATGCATTGTGACCTTGCTTTTGGCGGAAAGGTTGTTGTTCTTGGAGGTGACTTTCGCCAAGTGCTACCTGTGGTACCTCGAGCTTCAAGAGCTGAAATTGTTGCTGCTTGCATTAAGCAAAGCAAGCTATGGCCATTGTTTGTGATCTTGCGCCTTACTCAGAATATGCGAGCAGGTATTGATGCACAGAGCTTCTCTCAATGGTTACTTAAAGTTGGTGATGGTGATCTACCTACAGACCAACAGGGCCTCATTTCTCTTCCAGAAAGCTGTATCTTTCATGGGGTTGACCTGGTGCAGGAAATATTTGGTTCTTCCTATGGTGATATTACCGCCCTTAGCCAGTCTGTGATTTTAACGTCAGGTTCAGATGCTCATCCGGCAAAATCATTGTAGAGATCTTCGCCGATATAATGCCCCAAGTGTAAGTGAAGTTGCGGCCATTTTTGTTGATCAAGATGGCCATGTACCTTCTAACAGAGATATTGCTGTTTTTCCGCATGATTGTGGTTTAGTGCGTATTTCTCCACTTAATCCTAACTGTGACCCAATGCCATACCCTCTTTTATTTCCTGCCGGTGATCCTGGTTGGGCAATAGGAATCTTACATGAAGAAAACATGCGCACAAGCACTAGAAACCATGTTACCATGCTTCAGTTCTATAGTTATAGGTTGGCCATCAGACCTGGCTTTTCGCCCATTCACTATGGCAGGAGACTATTTCAGCAATATGTTGTTGATGCCTATGTTAAAACAGAGGGCAATCGCCTGAACTATATTCGCCAAAATCAGTCCCTGCTTAGGGTGGAGTTATATCAAGGTCTGATGGATTATATCCATGAGCAGGAACATTCTCGGGGTGTGCGAATAGGCCGTATTTTTATTCTTCCATCTTCCTTTCCTGGGAGTTCCCGGGCCATGCAACAAAACTATCAGGATGCAATGGCCATTGTTAGAAAGTTTGGAACCTGACCTATTCGTGACATTTACCTGTAACCCACGTTGGACTGACATTGTTGAAAATCTTCTTCCTAACCAGAATCCTTCTGATAGACCGGATCTGGTGGCTAGAGTTTTCAATCTCAAGTTACAACAATTACTGCACGAGATTGTTAGTCAGCATGTATTGGGAGTGGTCATTGCTCGGGTGCATGTTGTTGAGTTCCAAAAACGCGGTTTACCGCATGCCCACATGCTGTTTATGCTTAGAGAAGAAGACAAGCCTAGAGACAGGGATGCCATTGACAGATTGGTTTGTGCAGAAATTCCTAGCCCTACTATGCAGGTTCAGCTGTATGACATGGTTCGTAAACATATGATCCATGGTCCTTGTGGAAACTTCAATCTTCACTCACCATGCATGTCTGATGGCAAGTGTACTAAAGACTTCCCTAAATCATTCCTACAGCTGACTGAGGCTAACAATAATGGCTATCCTCGCTACAGACGTCAAGATGACGGCCAGACATTAGTTGTGGGCACTCACGAGGTGGATAACCGCTGGGTTGTTCCCTATAACCCCTATCTGCTGGTTAGGTTCAATGCTCACATTAATGTGGAGGTCTGTGCCTCTGTGAAAAGTGTCAAATATCTTTTCAAGTATGTATATAAGGGACACGACAGGGCTGAGGTGGAAGTGTCTGTTGGAGAATTAGATATGGAAAGCAGGGCACATGATGAAATCAAAAACTTTCATGACGCTCGGTATGTAAGTGCTCCTGAGGCAATGTGGCGAATGTTTGAATATCGCTTGCATGCTCACTCGCATACCATATGTCGCTTAGCTGTTCATCTACCTAATTTTCAATCTGTCTATTTTGTTGAAGGTAGTGAAGAACAGGCTCTTGAAAATGCCTCACGCAGACGCACAACTCTGACTGCCTGGTTTCAGCTCAATTGTGTTAATGTATCCGCAAGATCACTTTTATATGGAGACATACCTTCCGCTTATGTTTTCAGGCAGAATCATTGGAGTGCTAGAGTTCGGGGTGGGGCTTTGTGCATTGGACGTATGTGTTCAGTGAATCCTAAAGATTCTGAGCGTTACCACCTCCGGCTTCTACTATTACATGTTGCAGGTGCTCAGAGTTTTGAAGATTTGCGAACTGTGGATGATATTGTTTGCTCCACTTTTAAAGAGGCTGCCCAGCGCCGTGGATTATTGGCTAATGATTCTGAATGGGATGCATGCTTAGCTGAGGCGGCTTTGTTCCAAATGCCTTGTCAACTGCGGCAGCTCTTTGCGACAATTCTCATCTACAATAATCCTACCGACCCTGTATCACTGTGGACCAAATACAAGGGGTATCTTAGTGAGGACTTTTCTCGTGCAACATCTGACGCAGCTGCTGAACAGATGACTCTCAGAGAGCTTGAATTCCAGCTGAGAGAAAATCGCCTCAGTTGCCACCATTATGGACTTCCTGCACCCCTAACCCCACTTCTTGATTCAGGAGAGGATCACCTTGATGTTAATGCAGAGCTGCAAATTGGGACAGAAATGTATAGGTCCCTTACACCAGATCAAAAGTCAATTGTTGACACAATTGTTGATTCCCTCAATGTAAATCCACGTTGCTTTTTTATTGATGGGCCTGGTGGTACGGGCAAGACTTATGTTTATAACACCCTAATTCATTGTGTTAGAGCCGTTGGAAAAATTGTCATTCCGCTGGCCTCCACTGGAATAGCGGCTACCCTTTTGTCAGGTGGCCAGACTGTCCATTCCAGGTTTAAGCTGCCGATTCCCTTGCTTGAGAATTCTGTAGCTGCGATCTCGGCCAATAGTTCTGAGGCTGAGCTTATTCGTAGATCATCCTTAATTATTTGGGATGAGGCTCCTATGGCCCACTACAGAGCACTTGAAATTGTGGATCGTCTCCTAAAGGACATTATGCATTGTGACCTTGCTTTTGGCGGAAAGGTTGTTGTTCTTGGAGGTGACTTTCGCCAAGTGCTACCTGTGGTACCTCGAGCTTCAAGAGCTGAAATTGTTGCTGCTTGCATTAAGCAAAGCAAGCTATGGCCATTGTTTGTGATCTTGCGCCTTACTCAGAATATGCGAGCAGGTATTGATGCACAGAGCTTCTCTCAATGGTTACTTAAAGTTGGTGATGGTGATCTACCTACAGACCAACAGGGCCTCATTTCTCTTCCAGAAAGCTGTATCTTTCATGGGGTTGACCTGGTGCAGGAAATATTTGGTTCTTCCTATGGTGATATTACCGCCCTTAGCCAGTCTGTGATTTTAACGCCAAAAAACACAGATTCATTAGAGATTAATGAAAAAGTTTTGGATCGCTTACCAAACAGGAGTCAGTGTTTTCTCAGTGTTGACAGTGTCGAGTGTGAGAATGTGGAGGAACAAAATAACTACCCTACTGAATTCCTTAATAGCCTTACTCCCACAGGAATGCCTCCACACCGGTTAAACCTTAAGATTGGTGCTATTGTTATGCTCCTTAGAAATTTGAATCCTAAGCAGGGTCTCTGCAATGGCACACGTATGGTTATCCAGCGCATGCGCTCTCATGTCCTAGAAGCACAAATACTGACAGGGACCAAAGTTGGACAAACTGTATTGGTGCCAAAAATATCTTTGGCTCCTTCAGATACCAACCTTCCCTTCATTCTGAAGAGGCGTCAGTTTCCACTAAGGTTGGCTTTTGCCATGACTATTAATAAGGCTCAAGGCCAAACCTTTGCTAGAGTGGGTCTCTTGCTACATGAGCCCGTGTTTACTCATGGACAGCTCTATGTGGCTTTTTCACGTGTGCGAACTTTGAATAGCATACGGGTAAAGTTGAACCCACGTATTTATAAAACTAGAAATATAGTTTTTAATGAGGTCCTTTAAATGAATTTTTCCTTTTTATGTTGTCTTATCTGCTATATAGTTGTGTTGTATTCAATTTTATTTTCAGATCTGTTTTCTTTTAATTTTTTTTTTTCATTTCAAATAAATGAATGTATGCCTTTTATGTTGTCTAATTTGGTTTATTGTTGTGTTGTATTTAATTTTCTTTTAAGATTTGTTTTCTTTTACTTTTTGTTTCATTTCCAAAAAATTTGTTTAAAGTTTCACCAATGCCTATAAACAAAAGGTAATAAGACCAAATCCAAATAAATAAATAGTGTGTGACGTTTCGGTAACAGCGTTGTTACCATCTTCAGACAAAAGTACTATGGCCTACGGCCATACCACGTTGAAAACACCGGTTCTCGTCCGATCACCGAAGTTAAGCAACGTCGGGCTCGGTCAGTACTTGGGAGGGTGACCACCTGGGAACACCGGGTGCTGTAGGCTCCTTTTTTCCATTCAGTACTTTTGTCTGAAGATGGTAACAACGCTGTTACCGAAACGTCACACACTATTTATATATTTGGATTTGGTCTTATTACCTTTTGTTTATAATCTACAATCCAAATTGTGCCTCATCAACCAATGCCTATAGTTTCTCACACCTCCCATGCTTACCCCTCTGTAACTGGCCTGTGGTGCAGTGGACATTGTTGGGAGGTACAGTAAACTCTCTACACGATTGTATCAAGTCTTGTTCTGGTAGACTTGATGCTGTAACCAGGAGGGACACTCCCTCTTTAAAAATCCTGAGTTCAACTGACCCAGTTGATGGACCTCAGCAATGGTTCCACTCCAGGGATACGGAGGAGCTGCGTCTGTGCTCATGTTAGAGTCAGAAACAAAGGCTTCCATATTTGGAATGGCCTCAAATCACAGGCAAAGTCAGACTTTCACCAAAGTGTGCCTGGATCATGGTGCCATGATCAACAAAAGCTGCACCCCTATACCCCATTCCATGAGATCATGGAATTCGTGTAATCTTTACACAAGGGGATAAGAAACATCAACAACATAGTTTCTCACCTGAAAGGATTTTTTTGTATTAGTTGTTCACTAATAAAATATTTATAATTAAGTATTTTGATTTTTGGTCTTTATTTACCTATTTTCCCCAGTGCTCTATACATTGATTCCGGATCTATGCAATGTCTCACATATGGTTATCTAGCGCTTCACATGTTTTTAGGCTAAACCCGGGGCGTTGCCGGGTCACTCGGCTAGAAATAATGGCTGTATTTGCTATATAGTTGTGTTGTATTGAATTTTCTTTTAATATTTGTTTTCTTTTTTTTTTTTCAATATAATTTTTTAAAGTTTTCACCAATGCCTATAGTTTCTCACCTGAAAGCAATTTTTTGTATTATTTGTTCATTCATAAAATATTTATTATTATTTTGCCTTTTGGTCGGTGGAAGGCTGGGTAAACCGTTTGGTTTTCGACCACTAGGACCCGGGTTCGATTCCCGCATTGGGCACTTTTTTCTGTTTAAAAAAAAAAAAAAATGCTCCAATGGCCCCCGATTCTTGCAAAAGTCCAACCCCACCAGCGAGTGCAAGTAACCGAACGGGGCTCTGGCATTTGTAAGTGCAAAGTCAAACTGCTTTTCACATGTGTAGACATGTGGTGCGCTTACAGTAAAAGCAGTCGCTAACTACCCACCATGATTATCATGGCCTGTACCACGTGTACTAGGGATAAGCAAAAAAAAAAAAAAAAACCTATTTTCCCCAGTGCTCTATACATTGATTTAGGATCTTTGCAATGGCACACATATGGTTATCCTGCCCATTCACAGGCCTTTAGGGTAAACCTGGGGCTTTGCCCAGGTCACTCGGCTAGAAATGCAGTTTTTAGTGAGGTCCATTAAATGAATTTATCCCTTTTATGTTATCTTATTTTCTATATTGAAAAGTTAATAAATATGAAAAAAAAATTAAAAATGTTTAAGAATATTATTAAAAAAGAATCATAAAGATATTTTAAAGGAGTCCTTTAGGGATGTCTGTTTTTGCACTTATGATTCCAGAGTTACATGGTCCAGTGGGCCGTATGAAAATCGAGTTGTTCATATAATAACATGTTTAAAAAATGATATTTTCTTTTAATGTAATCTATATAGCTTGAAATAAATAAAAATAATGGCTGCTTGAACTCGGTCGCATGTGACATTTTACAGGTACATTGGGACAGCTGACATTCCCCCCCAACCCAACCCACTGATAAATAGGCAAGAAGGTATGGGAAAAGATCCCAGTAGACGCGAATTCGCGTTGGTAGCCTACAATTTTATGTTAATTTTTAGAAATCAGGGACATGAATTCGCATCCTTTAGGCTTGACACCCTATAAGTGAGGATATGAATTTGCATTATATGGGTTCAAAATGTTTCGTTGCTCGCATCTATAATACCTTTTTTTTAGTAAAGTTGTAAGTAAACATCAATCGTCGAAATTTGCATTTTAAAATGGTTGAATTATCAGAAGTGGTGAATAATTAATATTGTCGAATTACCGTTTGTTATTTGATAGGCCAGAGATTGGGAAATCAAATCAAGGTCGAATTATCGCAAGGGGTCGAATTATCGGTATTGTCGAATTACTGTTTGTAATTTCATAGGTTCTGGAAATCAAAACATGGTCGAATTAACGAATTTATACTTAGAAAGTATTTTTACTTATCCTTACTTGAAATGCTGCTTCTAGGAAATCTGAATATACCCATTGCGATTTTTAAGCCACCATCTATACTTTTAAAGTCTCTGCAGGCCCTTTGGGTAAACCCTGGGCGTTGCCCGGGTCACTCGGCTAGTATAAAAAGAAACACAAGTCAGGGAGAAGAGATTCTTTTATAAGAGGATGGTTGTACAAGTTTTCTGGTAAGACGTCTGTCTACGGGTACAAACATTTTTTAAAATGTACAAAAAATGTACCCGTAGAAGGACGTCTTGCCAGAAAAATTGTACGGCCGTCATCGTATAAAAGAAGATTTTCCCCGACTTGTGTTTCTTCTTCTGAAAATATATAAGTTCATCAAAGTGGGGCAATTTAAATGGATTTAAACTGGAGAACCTGCTGATAGGGCTTACCAATAATGAGTCAGGCCCTCCTAATATTTTTTCCAATGCAGTAAGAAGAGTAGGAAGCATTCGAACGTGATATAGTTTTATTTTTTAAACATACACTCATGGACAAAACTTAAGGAAGTGGAAAGCTTTTGATATGTCGCCGTTCGTCTGATTTATTATTGTTATTATTATTTTTTTTTAGGAGACAGAGGTAATTTTATTCACACTTGGTTATATCGTGTGCCTTCAATAAAGGTCACTGTAATATCTTTCAGAGTTATTGCCTGAATCCCGATATACATGGTAAAAGGTACAACTTCCTTAAGTATTGTCCATGAGTGTATACACACTTGGTTATCTCGTGTGTCTTCAATAAAGGTCACTGTAATATCTTTCAGAGTTATTGCCTGAATCCCGATATACATGGTAAAAGGTACAACTTCCTTAAGTATTGTCCATGAGTGTATACACACTTGGTTATCTCGTGTGTCTTCAATAAAGGTCACTGTAATATCTTTCAGAGTTATTGTCTGAATCCCGATATACATGCTAAAAGGTACAACTACCTCAAGTTTTGTCCATGAGTGTATACACACTTGGTTATCTCGTGTGTTTTCAATAAATGTCACTGTAATATCTTTCAGAGTTATTGTCTGAATCCCGATATACATGCTGAAAGGTACAACTTCCTTGAGTGTTGTCCATGAGTGTATACACACTTGGTTATCTCGTGTGTCTTCAATAAAGGTCACTGTAATATCTTTCAGAGTTATTTTCTGAATCCCGATATACATGCTGAAAGGTACAACTTCCTTAAGTTTTGTCCATGAGTGTATACACACTTGGTTATCTCGTGTGTCTTCAATAAAGGTCACTGTAATATCTTTCAGAGTTATTGTCTGAATCCCGATATACATGCTGAAAGGTACAACTTCCTTGAGTGTTGTCCATGAGTGTATACACACTTGGTTATCTCGTATGTCTTCAATAAAGGTCACTGTGATATCTTTCAGAGTTATTGTCTGAATCCCGATATACATGCTGAAAGGTACAACTTCCTTGAGTGTTGTCCATGAGTGTATACACACTTGGTTATTTCGTGTGTCTTCAATGAAGGTCACTGTAATATCTTTCAGAGTTATTGTCTGAATCCCGATATACATGCTGAAAGGTACAACTTCCTTGAGTGTTGTCCATGAGTGTATACACACTTGGTTATCTCGTGTGTCTTCAATAAAGGTCACTGTAATATCTTTCAGAGTTATTATCTGAATCCCGATATACAGGCTAAAATGTACAACTACCTTAAGTTTTGTCCATGAGTGTATCAGTAATTTCTCAGAAAGATATCAATATCTGTGGAAGATATTGGTGTCCCCACGCCACTATAAAGCTCGGCTACAAGTCCTATCATGAATGCTGAGATCACCAGACCATTTGGAAGAATGCTTCTATCACACCAGACAAGGAGGAGATCTGATAAGCCATCAGCCCACATAGTCTATGGTAAAAAATGCAGCAGATAGCACAGTGAGTGCTATCTGTGGGCCGCCACTGGACAATATTTGATGATGATACGCGATGGACAAACTTACGTCACCAGCTTGACAATATTCACGCGTTAGAGTAGAAATACATTTGAGAAATATAGCTAGAACTCTGAATCTATAGCACCAATTTACATAACGAAAAATGTATATACACTCATGGACAAAGGAAGTTGCACCTTTTAAAATGTATATCGGTATTCAGACAATAACTGAAAGATATTACAGTGACATTTATTGAATACACACGAGATATAACCAAGTGTGTATACACTCATGGATAAAACTTAAGGAAGTTGTACCTTTTAGCAGGTATATCGGGATTCAGACAATAACTCTGAAAGATATTACAGTGACCTTTATTGAAGACACACGAGATAACCAAGTGTGTATACACTCATGGACAAAACTTAAGGAAGTTGTACCTTTTAGCATGTATATCGGGATTCAGACAATAACTCTGAAAGATATTACAGTGACCTTTATTGAAGACACACGAGATAACCAAGTGTGTATACACTCATGGACAAAACATAAGGAAGTTGTACCTTTTACCATGTATATCGGGATTGAGACAATAACTCCGAAAGATATTACAGTGACCTTTATTGAAGACACACGAGATAACCAAGTGTGTATACACTCATGGACAAAACTTAAGGAAGTTGAACCTTTTACCATGTATATCAGGATTCAGACAATAACTCTGTAAGATATTACAGTGACCTTTATTGAAGACACGAGATAACCAAGTGTAGATAAAGTTACCTCTGTATCCTCGAAAAGAACTACAAACAACAACAACAAAAAATATATATACAAACAGTGACATCAAAGAATTTTCGCTTCCTTAGATTTTATCCATGAGTGCAGTGCCAATTTATACCCACAAAAGGACAACATGCACAAAAACTTGCTAATGCTTAGTCTAAAACATTTGGTTCAAGCTTTAAAAATACTGCGAATGTTGAAAGAATTCCTGCCGTGAATCTGTATAAGATCGGTGGTCTTAATAAAGCTATGTTTGTTAAAACATTTTGATAAAATTGCGTTGTTTTGTACGTAAATTTTAAACATGTTATAAACTCTAATAAAACATGTAGTAAATATATATTACAACAATAAAAATTAGTAGTGGAAGATCTCGGGATCAGGTCTCATGTTTACTAATCCAAGTAGAATAAAGTGCTCAGAAGCTATGGCTAGGTTTGGTTAGATTAGTTGATTACAGAACACTTCACGATTTTGTGTGTTATCCTTGCGCAGGGGCCAGGCTAATCTTTTCTGTATCCTTCCTATTGTAGTAGTTATACCGCCAAACTGGTATCACAGGGGCCATGCTAATCTTTTCTGTATCCTTCCTATTGTAGTAGTTATACCGCCTACTGGTATCACAGGGGCCATGCTAATCTTCTCTGTGTATCGTTCCTATTGTAGTAGTTGTACTGCCGAACTGGTATCACAGGGGCCATGCTAATCTTTTCTGTATCCTTCCTATTGTAGTAGTTATACCGCCAAACTGGTATCACAGGGGCCATGCTAATCTTCTCTGTGTATCGTTCCTATTGTAGTAGTTGTACTGCCGAACTGGTATCACAGGGGCCATGCTAATCTTTTCTGTATCCTTCCTATTGTAGTAGTTATACCGCCAAACTGGTATCACAGGGGCCATGCTAATCTTCTCTGTGTATCGTTCCTATTGTAGTAGTTGTACTGCCGAACTGGTATCACAGGGGCCATGCTAATCTTCTCTGTATCGTTCCTATTGTAGTAGTTGTGCCGCCAAACTGGTATCACAGGGGCCATGCTAATCTTCTCTGTGTATCGTTCCTATTGTAGTAGTTTTACTGCCGAACTGGTATCACAGGGGCCATGCTAATCTTTTCTGTATCCTTCCTATTGTAGTAGTTATACCGCCAAACTGGTATCACAGGGGCCATGCTAATCTTCTCTGTGTATCGTTCCTATTGTAGTAGTTGTACTGCCGAACTGGTATCACAGGGGCCATGCTAATCTTCTCTGTATCGTTCCTATTGTAGTAGTTGTGCCGCCAAACTGGTATCACAGGGGCCATGCTAATCATCTCTGTGTATCGTTCCTATTGTAGTAGTTGTACTGCGGAACTGGTATCACAGGGGCCATGCTAATCTTTTCTGTATCCTTCCTATTGTAGTAGTTATACCGCCAAACTGGTATCACAGGGGCCATGCTAATCTTCTCTGTATCGTTCTTATTGTAGTTGTACCGCCGAACTGGTATCACAGGGGGCCATGCTAATCTTCTCTGAATTATTCCTATTGTAGTTGTACCGCCGAACTGGTATCACAGGGGCCATGCTAATCTTCTCTGGGTCGTTCCTATTGTAGTAGTTGTACCGCCGAACTGGTATCACAGGGACTATGCTAATCTTTTAGTAGTTGTACCGCCGAACTGGTATCACAGGGGCCATGCTAATCTTGTAGTAGTTGTACCGCCGAACTGGTATCACAGGGGCCATGTTAATCTTCTCTGTGTATCGTTCCTATTGTAGTAGTTGCACCGCCGAACTGGTATCACAGGGGCCATGCTAATCATCTCTGTATCGTTCCTATTGTAGTAGTTGTACCGCCGAACTGGTATCACAGGGGCCATGCTAATCTTCTCTGTATCGTTCCTATTGTAGTAGTTCTACCGCCGAACTGGTATCACAGGGGCCATGCTAATCTTCTCTGTATTGTTTCTATTGTAGAAGTTGTACCGCCGAACTGGTATCACAGGGGCCATGCTAATCTTCTCTGTATCCTTCCTATTGTAGTAGTTATACCGCCAAACTGGTATCACAGGGGCCATGCTAATCTTGTAGTAATTGTACCGCCGAACAAGCGTGTTAGTTGACTACAGGTGATAAGAACAAAGGTTTTTGTCGAAACATCAATGATATAGAAAACATTACTGACCGAAGTTCTCTAATTTGTATGATATATGAATACCAGGCAGACAACTCTCAATCTACAAAATCAGTTAGTTTAGGCTAGAATTAAACAACATGGGAACTAATCTCGAGTCCTCCCAGAGCTCATTATATACACAACAAGCGTCATATAATGCCTTCAGAAATCAACGTTTTGTCATCACTGATGGAATGAATTCATACAAATCTCTCTGTCTAATTAATTTAATTTGGATTCCTCTTCTTTTTCTTTTGAGTTAGCAAAGAGAGTCCAATTAGTCCTCGTTTCATTACTTGGCTTTGATGAATTTCTTTGTTGTTAACGAACTTGCGTGGGATGTGGAAACTCTTCTCGTTTTTCTGTCCTTTATTAACTTACGGCTATTCTCTTCAAATGGTATCGCACATACACTTAGGATGGGAAATGTCAAGAAGGAATTATTAAAAACATGAATAGCTCAAAGAAAAGCGGTATTCAACAAACATAAAAGTTATATTTATAAATTTAATTGCCATCTATATCGATAAATTTGTAGCAATTTCTTTTTCGGCAACGTGTTTCTTTTTACATAAATCATAAAATATTATCTTGACCGCTTAGAAGGTTCACCAGTAATAAGCCAAGCCCTCTCATTCAATAACTTTCGTCATTGTAGCAAGGTTAGTAGAGATAAGTATGGTACAGATATTTTCTTGAAATAACTTCTGCCAATAGAGTTTTCTTTTTTATTTTTTCTTGTTTCGACAAAAATCTTTTGTCCTCGTCAGGAAAAATATTATTGCCGAAACTCGAAAAATACTTCTACTGGTCAAAGTGTCTCTTATTTCAAGAATAATTATTGCTGACCAGGCAACCTTTATCTTCAAGACTATGAAATTCTTTCAGGATGCCTGAATGACCAGTTTTTTGGTCGTTGAAGTTCAGCTTGTACCACGCTGATGAGGGCCAACAGCCCAAAAGGCGTCCGTGGTTAGCTTTTCTTGATTAATAAAGAATGGGTATTTGGCCAATTCTGGAATAATTAAAAATCAACGAGAATAGTTGATATTTATTCCGATAGATGGCGCAAGCCATCAGCAACTTTCAGTTGTACGATAAGGAGATGCCTTTTTCATAATAAAATATGAAATTGTTGTTATTCTATTTTATTTATTTATTTATTTTGACCGGTGTCAGAGCGGCTACATGTCTGTTTCCTCAATGCATAGATAGAGTTGTTAGATAGTGAATAGTGGGTGTAGAGTGTTTGATCATATTGGTGAAGGGTATTTATGTAATGTTCGCGTTTTATCCTTTATGGCCTTTTGTAAATATACAGATATGTTGATCTCTGTTCGTTTCTATCTAGTGAGTACAATATGTAAACGGGGTACAAAGGTACCTGATTATTTGTAACGAATCTTCAACTATAACAACGTATTGACGAAATGATATATGGAACAAGATCAAGATGATAACGGTTGAGAATGGAATTCATGGACAACTACGCAGGAAGAATTTATAATGCCATTAAAAGATTTTTCAAAGTGTTATGTACTCTTCTACCTAATATTCAATAATCTTAGGTAGTGTAGTCTTCCATTAAAAGAGATTGCATGCTACTGAAAAGTTATATATTTTCATAATATTTTACTATTACAGAATTATTATAAGAACTAAAAACATGAATATCTCACGCTATATATTGATTAACTTACACAACAACAACCAAGTCCTTGGTCAAAACCATATATATACATATTATGTATTAAACAAAGAAAGAAAACTCTGAGAGAATACTTTCAGCGGATAACTTATGGCTGGTTGAAAATAGGCAGCGATAGTCCGAGGCATTGAGTAAGAAACAAAAGCAGTCAGCACAACCTTTCTCTACTTCTACTATTTCCGCGCTACAACTTTCAATTTAAAAGTAAAACTGCGCACTAAGAACCTGGTTTATAAATATCTCTTTCTCTGTGATTTAAAGGTTTTATTAAACGTTTTAAGATGTTTGATAACAATAAACATTTTAGAATTGATATTTAACTATGTTTTAAAAAACGTGAACAAGGAGAAATCCAGATTACCAAGTATTTTAACAGTATCAATGGGTATGTAATTATAGTGTATATTAACGCCATTACTTATGTCATTAAAAATACATTATATGAAAAGGCCTTTTCACAGCCACAATCTTTGAAATAACAAAAAAAGGAGAAGTATTTCTATCACAAAATACTTGGGATTTAACTAAGACTTCGCTCTTCAGTTTCGCGGAACGGTGAAGGGAAAAAATGACCATTATAATATTAATATATAAAAACGAACCTTCTTGTAATTCAACCTGATACTCAAGTAAATCTCTATATGTGCTATCTACCTAACCCTGGGATGGATTCAGCCAACATCTCCTCCCTATTGTAAGGAAGCCTCCTGGAATAAGATCGAACACGTTCTTGTTGCATAACTCCGCCGTTATGGCGAGCGACCTTGAGGTGCGAATCGATCAAGTAGAAGCATTCTGGTGACTCCTCCAGCCATTGACCGTTCTGGATCTCACTGACATCATATTGGTGACTCTAGCCATTGACCGTTCTGGATCTCACTGACATCATACTGTTGACTCTAGACATTGACCGTTCTGGATCTCACTGACATCATACTGGTGACTCTAGCCATTGACCGTTCTGGATATCGCTAAGATCATACTGGGGACTCTAGCCATTGACCGTTCTGGATATCGCTAAGATCATACTGGTGACTCTAGCCATTGACCGTTCTGGATATCGCTAAGATCATACTGGTGACTCTAGCCATTGACCGTTCTGGATCTCACTGACATCATACTGGTGACTCTAGCCATTGTCCGTTCTGGATATCGCTAAGATCATACTGGTGACTCTAGCCATTGACCGTTCTGGACCTCGCTGACATGATACTGGTGACTCTAGCCATTGACTGTTCTGGACCTCGCTGACATCATACTGGTGACTCTAGCCATTGACTGTTCTGGACCTCGCTAACATCATACTGGTGACTCTAGCCATTGTCCGTTCTGGACCTCGCTAACATCATACTGGTGACTCTAGCCATTGACCGTTCTGGATCTCACTGACATCATACGGGTGACTCTAGCCATTGACTGTTCTGGACCTCGCTAACATCATACTGGTGACTCTAGCCATTGACCGTTCTGGATCTCACTGACATCATACTGGTGACTCTAGCCATTGACTGTTCTGGACCTCGCTAACATCATACTGGTGACTCTAGCCATTGACCGTTCTGGATCTCACTGACATCATACGGGTGACTCTAGCCATTGACCGTTCTGGACCTCGCTAACATCATACTGGTGACTCTAGCCATTGACCGTTCTGGATCTCACTGACATCATACTGGTGACTCTAGCCATTGACCGTTCTGGACCTCGCTGACATCATACTGGTGACTCTAGCCATTGACCGTTCTGGATCTCACTGACATCATACTGGTGACTCTAGCCATTGACCGTTCTGGACCTCGCTAACATCATACTGGTGACTCTAGCCATTGACCGTTCTGGATCTCACTGACATCATACTGGTGACTCTAGCCATTGACCGTTCTGGACCTCGCTAACATCATACTGGTGACTCTAGCCATTGACCGTTCTGGATCTCACTGACATCATACTGGTGACTCTAGCCATTGACCGTTCTGGACCTCGCTGACATCATACTGGTGACTCTAGCCATTGACCGTTCTGGATCTCACTGACATCATACTGGTGACTCTAGCCATTGTCCGTTCTGGAACTCGACGCAGCTTTCCGATTGACCCCAGCTGTCTGATAGTTTTGACATTGTTCTAATTCGAACGGCTGTTCCCTCTAAGCTGTTAACACAATTCGGACTTTTTAAATTTAGACTTCAAATTATGTTATTTTACAGCTGGAGAGTGTTTAGTCCTCCTATTATAGGGCAGAATACTTTGTGAGGTTTCATTTTTCAGTATAAGCTTATGTAGAGATTAAAAATGAATTTTAATTAAGAGCTAACAGAGGGGGAGAAATTTTCCAAAGTGTAGGTACACAAAGACTGTGTACAGACAAACGTTTATTCTAGGGATTGCCGGATGTTTGCTCTGGGTTGACTAGCGCACTCTGTGTACTATACCCGACATGCGGTAGTTCCGTTTATAAGATTCCGTGGAACACTTTCTGTATAAAATATCCATTGAAACAAGCATCAATATCCCATCACCCATCAGTCTTATTATTGTTATTATTATGACCTGACAGACAAGAATGAATCAAGGCCAGGGGACCATTTTATCGAGGAGCCACCAATCATAGAAAGACTGCTGTAAAGCTGCAGGACATCAGGGAACCATATCTGCGAGAGCCACAGCACTGACCAGGAGCCAAGATAAAAAAAATGTAAATATCTTTGTTTACTTTTACAGTTATTATTTATTGAAGTTGTAAATAAAAATTTGTAAATAGATTGACCATTCGTTACACTTTTTAGAGAAAAACTGGTAACCTTTTTGAAAAATAAAGTTATAGTATGAGATTGTTGGATTCTATGATCTTGACAGTCCTACTCTATGCGGCTCCAATCTGGGCACATGATCAAGCCTTAATCTTAGATAGAATCCAGGATACCTTTCTAAGACGTTTTCTGTGCCTTCCAAGCTATACTCCGGGCTATATTTTGAGGGCCGAAACAGGAAGAAACTCTCTTGATATCACAGTGAAAAAACTAACTCTAAAATTCTGGACTAGAATTATGAAAATGGACGGCAGCAGGCTACCTTCAATTTGTTTGGCACATTTGTGGGACATTTCAATTTCTTCAAAACAGAATATCGGACTGGTAAAAAGTATAACAGAGCTACTTAATAACACCGGCTTCTCATGGCTTGTTGGAAGTACAGACTTCAATATTCTACAAAGATACATCCCCCTAATTATTAGAACGGCAACCGATCAGTCCTTGCAGCTGGATTATGTAAGAATAAAAAAAATCAGTACTCTACTCTCACTATAAATACTTTCATTCATCGCCTACAATGGAATGCTATCTGAATGACAATATCCCTCTAACCTTAAAGAGAATCATTGCACAAGTAAGAAGCCTTTTTGCAGTACAGAGAATTAATCATGTTTCACTTTTGAAAACTAAGACCATAAAATGCACCTTATGCAACGGTGAATTTAGTCTCGACTTTCCACACTACATGTTCTACTGTACGGCAATGGAAGAAGAGAGAGAAATTCTTCGTCAAGAGACCGGCTATAATAGCAATTCGCCTTTTGTTTTAATGGCAAAAGTCGTAAAATCCAGACCATTTGCATTCGCTTTTTATAAATACTGGAAATCAGCTCAATCAAAATATTTAGCACAGACACCGGATCCAACTCGATAATTGGTCGAGGTCAATACCCAATATTTGTATACAACTATGATGCTAATTTGTTATTTATTTATTTTGTCCTACCGGGAGAATCCTGTATGGCACGTGTGCCCAATAAAGGCTATTGTTGTTGTTGAAAAATAAAGTTATTATTATTATCCCTAGTACACATGGTACAGACCAAGATAATCCTGGTGGGTAGAAGTTGACGACTGATTTTACTGTAAGTGCACCACATGTCTACACATGTGAAAAACAGTTCGACTTTTACATTTATAAGTGTTCCGGAGAGGGCTAGGTAGTCTATTATCCATCGGTGTGGGTTCTTAAATCATTTTTTTCCATAATTCCTCTAAAATATCTTCACCAAGTGTTCATCTTCAGTACCGAATATAAAATCAAAATAGATTAATACAATATTGAAGTGGTATTTTAGATTAAACTGGAGAAATCGCTGGAAGGGTTCGTAAATGATGATCAAGGCCCTCTTAGTATTTTATCATTGCAGTAAGGAAAGTGTAAATTTGTTTTATTTTTAAAAAGAAACGTGTTCTTTATTAATGTTTTATATTTTCAAATAGAGATGGGATGCTAGCTGTTTAGTATTGTGAAATCAAGTCGCCATGAGGCGGGTCAGCCCAAGAAGAGACAAGGTTATAAAAAAGGAATGTTGTTGACTGAGTAAACAAACTCTTCACCTTGAATGTCTCAAGGTCCTTCGCATCGTCTATTATGCAAAGAGCGAGCGTCCTCATTAATCTTGGAGCACTCCCACCGCCTCGGGGGTTCGTCTACAGTACCGTGGGTGCAGTTTAGACCGTGGTTGTAGCTAGAACGTCTACAGTACCGTGGGTGCAGTTTAGACCGTGGTTGTAGCTAGAACGTCTACTGTACTGTGTTGTGTGTGTGGATATATCTACGCTGTAGAGAAAGAGGAGAGAATTTTGGTTTATTTAACCTCCAAAACCGTAGATGAGTGCGTCCCTGGCTTGAGGACATAGACCACATCCATGGTGATCTTCTTGCATGCTCGATGTCAGCATCACTGATCACATTCTCAAAGAACACCTTAAGAACGCCGCGTCTCTTCATAGATGAGACCAGAGATACGCTTCACACCTGCGTGAGGAATTGGTGATTCCCTGGATATTGTCACATAGACTTTGCGATGGAGCTTGGCATCCCTTTTTTCCGAGTCCTTTGCCTCTTTTGCAGCGTCTAGTCATGAGAGAGAGATTGAGGTAGAACAATGTTTATATAAGATTATTTATGGTTAAATACAAAATTGAATAAATGTTAATAAATAGATATAAATAGATAAAAATAATTGATACATATGGAGAGCTGCAGGGCATCAGGGGACCATATCTGTGAGGGCCACAGCACTGACCAGGAGTCAAGATAGCAAATATAAATATCTTTGTTCACTTTTACTGTTGTTTCTATTAGCCTAGTCCACGCTGACGAGCTCCAAAAAGAGCGAAACGCGTTCGTGGATGGCTTTTCTTGATTTATCAAGAAATTGGGTTGGCCAAATATCAGGGAACAGGCTAAATCAATGTTTAGTTGATTTCTGTTCCACCAGATGGCGCTCTGCCTTCTGTAAAGCACATGTGCTCCTGGTCAGGATATGCCATTTTTATTTAAACATAGAAACTTTCTCCTTGGAATATAAATACTATAAAGTTAAGTGCCAGGAGAAAATGATTTTTTTTTAATCGACTACACGAGCTTTCGGGCAGTCACGCCCTTCAACTGGTCCACACCAGTTGAAGGGCGTGACTGCCCGAAAGCTCGTGTAGTCGATTAATAAAAAATCATTTTCTCCTGGCACTTAACTTTATAGTATTTATATGCCATTTTTATTTTTGATTTCAACTTTTTATCTTTTATTTTTTTCTTTCGTTTTATCATATACATATATATATAATATGTACAAGGTATTCATTGGTGGCGCCCCCCGCGGGAAAGACTCCGCCACCGATGAACTGTAAGAGTTCGTTCCCACAGAGTGGGCAGGTCAATATGATGGCTGGTGTTACCTTCACCACAAGACCAAGATGGTACTTGTAGATGGTAGCCTTCTTCACACTTGAGAGATATGTCTTTTAAGATAAACATGTTCCAAACGGGTACCGAGCACAGCAACTTATAATTTATTCATATACTATCCGAATGACCCGGACAACTCTCCCTATCTTGCCCTTTCTAAAGTGACATCCGAAATGTCTCCTTCTTTGGTACAATACATTCACGGCTGAAACCACTCTGAACATTGTGACCATCAGGACTACATCTAACTAACCTGCCACACTACAGTGATCCTACAGGATAAACTACATCACCACATATATTTTGATACACAGGGATCTTTATTGAAGACACTCGAGATAACCAAGTGTGAACAAAATTGACTCTGTCTTCTTAAAAACAGATAAAGACTTTCCGCTTCCTTCAGTTTTGTCCATGAGGGTATATCTCAACACCCCACAGCCTATCTACCAACTTCCAATATACCAAAGCTTACAGCAAGTTGAGGAAAGCCTTGATTGACCTTCATGAAGGTCACTGCCATGTTGAAACCCACCAGACGTTGTTTCCTTCAGTACTCCGATTTCACAATGGCTGACGTCTAACAAACGATCTATCCACATCATGTACGTGGTCACACACTGAACTCTTCGGACACAGACGGAATTCTACAAAATATCTTCTATTCTTCGCTAGCGTAGGTCGGATGCTGTCGAGAAGAGACATTTTAAAGCATTAATTTAACATTAGGCAAATAACGCAACACGATGATGACACAATATTGATGACAATTTACTACAGTAGGCCACCACAGATGTGACAATATAATGTCACTTATAAACATCTGGCTTGTTATACCTCTACAGCTTGTGGAAGATTGCCTTGATCGAAAGCTTTTATTCCTTTCACCACTAAAATATATGCTTATCCCAACATAAGGAAGTTGTACCTTTTACCATGTATACCGGGATTCAGACAATAACTCTGAAAGATATTACAGTGACCTTTATTGAAGACACACGAGATAACCAAGTGTGTATACACTCATGGACAAAAGCACACAGCAAGCACAAAGCACGCAGAGCCCTCGGGACAACGGTCTAAGTTTAAGAATGGTAAAAGAGGAAGTATGGGTTGGCTTGAATACCTCAAGAAATCTAAGAAGCACACAGAGCCCTCGGGATAACGGTCCTGTGTAGAATCAGCACTGAGACAATGTCAGAAACACTGAGACAATGTCACTGAGTAAGTCATGTGTCGCTATCACAGCTGATCTCATACATCCTCTGAGTCACTTCCAATCCCCGGCATCTCAATAACATCTTACCAAACTCTTCACTCTCCTAATTAGGTCTGTGAACCATTTCCTTAAAACAAATGAAAACATCAAAACGCGAATGTTTCTTTTCATAACTAAATCAAAATTCTACTATCTTTACTGCTATGAAAAAAAATATTGAGAGGGTTTGGCTTATCAGTGGTGAACCCTCCTAGCGGTTTCACCAATTTAATTCACCAGACCGCCTCTTTAGACAATTTGAACAAAATATTGATTCTTCTGATCAATTGTTACAATGGTGGAAAAAATATATAATAAAATAGTAAATAAAGGGTAGATAAAATGTAGGGGAATATATATAGTTGTGTATGTGTACAAATGTCTTCAGTAAGGAAGGTTTCCCCACCTTGAGAGAGTTCTCCTCCAGACAATGTCTTCTTGAACACTCCTCAGTTCTACGCCGAGGAAATACCTAGAGATGCGCGTCTTGGCATGACCGCTTCTTTAAAACTCTAATACTGTATTGGATCATTCTGATTTTATATGCTACATTGAAGGGTGGAATCTCAGATATGGTATTTAAGCAAACTATGGACATAAGCTTTTAAGACAGTAGAAAACTTTATATCTACATTAAGAGAAGAAGCAAATTTGCTAAACAATTTGGTATCCTTGGTTCATTCCAAAATATAGTCGAAAACATAAACTAGTACCAAGTATAAGATATGTGTAGTGTAGAGCTTTGTTAGATCTTTTTGTTTACATCTCCCAAATACACGTGGTACAAACCATGATAATCATAGTGGGTAGTTAGCTACAGATTTTACTGATAGTGCTCTACATATCTACATTCATAGAAACAATTTAAGGAAGTGGAAAGTCTTTGATATCGTCGGTTGTCTTTTTTTTTTCTTCTGAAGAAAACAGAGTCAATTATGTTCACACATGGTTATCTGGTGTGTCTTCAATAAATGTCACTATGTATTAAATATATTTCAGAGTTATTGTCGGAATCCCGATATACATGCTAAATGGTAAAACTTCCTTAAGTTTTGTCCATGAGTGTATACACACTTGGTTATCCAGTGTGTCTTCAATAAAGGTCACTGTAATATCTTTCAGAGTTATTGTCTGAATCCCGATATACATGGTAAAAGGTACAACTTCCTTAAGTTTTGTCCATGAATGTATACACACTTGGTTTTCTCGTGTGTCTTCAATAAATGTCACTGCAATATATTTCAGAGTTATTGTCTGAATCCCGATATACATGCTAAAAGGTACAACTTCCTTAAGTTTTGTCCATGAGTGTATACACACTTGGTTATCTCGTGTGTCTTCAAAAAAGGTCACTGTAATATCTGTCAGAGTTATTGTCTGAATCCCGATATACATGCTGAAAGATACAACTTCCGTAAGTTTTGTCCATGAGTGTATATACATATACTTTAGATAGATTTGACTTTTATTAGTAAAGTAAAATCCCATTATACACGTATAATTATGTATTCAGCTTTGAGTTAGTTTATATATTTGATACGTATAATATATTTTGTATAATATGGGGGATGAAATATAATAATATTGTTGCACCAAGTTGCAGTTTTGCCGGGTCATCGACCTTGGTTTCTTGGTGCTATACACCGAGCGGGTACTTAAAGCAAATAAAGAAAAGTAAATAAAAGTAAATTAAAGTTATTGTGTTTATTTACTCTTCCTCGTAGATCGTGATCCTAAGTCTTCCTCTAGGTCCTCTCTCTCCAATAACCAGAGAGAGATATATTTATAACCCAGGTTCCTGGATCTCAGAGCACCAACTACCCGGGGAGTCCAGCTCACTAGTATGGACTAGTGTTGAGCGCTTTTACTCGCGTCCTATTTTGATTGCGAGTTGAACCAGTTGACCAGGAAGTTCCATGCTGAGGTTAAGTCTGGGAGGCTGGTCATAGATGTAGGATTCAGGTGGGTCAGTCCAGGCAGGATAGCTGTTTGTATCCTATGTCTCAGGAATGCTGGACAGCTGAAGAGAAGATGATCAACTGTCTGTGGCTTTTCTGAACAGTGGATACAGGTAGGGTCTATTTCGGGATGCACACGTGTAATGCCTGCCAGTACATGGCCATGGCCCGTGATAATGGTGATGGGGGCCTCTCCATGGCGGAAATTTGGTAGAAATTTGAGAAGATGGCTTGGAGTGGAAGCAAAGAAAACTATATACAGCTAGAGAGACCAATAACCAATCAAGATATACACAATAAAAATATTACAAAGGGAATGAAACTATCAAAAGGAATGATAACCTTGTATATAATCTGGTTTAAATAAATATTAAATATCATAGAATATTTGGAATAAATGTAGGACGTATTGATGCAACACTATACTTAATTGTATATGTTATATTCACTTATGTTAGTAACAGTTACCTAGAAATTATTCGAAAAAGAAAAGAATAAACAATATTAAGGTAAAGGGTTTCTTTTAATTTTGATTTTCGCAAGTTTTCGATCAAAATTTCTGTTCTTCAACGGGCATAAACTTCTATATACAATATCAAGATAAACTTTGTACAGTAATAATTGTGTTATTGGCATGTGTGGGCGTGCATCAAACTGTTTACAGCTAAATACCAATAACACAATTATTACTGTACAAAGTCCATCTTGATATTGTATATAGAAGTATATGCCCGTTGAAGAACAGAAAATTTGCTCGAAAACTTGCGAAAATCAAAATAAAAGAAACCCTTCACCTTAATATTGTTTATTTTTTCGAATATTCACTTATAAAAGTAAAGACATGATATTAATATATTTACATATATGCATTTAAACATGTTAAAAAGACGGTAGCTAAGACAGAGAATGTAGAATTAAGCTAAACCCCACTGGAGTTATCTAAGTGACCAAATTGAATTCCCCACGGCTCTAACAAACATTGCTTCCCCAACCAACTCAAATTTAATTTTGAAGGATTTGGGATAAAATAACACCGAACTTTGTAGGGACTTTTTAAACGGAACGTGGTTTAAATACTTAGGGAGATAGGTACATAGGACTTTTCATGTTATCATTTATTATGGATTTTATTATACATATAGTATATATATTATATTTAAAAAAAAAAGATTTCTGATGTTGATTTTGGAATTGTTGAGATAAGGTTTTGTATAAGTGGGTTGTTTGATCACATTATGATACTGTTTTGCAGTCGTAGGAATAATAAAATATAGTTTTGATCAGAATTAGCTTTAATTAAGCTTATGGAATATATATATACATAATTTGATAATGTCATACCTGAATTAAGTCGTATAGAATAAAGAAAACGAAAGACTTATTTACATAATTATAAAAGATTTGAGACGGCCAACGGGAAGCAACAACAACATCCGCCCCAAAATGTGGACGAGTTACACTTACATCGCCCGCTCCAGTCCATCTGGGGACTTTTCCATCTGAAGAAGGTTCAGTGGTGGGTCTGGTAAGGAGAGCAAGTCAAGTCCCGGATATGTACAGGGATACTGTAGTGAGTAGATAGTTAAAGAAAGGTTATGAAAGTATAAATTGGAAGGGTACATTAAAGTTATAATACAGTTATATATATTTAAAATAAAGAAGACATATCCTGACCAGGAGCACATGTGCTTTTCAGAGGGCAGAGCGCCATCTGGTGGAACAGAAATCAACTAAACGTTGATTTAGCCTGTTCCTTGATATTTGGCCAACCCAATTTCTTGATAAATCAAGAAAAGCCATCCACGAACGTGTTTCGTGCTGTTGGCACTCATCAGCGTGGAGTAAGCTATACCACTGCGACCAAAAAGATTTTTGGTCTCAGAGGCTTCCTGAGAAACCAAGAAATGGGTATTTAAGGCCAAACTTGCGTATATACACTTAACACATGAAAAAACAATAGAAAAAAATATTGTTTTTTCATCAGTTATATTTATAATACAGTTATCTATATAATATAGGGAAGGTTGCGACCTCTGGCGGTCGACTTTACAGAATATTTATAGAGAAATTATATGAGAAATTATAATCTTAACATTTTTATATAACATATATATCCTTTATATTTAGATTATACGCTCTATATAGGATTCGCCATGGTTAGGTAGAAGAGAAAAGAGAGAAAAAATAAAAGGAATATATTCCTCAATTCAGCAGCATGGAAATATCTTTATTTACGGGGCTGCTAACCAGAATGGATGATTATTGAGACCTAATGGACGCATAAAGTGGAATACAGATAAACCTGTCTATACCGCCCCCTCTAAAAGGTACAACTTCCTTAAGTTTAGTCCATGGGTGTATATACATATACTTTAGATAGGTTTGTCTTTTATTAATAATGTAAAATCCTATTTTAAACGTATATTTATATATTCAGCTTTGAGTTAGTTTATATATTTGATATGTATAATATATTTTGTATAATATGGGGGATGAAATATATATATATTGTTGCACCAAGTTGCAGTTTGCAGGGTCATGGACCTTGTTTCTTGGTGTTATACACCGAGCGGGTACTTAAATCAAATAAAGAAAAGTAAATTACCTTTTAAAGTTATCGTGTTTATTTATTGGTTGTCTTCCTCGTAAGTCGTGACCCTAAGTCTTCCTCTAGGTCCTCTCTCTCTCCCCAATAACCAGAGAGAGATATAAGCGCCCGATTTTAAACATTAAAACGTAAACATTTTACATTAAAAGTGACCTGTCTATAGCACCCCCTCTCTATATCACCCTATTTGAGTGAGTTCCAAGAGGGGGCGCTATAGACAGGTTTAACTGTATATACAAAACACTATGACCAGGCTAAGATCTCCTTCAGGGAAGAGACAGGTTAGGCCGGATTGGATCCGCGGAGAAAATTTAGCAGCGTTATAAAAATTGTATAGGTTCGTGGCACAAAAAAAAAGTATTTCCTATCAACTTTGATAAGAGATTAAGGAATCTACTAATCGTGCAAATAAAAGTTGATGATTGCCTACGCCATCTATCGGAATAAATATCAAATAATCGTTGATTTTTATTTATTCCAGAATTGGACGAATATCTTTTCTTGATTAATAAAGAAAACCTTATCAAAATTCGAAATTATTATAGACGCGTAAGATTCTTTTTAAAAAATAAACAATTTCTACTGTCCTTACTGCAATGGAAATATTAATGGGAGGGCCTGGCTCATCAGTGGTGAGCCCTTACAGCATCATAATATAAAATAAAACCTTTTTTAAGTACAATTTAATTTTGTTACTATTATTCATTTATTGATAGATAAGAGAATATAGAGTGAGATTTGTAGCTATCTAATTCTGGAATTTAAAAAAGGATTGCCTCAATGAAAGTTGTACCTATCAACATAAAACGAGATATTTTGGATTCATTGTGTTTAAATTTCAAAATGTATATATCTATTATAACATTAAACGATTTATAGCCCGTCAAAGGATTCTATGGCTATTTTTCCCCGAGGATATCACGGGGTTTTGGAACAGCGACCCTTTAAATTGCTACTTCTGCAATGTTGTCATCCAAGACACGGGGCTAACTCACTACAATGAACAACATGTATATACAATTTTTACTACTCTCCTGCTGGATAAAACATTTGTTTATAAATATTTTAAATTTTTCAAGGCGATTTATAAAATGAGGGAAGAAGTGCTCAACTCCACAGACAACGGCTGATTGCTCCCCCTCCCCTCTAAATTGCTTTTCCTCCTCACTCATGTACATATATAACCTTTTAGGAGAATCCCCTTGTAAGACAATAGTGTCTTAATAAAGGTTTTTGTTGTTGTTGATGACATTTGTTATAACAAATGAGAAAACATTAAGACGCGAATGTTTCTCTTCACAAATAAATAAAACTTCTACTGTCCTTACTGCAATGTAACATATATAAGCAGAATGATCCAATACAGTATTAGAGCTCTAAAGAAGCGGTCTGGTAGATTAAATTTGAGAAACCGCGTGGAAGATTCACCACTGATGAGCCAAGCCCTCCCAATATTTTTTCATCACAATTATTTTATTTCCAAAGCGCTATATCCCGCAAGGGATACTTGCGCCAAACAAGGAGAAAAGTTTATTTACATAAGTTATTTACATTATTCAACGCATGAAAACATTAGAGATCCAGATTTTGTAGAAAGTTTAGAATGTATTTACAAAATAAATTGAACTTTAAATATGATTTTTTATCGGAAATCAAATCACAGTAAGGACAAAAAATTTTTTGATTTATTTGTGAAAAGAAACATTCGCGTCTTAATGTCTTCATGGAAAGGTTCACTCGAAAAAAATATAATAGTTACACGATCAGGAGATGTCTTTTACATAATTTATCCACCTGATCCCAGTACAATTTAACTTTTGTGCTATTGTTTCACATTGTTTCGCGTCCTCACGAACTTCTGGCCTAAACTACCTGTTTCATGATTTTTCAGGATGCCTGAATAACCAGTTTTTTGTTTGTTGAGGTACAGCTTGTACCACGCTGGCGAGGGTCAACAGTTCGAAACGCTTACGTGGTTAGCTTTTCTTAATTAATTAAGAATAGGTATTTAGCCAATTCTGGAATAATTAAAAAATCAACGAGAATAGTTGATATTTATTGCGACAGATGGCACAAGCCATCAGCAACTTTCAGTAACAAGCTTGCTAGAAAACCTGGGCTCAGCTGGCCCGGCTGATAGTACCCTGTAAGGGCTCCAGGGATACAGGATGTATTTCATGTTAGGAGAGGATATACATGGTGTCTGCTCCTTATGTCAGAGGTGGCCATTTCATATTGGAGCTAAGTCAGTGGCCTGTTACTTAGTAGTTGAAGATCTTTACAGCTGGTGCTTTCTAAAGAAGAATTATTTCTGTACGACGGGGCTGTAGTCCTGTGCTGACATGGACCGAAGATTCCTACGTGACATGATAAATCCAGCTGACAAAGAAGGATTCTGCCAGTACGCCGAAGCCTACAGACAAAGAGGGGGTCGACATTCGTCCTGTTACCCAAGATTTATATGTTTGTTCTCCCCTGGCGCTGTGCCATCCTTCTTCTGGAGAAGCGGACAAAGACAGGACCTCATTCTCTCTGCTTGTCTTCTTTTTCCAGTAGTTCAGTGGTTTCTTGCAACTGCGATATTCCAAGACACATCTTGCTGTCTCATAAATTTCACCATAATTTGCTGCATCACAACACCCTATACTTTGAGTCAAAAGGCGATTTATATAAACGGGCGTATTTGGATCTGTAAAGAAAAAAAACTTCTTTCTCTCAAAATATTTTCAAACAACTTTTGAAGTTGTTTTTACGTGATCTACAAGATTTTGTAAATTAAGTTTACTGTGCAATAAATTGATAAAGAGGGAGCATTCTCTCGAAATATTTTAAGAAAAAATTGTTTTTTTTTTCTTTACAGATCCAGGTACGCCCTTTTATATAAACCCTATACTTTGTTGTCATTCTCTTCGAGCGAAAAAAAAAACGCGACTTTTAAGTTGAAGATAAACAAAGAACACAAATATAAAATGAAAACATTGAGACGCGAATGTTTTTTTACACAAATAAATCAAACTTCTACTGTCCTTACTGCGATGAAAAAATATTGGGAGGGTTTGGCTTATCAGTGATGAACCTTCTCAGCGGTTTCGCCTATTTTTAATCTACCAGACCGCTTCTTTAGATTTCTAATACTGTATAGGATCATTCTGCTTTTATATGATACTCTGAAGGGTTGAATCTTAGAAATGGTACTTATACTTTGTTTTCATTCTATGCAGGTGGAAAAAACAATGCGACTTTTAAATTGAAGATAAACAAAGAACACAAAGTGTACACTATCTCTGTTAATTGAAAACACCGGCGTTACGTAAAATTTAAATCAATTTCTTCTTTAAAACACTTAAGGTTTCATTTTGCCAAGAATATATTAAAAAGGCGAAAATATGGTACAAAATTATATTTATAAATTAATTTACAAGAGGTTAAACAATGAACTAATTTAAAAATGCAAATTTTTGTTTCCTTACTTACTTTAATGTAATTATCAACTAACAAAAGGAACAAAAGATAACCAGCTTTATTTACACACGTGATCGCTTTCACGCTGGTCAAAAACAATTAAATGTAAGAAGCATTGAATTAATTAAAGTAAATGAATATTATATTAATTTGAGGTCCATTTTGTAAGCAATATAAACCTACCTTCAAGTTTATATATAATTTAAAAATTAATAATAAATTATCCTGATGCAATACTTTCCTGTGTGTAACTTTATATAATTCTGTTTGGCTAAGAAACCTTTCAAAATGTCTTAAAACAATCAACACACTTTTACGGTGTCTTTGTACATTGTTTTAAAACCTGCTAAATGATTCTTGTCCCTAAAGCAAACCAAGAAGAACTATATAAAGTTCCATGGTCGAATTAAAAGGAAGTATTGTATCAGAATTTTTTATTAATTTTTATCATTTGACTTTTTTTTTTGCTTATCCCTAGTACACGTGGTACAGGCCATGTTAATCATGGTGGGTAGAAGTAGACAACTGTTTTTACTGTAAGTGCACCACATGTCTACATATGTGAGAAGCTGTTCACGTGGTACAGACCATGCTAATCATGGTGGGTAGAAGTAGGCAACTGCTTTTACTGTAAGTGCACCACATGTCTACATATGTGAGAAGATGTGCACGTGGTACAGGCCATGCTAATCATGGTGGGTAGAAGTAGACGACTGCTTTTACTGTAAGTGCACCACATGTCTACACATGTGAAAAGCAGTTCGATAATAATTAATGTATACTAATGTACAACACATATAGAAATACGAAAATGTAGTGCCTTGATAAAGGTTGACGTTCAGCTAACCGAAATATTGTCAAATAAATCTTTTTTAAAATCCAATATATGCATTTTTATTATCTAACTAGACGGGTGACCCGGGCTTCGCCCCGGGGGATTGACCCGTGTGCATATCTACCCGAGTGATATATATTTAGATAAGATTTTTTTATAATTGTTTGTTATTAGCATTATCTATTTGTTTGCATCAGCATAATTTAATCTAATCTTTGATAGAGGGCGCTGTGTTCGTGAACTAAGTAGAATAATTTGAAAAAAAAAAAAATACGGGGAAGACGATAGGATATTTTAAAAAATATATAGATCAATTATAATTGATCTATATATTTTTTAAAATAGCCTATCGTCTTCCCCGTATTTTTTTTTTTACCTATGTATGGAAATTTTGGTTTGAATTAGTGAACTACTGCGAATTTGTATACAAACATTCATTCATTTTTATATATATAGATATAGAAATATATTTTTTATTTGAATATATTTAAATATTTTATTAAATCCAATATATGCCTTTTATTATCTAATAGAAATATATACAACAACAACAAGCCTTTTGTTGGGAACGTATGACTTACACTGGATTCCTCCAAGTGTATAATTTCTTAGAAAAGATGAGTTAATTATATCGTCCACATTTACATACGGCTCTCTTTTCTCAATGTTTCTTCTCTTACACAGCCCTGTAAAACTGGTACATGTATTGGATTTATTCTTTGTCGTCCTAGACAACAGAGCCTCGAGAGCAATATGATTTGATACCATTTTATGTAAAAGAATTTCCCTTTCACTTATTACCTTTAGTTATTAATAAAACATGTGGTGCTCCAGTTCCGAGTTTGTTTTTTAAATTACATAATGGACGGTTTTGGTAGAGGTAGCTCTAGAATTTGCTAATGATTTTCCTCATATGGTTTGACGTGGGAACAGCCTCACAACCTCAGATACATTTATAACGCCTTGCCAAATGCTTTAATTTTTTTCCCTGACGAGGACAAAAAATTTTGTCAAAGATTGAGAAAATAAAAAAAGGTTCTGGCTGAAATGTATTTTATTTAAAAGAACTATAAATGTCGGCCAGGCAAAACCTCTATCTTCAATATGCAAATTTGATTACACAGCGTTAATTGACTGATGTAAAACTAATTTAAATGTTTATTTCGTCATAGAATTTAAGCAACGACGATCTTTCTAAATAGCTCTCTACAGCTATCTGTTCCATTCCTACGTTATAGCTTTTTATAGGAAGACAGGTTTGTGGGCTCACAGCTAGGACAACTGGGGTTTTATTCTGAGAAAATATCAATATTTTTTCGTTTCTTATAAACCTCATATACACTCATGAACAAAACTTAAGGAAGTTGTACCTTTTAGCATGTATATCGGGATTCAGACAATAACTCTGAAAGATATTACAGTGACCTTTATTGAAGACACACGAGATAACCAAGTATGAACAAAATTGCCTTTGTCTCTTACAAAAAAAAAAAAAAAGACGACTGGCGACATCAAAATATGAAACTCTCTTAGGTTTTGTCCAGTAATTATTAGTTTTGTGCAGGAATTATTCTACAATTGGGTTTTCACACCAGTAGATAATTATCTACAGTAACTACGGTATCTACAGTAGATAATTATCTACTGATGTAAAAACTCAATTGTAGAATAATAAAATTATAATTTTAAAAATATAATTCGAAAAGAAATAAAGGTATACTGTAAAAAATGGTATTGCCATCAGTTTCTAAATGGAAGCCTGTATCGAAGTAGCGTTTTCCCTCCGAATAGAGGATATAGGAATATATTATAGAAAGGTTCATATATTATACTAGCGGATGTTTACCCGGCTTCGCCCGGGTTTTATCCGAGTGAAAGTTTGCCTAACGAATATTATATATTATGAAGTATAATAAACAATGTTAAAGATTAGTTTTAATTATTAATCAAGATTGTGTGTGAATATGTGAGAAAGATGTAATATCGTTGTTGTTTTCTTGGCCGACTGTTTTACATATGGTGTTATCTTAAAATTGCTTGTTTTGAATATTTTTTTAGATTGAGATTATTAGCTAGTATGTAAAAAATTAACTCTGTTGAATTTTTTTTGTATTTATATATAAATAAAATTAACTCTGTTGATTTTTTTGTATTTAATCGATAACACCGAAGTTACGCATGTTAATGTTAGGAAAAATATTTTGATGTTAAGCAAAACCTGCTCCATCTCGTTTTACATAAATGTTGAAAATTTGGTCGAAATTGATGCATTGTAACGAAAGTTTTTAGCGAACACCACTTATGAAATTTCCATTTTATTAATATAGATATTAATATATATATTCTAGAAACACGGAATATATCTTCCATTTGGAATCAATATAATTCAATAATACAAACGCACATGTAAACAAAACAATTTGTTGTTGATAAATAAAATGAAAATTGTAAACTATTATAGATGCGTATGATTCTTTTAAAAATAAACAATTTCTACTGCCCTTACTGCAATGGAAAAATTATTGGGAGGGCCTGGCTCATCAGTGGTGAACCCTCCCAGCGGTTTCGCCAGTTTAATCTACCATACCGCTGTTATATTGCATTTTTCGATCTTCCTTTTATAGTGATACTGATGCTAGACTCTTGGAATGGGTATTTTAGATGAACTATGGACATAAGCTTTGAGGACAGCAGAATTACATACAATTATAAATATATAAAATATAATGCATCATAATATAAACAAATATAGTTAAATTTGAAAGCAAAAAGTCTATGGTTGGAAATTTGAATAAATTAAAAAATAAATATAAATACTAATATTCTAATAATAAAAAAAACTCTGTTAGTGTGTTAACTACAGTAAACTCTCCTATAACGCGATTTAATGTGTTCCGTGTTGTATGAAATCGCGTTATAAGAATTCGCGTTGTACGAAATAAAACTTGTATAACGCGTAAGGTGTTAGGGTAAATTGTTAGTGACAAATATCATGTAAAAATGTATTGTATAAAATGATGTATATAGGAAAAATAATTATATACTAAAACAAAACTAAATGTTATATTATTTTATATGCAAATATATTGTACAGTTGTCAATATGGAAATTTCCGCATTTTATTTTATAACGCGTTATACGAAAATTCGCGTTGTATAAATAAATTTGTTGCAATTTTTTTATCGCGTTGTAAAAACTCGCGTTATAGGAGAGTCTACTGTATAGGGATTCTTCCAATATTTCGCATGGCTATACGCTAAGCTTTCTCCGGGAATAAAATTGCTTTGAATTACTTTCTTAAAAGAATGTGTATAGCCACACGAAGAATTGTAAAACTAGTTGAATCCATGTTGAACCTTTTCTACTGAATATAATATGGATTGCTTCGTTTCCAAGCAGACATATATATATATATATATATTTAAAACAAAATAGGCACATCCTGACCGCTCCCATGACCATTGTAGATGGTAGAACGCCATCTAGTGGAACAAAATGCAACTAAATTTTGATTCAACTTGTTCCATGATATTTTTCTAACTCATTTTCTTGATAAATCAAGAAACTCCAACCACGTACGCGTTTCTGTCTGTTGGCCCTCGTCAGCGTGGTACAGGCTGTACCTGAACCATCAAAAATGTTTTTCAAGAGACATTCTGAGGAATCAAGGAATGGATATTTATATTTTTCACACACACACACACAAACCTATAATACCTTATATACCTTATAGTTATAATACTTTGATAAAGGTTGGCGTTCAGCCAACTGAAATATTGGTAAAATAAATGATATTTTGATCCAATATATGCCTTTTTATTTAAACACACACACACACACACATATGGATTTATAATTATTTTAATGTTCCAATATTTCGAGGGGCAACTCGCCTCTCTTTATCGCGGATGTTTTTAACTAAAACATGCGAGCACGCGTACACCACTCTCGTTCTACAAGGCCAATGAAAGAATTATATTTTTGACTTAAATATTACATTCAGTATACATACAGCTAATAATTATATAATATATATATTGTTGAATATCGATCAATCCATTTTTGATACATTAAAATGACTGCATATTTTGGATCAAATATATTTATTAAAATTCGATATTTTGATGAGGCTGTTCGCCTATCTTCTAGGAGAATAAAACTCCTTGTAAGCTTATTATCTTTACAAGGAGTTTGATTTTTCTCGAAGAAGATAGGCGAACAGCCTCGATGAAATATCGAACTTCAATAAATATATTTGATCCAATATTTGAACATATATATATCAATAGTAAACGAAGAGGTATATTTGGTCGAGCTACTAGCTAGCCACGTAGACATGTATGTTTCCAAACGTACGAAGTGAGCCAGGTACCTACCCCAACAGTGTCAACGGTAGAAAAGACTCATCGCCCCAATCTTATCCCCGGCAAACACATATTTATCAGGCGACAAATGCAGGGGCCGTTCGTCTGCTTCCAAAGGTCGTTGCTACCGTCTACCCATGTGTTACAGCATTCTGGTAAAATTGTGATTAATTGTTACCCAGAAATTATTTTTAAAAATAAAAATCAGGTAAAAGTTTCTTTTAATTTTGAATTTGCAAGCTTTTGAGCAAATATACTGTTCTTCAACGGGCTAATACTCTATGTACAATCTCTAAATAATTTTCATACAAAATAATTGAAAAACCTTTGTTATTGGCATGTGTTCTCGCGGGCTGTAAACAGTCTGATGCACGCCCACGAGAGCACATTTTTCAATTATTTTGTATAAAACTTATTGAGAGCCAAGCCCTCTCATTCAATAACTTCTATCATTGCAGTAAGGTCTGTAGAGATAATATTTGAAGATATTATTGAGTGCCAAGCTCTCTCATTCAATAACTAATATCATTGCAGTAAAGTCTGTAGAGACAATATTTGATTATATTATTGAGTGCCAAGCCCTCTCATTCAATAACTTCTATCATTGCAGTAAGGTCTGTAGAGATAATATTTGATGATATTATTGAGAGCCAAGCCCTCTCATTCAATAACTTATATCATTGCAGTAAGGTCTGTAGAGATCATATTTGATGATATTATTGAGGGCCAAGCCCTCTCATTCAATAACTTCTATCATTGCAGTAAGGTCTGTAGAGATAATATTTAAAAAGAGATCAAGGCATGCGAGGATGCGTTTCTTAAAGATTTTAATATGGGCGAGCTTTCGGGTTATCAACCCTTCTACAGGACAACATATCTGAGTAAAAGTGCCTCTTATATACATATCCATATTGAGAAAATTAGCATATATACAAGAAAACTATAAACATATTAACATAATTGGTGAAAAAGTAAAAATAAGAGAAAGCTGCGTGTTCTGAGTATGCTAAGAAGTAAAATCAAAAATAGTTGTACAAAAGGATACGGTTGAATTTAAGACTGCAATAGTAAAACGATCCAAAATAAAATAAAATAAAACGCTCTAGCAATGGTCACCTAAGGTACACTATGGCAATATTGCATTGTATATATCGGGGATGTCTATATGTCTGTTAATACTGTTATGTCTTAAAGAGAGCAACGCCTCGACGACCAACCTGTAGCAATTATGAATTCTGATATCGATTATTACAAGAAAATGATCCGATTTAAATCACTGGCTCTGGCAAGATGGAGGAAACATCTACAGTTCAACAAAACTTGTGAATTACATAGCTTCATCCCTCCTTCCCTCAGAATCAAGGATCCCGTCGGAAACGTTTACTCAAGGGTGGCCATAGAAGATACCCATGTCAAATTACTAAGAGCCCGAACTAAGGGATGTTTCTCAAAAATCCGTATTTTGTCAAAAACCGTTAAAGATCTGATTTGTATACTATCACAACGCATCCCAGCACTAAATATGGCAGAATTACTAATAGGTATCACTAGTGATATAAAAGCCCAAGACTTCATGCTGGACAATAGACATCGCAATAAGCTCTCATTTTGGTAAAAGAAATACAAAGTACCTCTATCTCCCCAGGATCAGCAACAATCTATCTTGAATTTATCTAGCTTTGTACCATCCCCTGATCAGGTCAGTATACTTTCGAAAGGGCTCAAACACAGATACCCATCAAAACTGGACAAAATTCCATTAATAGCAGGTATAGAAACATCCATCACCGGCCTAAACATGCAGGATAAACACTCCGTTAGGAACCACGTCACATCTGTTTTAAATAGTCCTACAAACGACTTAGCCAACAGCCATCATACCAACCAAATAATAAGAACTCTGTCCAAAAATAATAACATAGTTATCACACGATCAGATAAGGGATCCAGAACCGTCATTATGAACACTTCGGACTATATTTCAGGAATGAATCAAATCTTGAGCAACTCAGAAATATTCACCCCGGCCACAGTGGAAGAACATACTACCTCGAATTCCAAGTACAAAAAAGAACTTAGGACACTATGTAGGAACAGGATCATAACAACTGATGAACTCCAGGGTTTCCTTTCGAATCTGCATGGCCAGGCCTACATCTACGGCCTCCCTAAGGTACATAAGTTAAATATCCCCCTTAGACCAATAGTAGCTTTTCACCTCTCCCCCACAGCCCCGCTAGCTCAGTACTTATCTAAGATTATCATACCCAAACTTAAAGAGGGCGCCGCCCCGACGTCCATCTCTTCCACACCAAAATTTTTAGACCATATACAGCAATTACAGGTAGTCCCCAACAGTCTTATGATCTCTTTTGATGTCATCAACCTATACCCCAGTCTCCCCCACTCCCTCATCTTAGAATGCACCAGGGAATTCCTCCGGACGCATGGGTATACAGCAGATTTGATATCTAAGTTTTCCACCTTAATTTCGATCTGTCTTAGCAATAGTATTTTCAATTTTGATAAATGTTACTATAGGCAAACAAAGGGTACTCCCATGGGTAGCCCTTTGTCCTCACCACTCTCCGAAATAGTTATGCGAAAAATTGACAGTTTAATTACAAGTCACTTCCCAGCAGATATTCATACCTGGTTTAGATACATAGACGATATTTTCTGTATAATTAATATAGAATCCTTGGACAGTATTTATACTAAATTAAATTCACTATTTCCGGACATCCAATTTACATTCGCAAAAGAAAACAATGGTTCCTTGGCATTCTTGGATATCATGATCACAAGACAAAATTATAGGTATATTACCAACGTATACTATAAGCCCTCCTTCCATCCCTCCTATATACACTATACCTCATACTGCCCCCTTAGCCATAAAATTAATACGGTCAAAACCCTCTCAAAACGTATTTTTACTCACTGTTCAACATCTGAATTTAAACATACAGAAACCCAGATCGTGATTAATCACCTAATGAACTCAGGATACCCCAGAAACTTCATTCTCCGACACTTTTACAATCCACAACAGCAGCTAAGCAGTCAGACTTATAGATCGACTTGCATCATCCCTTACTTTGCCCATAGTGTCAACATAGCCAGATACTTAAAAAACAAACACGGAATACGTACCTTCTATACCAACAATCCTAAATTAGAAACAATAGTTAGAAACCCCATCACCAGAAATAGTTTTCCCATTACCCTGCCATACTTTACAAACTCCGTATATTCCTTAAAATGCTCAGATTGCAATAGTTTGTATATAGGAGAAACAGGCCGTAGAATTAAAGATAGGATAGATGAACACCATAGAAACATCAGAAATAGTGAACCTAGATCCCTTATAGTACAACACATTAGACAGACAGGACACTCTTTCGATACTTCTCAACCACAGGCATATTACTCAGGAATCACGAACAAATACAGAAGGTTGGTCGTCGAGGCGTTGCTCTCTTTAAGACATAACAGTATTAACAGACATATAGACATCCCCGATATATACAATGCAATATTGCCATAGTGTACCTTAGGTGACCATTGCTAGAGCGTTTTATTTTATTTTATTTTGGATCGTTTTACTATTGCAGTCTTAAATTCAACCGTATCCTTTTGTACAACTATTTTTGATTTTACTTCTTAGCATACTCAGAACACGCAGCTTTCTCTTATTTTTACTTTTTCACCAATTATGTTAATATGTTTATAGTTTTCTTGTATATATGCTAATTTTCTCAATATGGATATGTATATAAGATGCACTTTTACTCAGATATGTTGTCCTGTAGAAGGGTTGATAACCCGAAAGCTCGCCCATATTAAAATCTTTAAGAAACGCATCCTCGCATGCCTTGAACTCTTATACTTAGAGATAATATTTGATGATATTATTGAAAAGAAACACATTGTCAGTAAATTTATTTGTTACAAATTTTATCGATAAATGGCAATTGAATTTATAAATTGAATATCTAATCATTTACATATCACAGCATCTTATTCCTATAGTATAAATTCCACATCAGTATCGCGACACCTTAGTGCATCAAATTTAATGGCCAGTACCTATGGACAGATGTTGTTGTCGTGTCCAAAGAAGTCTATGGACAGATGGCGATGTGATATATGCGAATATATGATTATTAGACGTCTGAATAAAATACGATTCTTTGTTCAAAACTTCAGACAAGGCCATTCAGATGGCCACCTGCTTTCTTCCAACAGATCTCCTGGCCATCCTGGCGTCTGTCAAGACTCACATCTATAGGTACTTCCTCGGCGTAGAATTGAGGAGTGTTCAAGAAGACCTTGTCTGGAGGAGGACTCTCTCAAGTTGGGGAATCCTTCCTTGCTAAAGAAATTTGTACACATAAACAACCATACATATTCCCCTACATTTTATCTACCCTTTATTTACTATCTTATTAATTATTTTTTTCCACCTAACAATTGATTAGAAGAATCAATATAATTGTTTAAATTGTTATTTTTTCTCGCTAGGAACTGTGGGGGCCGAGAGACATCCTTCCAGCCTGCTAGAATGACAGACCACGGTAAACATACAAGCGGGGCCTGGAAATAGTACGGATGGCCACCGCTGTGTGGCGTGGCGGATCGGCGGAAGTCAATCAGAACTCAATAGACATTCTAGGGTGTTGTCCTTTTGTCTTCCTTTATAGATTTCCTATATAAATGTAGCTAATACGTAATACTAATAAACACTAACTTTGAAATACACTCTGGGCCATGGCTGGACTTGATAAATCGACACACCACATTCTATCTACCAAGTTCTTCTGGAAGAAGATGTCGCCTAGCCATGTCGAAATATCGGATCTTATACTATATTATAATATATAGGATAAGTAATCTTTATTTTGATTCAAAAGATAAGCAGTTAATACATATATTGTTTCTTAATTTATTCCTTGTTCTAAAATCACTTTATTAGGTACCACTCAAAAAGAGCAACCTAGTTTATGATATTTGCAACAATGAATAATATAAGTGAAGATTATTCACTTATTAAAACAAAATGTTAACGCAGGATTCGATCCCGGTTCATGACTGTCGGGAATCGAGGGTGTTATCCACTCATCCACCGACTCTTTTTCACATTTTTTCTTAATTTGTGAACAATAATTACCCAGATATTATTTGAAAAAGGAAAAATAGAATTAAGGTACAATTTTTCTTTTAATTTAGGTTGGGTAAGGTTTCGAGCGGCTATATTTTTTCTGAATCAACTTTCAACGAACAAATAACCTTGGGGATTAGTATTTACAATTATTACTACAATAGATTTAAACATATTGTAACATTTAATTTATTCATCGAGTGCCTCGGTGGCCTGGTCGCGAGGAACTCTTGTATATTTTGTTTTTTGTAAATGAATGTGTTTAGCTTTTCTTTCAAATTTTGATCTTTAGATTCATAAATAAAATATTCTATCTTATCGATAAATTTGTCTAATTAATTACTTTACAATATTATTAGTATCATAGTATCGTAAGACTTCCAGAATATATTTTTTTTAATTCATAAACAATATTGAGCAAATGAATTATAAGGCAATAACACGTCATATACATAAGAAATGTAAGCATTAAAGCACAAATGAACAAGTTGAATCACTCATCCAATTGAATTAAACCTACAATGTAGCAATAATAAAGTTGATTCATTTTAAAAACTTGTAATATTACAGCGGGAAAGGAAAGTGGACACCTGGGACCATAAAAACTGCCCTTGGACCCAGAAACTATGAGGTAATAACGGAATATGGAACAACGGCAAAAAGACATCAAGACGAACTAATGAGAAGGCTGAGCAAGGGAGAAGTGGCGGAAACAGTGGAAGGGTTCGAACAAGAAAAAGAGGATGACCCAGAGAAAGGAAAAGGAAGAAACAATCCCGACTGGTAGACCAGTCAGATCAAGACGACCACCTGAAAGACTATGTTGCTGATTGGGGTTGAAGAGGTTTAATATATAATATGTTTATATGGTTTTGACCAAGGACTTGGTTGTTGTGGCGTGATGTAATCAATATATAGCACGAAATATTCATATTTTTAGTTCTTATGATAA
>CP092878.1:77212580-77270980 GCA_030710605.1 Cordylochernes scorpioides | reverse complement strand
TAATTGCCAAATTTCGTTCTACAATCATAAGCCGCATTATATTGTATTATAACAATGTTTTACCATCAGTTGGCAACTATGGCTATGGACAAAATATCTTGGAGAGTCTGATTGAGATATCCTCAACTGAAAATATTGTAAAAAGGATGAGACAAGTTATCCGAGAGGCCAAGATTCTAGAGTAAAGTTGGGGAAAGATGAACTCCAGCTGCGGGAGGATGGCCCATGTATGAGGTGTACAGGCGCCAGAACGGTATTCCAGCGTGGTGGAGAACAGACAGTATTCTTGTGATATCGACGGTGACAGAAGACGCGGGAAGTTACCTCCAAGAGTGTGGATAGCCCTACAAGACGGTACCAGGAGAGCCTGACATCGGAGCGGTCTACAAGGCGGTGTAGTCCAAGCTGGACATGTACAGTGTGGAGCGGAACGATTCCCAAGAGTGACATCCACGGCGCCAAGAATCCTTCTGACGGGGAAGTTGAAGACAAGTCTTACTTATTGTATTCCTTCTGTACAGTGCCACGTATAATAAAGCGCTAAGTTTTGCTGCATCCTTTACGAACTCACGTATGTATCTTTGTGGCATCCTGATTAGACAAAGAACACGAACAACGTCTGGGTACGACGTAACAATATTTAAAACAACGATAATCTCCTTAAATTCGCTATAGGAGAAGAAACACAAGTCAGGGAGATTGAAACTGATTTATTACAATGCTCATATAAGATTATATATGGGTAATTACAAAATTGAATAAATACGAATAAATAAGATTATATAATAATAAATAGATATAAATAGATAAAGATAATTGATGAATATACTTTTTTTTCTATTGTTTTTTCATGTGTTAAGCGTCTTTACGCAAATTTGGTCTTAAATACCCATTTCTTGATTTTTCGGGAAGCCATTGGGACCAAATATTTTTTGGTCGCAGTGGTTACAGCCTTCTCCACGCTGACGAGCGCCAACAGCGCAAAACGCGTTCGTGGATGGCTTTTCTTGATTTATCAAGAAATTGGGTTGGCCAAATATCTCGGAGCAAGCTAAATAAACGTTTAGTTTATTTTTGCTCCACTAGATGGCGCTCTGCCATCTAAAAAGCACATGTGCTCGTGGTCAGGAGATGCCTTCTTTATTTTTAATATATATATAACTATATATATATGTCGTCATTGGTGGCGCCCAGTCGGGGAGAAGAGCTTCTTTATATAAGAGGATGATTGTACAAGTTCTCGGGCTAGACGTGCTTCTACGGGTACAAAAATGTGTTATAAAATGTACCGATCGTCCCGACTTGTGTTTCTTCTTCTGAAAATATATAGGTTCATCAGAGTGAGACAATTTAAATGGATTTAAACTGGAGAACCCGCTGGTAGGGCTTAGAAATGATGAGTCAGGCCCTCCTAATATTTTTTCCAATGCAGTAAGAAGAGTAGGAAGCATTCGAACGTGATATAGTTTTATTTTTTGAACATACACTCATGGACAAAACTTAAGGAAGTGGAAAGTCTTTGATATGTCGCCGTTCGTCTGTGTTTTATTTATTTTTTTTTTTTTGAGGAGACAGAGGTAATTTTATTCACACTTGGTTATCTCGTGTGTCTTCAATAAAGGTCACTGTAATATCTTTCAGAGTTATTTTCTGAATCCCGATATACATGTAAAAGGTACAACTTCCTTAAGTTTTGTCCATGAGTGTGTACACACTTGGTTATCTCGTGTGTCTTCAATAAAGGTCACTGTAATATCTTTCAGAGTTATTGTCTGAATCCCGATATACATGCTAAAAGGTACAACTTCCTTAAGTGTTGTCCATGAGTGTATACACACTTGGTTATCTCGTGTGTCTTCAATGAAGGTCACTGTGATATATTTCAGAGTTATTGTCTGAATCCCGATATACAGGCTAAAAGGTATAACTTCCTTAAGTTTTGTCCATGAGTGTATACACACTTGGTTATCTCGTGTGTCTACAATAAAGGTCGCTGTAATATATTTCAGAGTTATTGTCTGAATCCCGATATACATGCTAAAAGGTACAACTTCCTTAAGTGTTGTCCATGAGTGTATACACACTTGGTTATCTCGTGTGTCTTCAATAAAGGTCACTGTGATACATGCTAAAAGGTACAACTTCCTTAACTGTTGTCCATGAGTGTATACACACTTGGTTATCTCGTGTGTCTTCAATAAAGGTCACTGTGATATATTTCAGAGTTATTGTCTGAATCCCGATATACAGGCTAAAAGGTACAACTTCCTTAAGTTTTGTCCATGAGTGTATACACACTTGGTTATCTCGTGTGTCTTCAATAAAGGTCACTGTGATATATTTCAGAGTTATTGTCTGAATCCCGATATACAGGCTAAAAGGTACAACTTCCTTAAGTTTTGTCCATGAGTGTATACACACTTGGTTATCTCGTGTGTCTTCAATAAAGGTCACTGTGATATATTTCAGAGTTATTGTCTGAATCCCGATATACAGGCTAAAAGGTACAACTTCCTTAAGTTTTGTCCATGAGTGTATACACACTTGGTTATCTCGTGTGTCTTCAATAAAGGTCACTGTGATATATTTCAGAGTTATTGTCTGAATCCCGATATACATGCTAAAAGGTACAACTTCCTTAAGTTTTGTCCATGAGTGTATCACTGATTTCTCAGAACCATGTCAATATCTGTGGAAGATATTGGTGTCCCCACGCCCCTATAAAGCTCAGCTACAAGTCCTATCTTGAATGCTGAGATTACCGGACCATTTGGAAGAATGCTTTTATCACTCCAGACAAGGATGAGATCTGATAAGCCATCAGCCCACATAGTCTATGGTAAAAAATTCAGCAGATAGCATAGTGAGTGCTATCTGTGGGCCGCCACTGGACAATATTTGATGATGATATGCGATGGACAAACTTACGTCACCAGCTTGACAATATTCACGTGTTAGAGTAGAAATACATTTCAGAAATATAGCTAGAACTCTGAATATATAGCACCAATTTACATAACGAAAAATTTATATACACTCATGGACAAAGGAAGTTGTACCTTTTAGCATGTATATCGGTATTCAGACAATAACTCTGAAAGATATTATAGTGACCTTTATTGAAGACACACGAGATAACCAAGTGTGTATACACTTATGGACAAAACTTAAGTAAGTTGTACCTTTTAGCATGTATATCGGGATTCAGACAATAACTCTGAAAGATATTACAGTGACCTTTATTGAAGACACACTAGATAACCAAGTGTGTATACACTCATGGACAAAACTTAAGGAAGTTATACCTTTTAGCATTTATATCGGGATTCAGACAATAACTCTAAAAGATAATACAGTGACTTTATTGAAGACACACGAGATAACCAAGTGTGCATACACTCATGGACAAAACTCAAGGAAGTTGTACCTTTTAACATGTATATCGGGGTTCATACAATAACTCTGAAATATATTACAGTGACTTTTATTGAAGATACACGAGATAACCAAGTGTGAACAAAATTGTCTCCGTCTCCTTAAAAAGAACAACAAACAAAAAACGACAACCAGTGACATCAAATAATTTTCGATTCCTTAAATTTTATATACAAAAACTTACTAATTCTGCGTTTAAAACACTTGGTTCAAGATTTGAAATACTGCGATTGTTGAAACCATTCCTGCGGTCAATCTGTATAAGATCAGTGGTCTTAATAAATATGTGTTTGTTAAAACATTTTTATAAAATTGCGTTGTTTTGTACGTAATATTTAAACATGTAAAAACTCTAATAAAACATGTGGTGACTATATATTAATAATAATAAATATATCGTTGAAGATCTCGGGATCAGGTCCCATGTTCACTAATCCAAGTAGCATAAAGTGTTCAGAAGTTATGGCTAGGTTTGGTTAGATTAGTTCATTACAGAACACTTCACGATTTTGTGTGTCACCCTTTCGTAGGGGCCATGTTAATATTCTCTGTATCCTTCCTATTGTAGTAGTTGTACCGCCGAACTGGTATCACAGGAGCCATGTTAATATTCTCTGTATCCTTCCTATTGTAGTAGTTGTACCGCCGAACTGGTATCAAAGGAGCCATGTTAATATTCTCTGTATCCTTCCTATTGTAGTAGTTGTACCGCCGAACTGGTATCACAGGAGCCATGTTAATATTCTCTGTATCCTTCCTATTGTAGTAGTTGTACCGCCGAACTGGTATCACAGGGGCCATGCTTATCTTTTCTGTATCCTTCCTATTGTAGTAGTTGTACCGCCGAACTGGTATCACAGGGGCCATGCTAATCTTCTTTGTATCCTTCCTATTGTAGTAGTTGCACCGCCGAACTGGTATCCCAGGGGCCATGCTAATAATCTCTGTATCCTTCCTATTGTAGTAGTTGTACCGCCGAACTGGTATCACAGGGGCCATGCTAATCTTCTCTGTATCCTTCCTATTGTAGTAGTTGTACCGCCGAACTGGTATCACAGGGGCAATACTAATCTTGTAGTAGTTGTACTGCCGAACAAGCGTGTTAGTTGACTACAGGTGATAAGGACAAAAGTTTTTGTCGAAACATCAATGATATAGAAAACATTACTGACTGAATTGTTCTAATTTTTATGATATATGAATACCAGGCAGACAACTCTCATCCTACAAAATCAGTTAGTTTAGGTTATAATTAATCAACATGGGAACTAATCCCGAGTCCTCCCAGAGCTCATTATATACACAACAAGCGTTATATAATGTCTTCAGAAATCAACGTTTTGTCATAACTGATGGAATTCATACAAATCTCTCTGTCTAATTAAATTAATTTGGATTTATCTTCTTTTGAGTTCGCAAAGAGAGTCCAATTAGTCCTCCTTTCATTACTTGGCTTTGATGAATTTCTTTGTTGTTAACGAACTTGCGTGGGTTGTGGAAACTCTTCTCGTTTTTCTGTCCTTTATTAACTTACGAACATTCTCTTCAAATGGTATCGCACATACACTTAGGATGGGAAATGTCAAGAAGGAATTATTAAAGGCAAGAATATCTCAAAGAAAAGCAGTATTCAACAAACATAAAAGTTATATTTATAAATTTAATTGCCATCTATCGATACATTTTTAGCAATTTTTTTCAGCAACGTGTTTCTATTTTACATAAATCATAAAATATTATCTTGACCGCTTAGAGGGTTCACCAGTAATAAGCCAAGCCCTTTCATTCAATAACTTTCATCATTGTAGCAAGGTTTGTAGAGATAATTAGGGTATAGATTTTTTCTTGAAATAAGAGACACTTCTGCCAATAGAGTTTTTCTTTTTTCTTTTTTCTTGTTTCGACAAAAATCTTTTGTCCTCGTCAGGAAAAATATTATCGCCGAAACTCGAAAAATACTTCTACTGGTCAAAGTGTCTCTTATTTCCAGAATAATTATTGCTGGCCAGGCAACCTCTATCTTCAAGACTATGAAATTCTTTCAGGATGCCTGAATGACCAGTTTTTTGGTCGTTGAAGTTCAGCTTGTACCACGCTGATGAGGGCCAACAGCCCAAAACGCGTCCGTGGTTAGCTTTTCTTGATTTATAAAGAATGGGTATTTGGCCAATTCTGGAATAATTAAAAATCAACGAGAATAGTTGATATTTATTCCGATAGATGGCGCAAGACATCAGCAACTTTCATTTGCACGATAAGGAGATGCCTTTTTCATAATAAAATATGAAATTGTTGTTATTCTATTTTATTGTTTCATTTATTTTGACCGGTGTTAGAGCGGCTACGTGTCTGTCTTCTCGATTATAGAGTTGTTAGATAGTTAATAGTGGAAGTATAGTTTCGGATCATATTGGTGAAGGGTATTTATGTATTGTTCGCGTTTCGTCCTTTTTTGCCTTTAGTAAATATGCAGATATGTTGATCTCTGTTCGTTTCTATCTAGTAAGGACTATAAGTAAGCGTGTGGTACAAAGGGGGCAACCTCTTTTTGTGACGAATCTTCAACTATAACAAGGTATTGGCGAAATGATATATGGAAGCAAGATCAGAATGATGACGGCTGAGACTGGAATTCATGAACAACTACGCAGAAAGAACTTTAGATGCTATCAAAAGATTTTTCAAAGTATTATATACTCTTCTACCTAATATTCAATAATCTTAGGTAGTGTAGGTTTTCATTAAAAAAGATTGTATGTTACTGAAAAGTTATATATTTGCATATTATTTTACTATTACACAGAATTATCATAAGAACTAAAAACATGAATATCTCACGGTATATATTGATTAACTTACACAACAACAACCAAGTCCTTGGTCAAAACCATATGTACATATTATATATTACACAATGAAAGAAAACTTTGAAAGAATACTTTCAGCCGATACCTTATGTCTGGTTGAAAAGAGGCAGAGATAGACCGAGGCATTTTGAAAGAAACAAGAGAAATCAGCACAAGCTTTCTCTACTTCCACTATTACCGCGCTACAACTTTCAATTTAAAAGTAAAACTGCGCACTAAGAACCTGGTTCATAAATATCTCTTTCTCTGTAATTTAAAAGTTTTATTAAACGTTTTAAGATTTTGATAACAATAAACATTTTAGAATTGATATTTAACTATGTTAAAAAAAAAAACGTGAACAAGGAGCAATCCAGATTACCAAGTATTTTAACAGTATCAATGGGTATGCAATTATAGTGTATATTAACGCCATTACTGATATTACTTATGTCATTGAAAATACATTATATGAAAAGGTCTTTTCAGCCACAATCTTTGAAATAACAAAAAAAGGAAAAAGTATTTCTTTCACAAAATACTTGGGATTTACCTACGACTTCGTTCTTCAGTTTCACGGAACGGTGAAGGGTAAAAAAAGGACCATTAAAATATTAATATATAAAAACGAACCTTCTTGTAATTCAACCTGATACTCAAGTAAATATCTACATGTGCTATCTACCTAACCCTGGGATGGATTCAGCCAACATCTCCTCTCTATTGTAAGAATTCCTCCTGGAATAAGATCGAACGCGTTCTTGTTACATAACTCCGCCGTTATGGCGAGCGACCTTGGCGTGCGAATCGATCAAGTAGAAGCATTCTGGTGACTCCTCCAGCCATTGACCGTTCTGGACCTCACTGACATCATATTGGTGACTCTAGCCATTGACCGTTTTGGATATCGCTAAGATCATACTGGCGACTCTAGCCATTGACCGTTCTGGATCTCACTGACATCATACTGGTGACTCTAGCCATTGACCGTTCTGGATCTCACTGACATCATACTGGTGACTCTAGCCATTGACCGTTCTGGATCTCACTGACATCATACTGGTGACTCTAGCCATTGACCGTTCTGGATCTCACTGACATCATATTGGTGACTCTAGCCATTGACCGTTCTGGATCTCACTGACATCATACTGGTGACTCTAGCCATTGACCGCTCTGGATCTCACTGACATCATACTGGTGACTCTAGCCATTTTCCGTTCTGGATATCGCTAAGATCATACTGGTGACTCTAGCCATTTTCCGTTCTGGATATCGCTAAGATCATACTGGTGACTCTAGCCATTGTCCGTTCTGGAACTCGACGCAGCTTTCCGATTGACCCCAGCCGTCTGATAGTTTTGACATTGTTCTAATTCGAACGGCTGTTCCCTCTAAGCTGTTAACACAATTCGGACTTTTTAAATTTAGACTTCAAATTATGTTATTTTACAACTTAAGAGTGTTTAGTCCACCTATTATAGGGCAGAATCCTATGTGAGGTGTCATTTTTCAGTATAAGCTTATGTAGAGATTAAAAATGAATTTAAATTAAGAGCTAACAGAGGGGGAGAAAGTTTCCAAAGTGTAGGTACACAAAGACTGTGTACAGACAAACGTTTATTCTAGGGATTGCCGGATGTTTGCTCTGGGTTGACTAGCGCACCCTGTGTACTATACCAGACATGTGGTAGTTCCGTCTATACGATTCTGTGGCACACATTCTGTATAAAATAACTCCATTAAAACAATCATCAATATCCCATCACCCATCAGTCTTTTATTATTGTTATTATTATGACCTGACAGACAAGAATAGATCAAGGCCAGGGGACCATTTTATCGAGGAACCACCAGGAGAGGCCATAGAAAGAATACTGGAGAGCTGCAGGACATCAGGGGACCATATCGACAAGGGCCATAGAACTGACCAGGAGTCAAGATAACAAATGTAAATATCTTTGTTTACTTTTACAGTTATTATTTGTTGAAGTTGTAAATAGACTGACAATTCGTTACACATTTAGAGAAAAACTTGTAACCTTTTTTGAAAAAATTAATTTATTATTATTATTATTATCCCTAGTACACGTGGTACAGGCCATGATAACCATGATGGGTAGAAGTTGGCGACTTCTTTTACTGTAAGTGCACCACGTGTCTACACATGTAAAAAAAAAAAGAGTTTGACTTTGCACTTACAAATGTGCCAGAGAGGTCTAGGTAGCCTATTCTCCATCGGTGTGTGTTCTTACATCTTATTTTTCCATAATTCCTCTAAAATACCTTCACCAAGTGTTCATTTTCAGTACCGGATACAAAATCAAAAATATCCAATACAATATTAGAGTGGTATTTTAGATTAAACTGGTGAAATCGCTGGAAGGATTCGTAACTGATGAGGCAGGTTCTCTTAGTATTTTATCATTGCAGTAAGGAAAGTGTAAATTTGTTTTATTTTTTAAAAAGAAACGTGTTCTTTATTAATGTTTTATATTTTCAAATAGAGATGGGATGCTAGCTGTTTAGTATTGTGAAATTCTCCATCAAGTCGCCATGAGGCGAGTCAGCCTGAGACAAGGTTATAAAAAAGGAATGTTGTTGACTGAGTAAACAAACTCTTCACCTTGAATGTCTCAAGGTCCTTCACATCGTCTATTATGCAAAGAGCGAGCGTCCTCATTAATCTTGGAGCACTCCCACCGCCTCGGGGGTTTGTCTACAGTACCGTGGGTGCAGTTTAGACCGTGGTTGTAGCTAGAACGTCTACAGTTCCGTGTTGGATATATCTACGCTGTAGAGATATAGTAGATAGAGAGAATTTTGGTAGATTTAACCTCTAAAAACGTAGATGATTGCGTCCCTGGCTTGAGGGCATAGACCACATCCATGGTGATCTTCTTCTTGCATGCTCGATGTCAGCATCACTGATCACATTCTCAAAGAACACCTAAGAACGCCGCGTCTCTTTGTATATGAGATCAGAGATACGCTTCACACCTGCGTGACGAATTGGTGATTCCCTGGATATTGTCACATAGACTTTGCGATGGAGCTTTGCACCCCTCTTTCCGAGTCCTTTGCCTCTTTTGCAGCGTCCAGTCATGAGAGAGAGATTGAGGTAGAACAATGTTTATATAAGATTATATATGGTTAAATACAAAATTGAATAAATGTGAATAAATAGATAAAATAATTGATACATATGGAGAGCTGCAGGGCATCAGGGGACCATATCTGTGAGGGCCACAGCACTGACCAGGAGTCAAGATAGCAAATGTAAATATCTTTGTTTACTTTTACTGTTGTTACTATTAGCCTAGTCCACGCTGACGAGCGCCAAAAAGAACGAAACGCGTTCGTGGATACCTTTTCTTGATTTATTAGGGAACAGGCTAAATCAATGTTTAGTTGATTTCTGTTCCACCAGATGGCGCTCTGCCTTCTGTAAAGCACATATGCTCCTGGTCAGGATATGCCATTTTTATTTTTTATTTCAACACCTGATCTTTTTATCTTTTATTTTTTCTTTCGTTTTTTCATATACATATATATAAAATATATACAAGGTATTCATTGGTGGCGCCCACCGCGGGAAAGACTACGCCATCGAAGGACTGTAAGATTTCTTTCCCACAGAGTGGGCAGGCCGAGGTGATAGCTGGCGTTACCCATTCAATACCAAGATGGTACTTGTAGATGGTAGCCTTCGCCACACTTGAGAGAGAGAGAGAGATGTCTTTTAAGATAAACATGTTCCAAAGGGGCATCGAGCACAGTAACTTATAATTTATTCATATACTATCCGAATGACCCGGACAACTCTCTCTATCTTGCCTTTTCTAAGGTGACATCCAACATGTCTCGTTCTTTGGTACAATACATTCACGCCTGAAACCATTCTGAACATTGTGACCACAACGACTGCATCTAACCAACCACACTAGAGTGATCCTACAGGATAAACTACATCACCACATATATTTTGATACACAGGGACCTTTATTGAAGACACTCGAGATAACCAAGTATGAACAAATTTGACTCTGTCTTCTTAAAAACAGATAAAGACTTTCCGCTTCCTTCAGTTTTGTCCATGAGGGTATATCTCAACACCCCACAGCCTATCTACCAACTTCCAATATACCAAAGCTTACAGCAAGTTGAGGAAAGCCTTGATTGACCTTCATGAAGGTCACTGCCATGTTGAAACCCACCAGACGTTGTTTCCTTCAGTACTCCGATTTCACAATGGCTGACGTCTAACAAACGATCTATCCACATCATGTACGTGGTCACACACTGAACTCTTCTGACACAGACGGAATTCTACAAAATATCTTCTATTCTTCGCTAGCGTAGGTCGGATGCTGTCAAGAAGAGACATTTTAAAGCATTAATTTAACATTAGGCAAATAACGCAACACGATGATGACACAATATTGATGACAATTTACTACAGTAGGCCACCACAGATGTGACAATATAATGTCACTTATAAACATCTGGCTTGTTATACCTCTACAGCTTGTGGAAGATTGCCTTGATCGAAAGCTTTTATTCCTTTCACGACTAAAAGATACGTTTATCGCAACATTAGGAAGTTTTACCTTTTAGCATGTATATCGGAATTCAGACAATAACTCTGAAAGATATTACAGTGACCTTTATTGAAGACACCCGAGATAACCAAGTGTGTATAAACTCATGGACAAAATTTAAGGATGTTGTACCTTTCATCATGTATATTGGGATTGAGACAATAACTCTGAAAGATATTACAGTGACCTTTATTGAAGACACGAGATAACCAATATACACTCATGGACAAAACTTAAGGAAGTTGTACCTTTTAGCATATACATCGGGATTCAGACAATGACTCTGAAAGATATTACAGTGGCCTTTATTGAAGACACACGAGATAACCAAGTGGGCATACACTCATGGACAAAACTTAAGGAAGTTGTACCTTTTACCATGTATATCGGGATTCAGACAATAACTCTGAAAGATATTACAGTGACCTTTATTGAAGACATACGAGATAACCAAAGTGTGAACAAAATTACCTCTGTCTCCTTCAAAAAAAAATAATAATAATAGTTGACATGCGACCAAGACTTTCCTCTTCCTTTTGTCCATGAGTGTAAATATTAAAAGACTCTTTGGAAGATAGATTAGGAAGTTGAAGGATATGGTAAAAGGATAGAAGCTGCCTGGCCGGTATTCATAGTTCTTAAAATTGAAGATACTTCGGCCAGTAAATCTTTTTGTTATCTCGACGTTTCGACAAAAATCTTTTGTCCTTGTCACGAACAAATAAATTTAAAGCCTTGCCAAATGCTTTACTCTCTCCACGATACTAATTATTACAGATAACGTCATTCAATTTCCATCATTGCTTAACATATTGTAAATAACTACCTTGTGGTTTCTTCTGTCTGCTTATGTTGTTGCTTATTTATTTAATGAATATGCTTATTTAATGTTCCTTTTAATAATTGTGTATTTTCTTTTTGATAATTCTGTTACCACAATATAAATTATTGTAAATAGTTTCGTCTAATGCTTCGGGCACACCCATCGGTTTCATTAAAAAGCTCACCAATCTGCTTAACAATAATGGATCCCCTGCACTTGTTTCCTGTGATGATCCTGAAACGCTGAGGAGCGCGATTACAGGGCTCTTAAAAACAGCGGCAGACCAATCTATACAAAACGACCTTACAAGAATGGATAAATCTAAGCTATACTCTCACTACAAAGGCATTCACATATCTTTCATGACGGAGGGATACCTTTTAGGGGATTTTCCTTTCCTGTTTGTAAGACTACTCGCACAAGTTAGAATACTTTCAAGTTTTTTTAGAGAAAACCACACCAAGATGCTCTGCGGTGAGGACCCGATTTGTACCTTCTGTAATTCAAAACTAAAAAATGAAATCACTCACTATATTTTTGATTGCTCTGCTCTGAAAGAAGAACCCTTATGCTCAAAACTGGGCAACTCTGTGCTTCACTTCCATTAATAATTGACAATATGACCCAGAATAAGTATATTGCTACGGCGTTTTATGGTTTCCACAAGTCCATATCTCAAAAGAAGGCCAAGTGACACTTACTCCTCACTTTCTTACTGCTACTCTTTTTGTGTTGTTTTTCTTGCTTCCCTCTTTCTCTTTCTTGTTTTTTTTTCTTTTTCTTCTGTCTATATCGTTGTTTCCTTTGTCTCACTGCTTTGTTCTTATGCATACCTCTGGTGAATCCTGTATAGGGTCAGTGACCCTAAATAAAGGCCTTTTGTTGTTATCGTTGTAAATAGTTTCACCAGATCGGATATAGCGTGTCTCTTTGCAACTGGTAATAAATAAATGTTTTTTATTCGCTCCTGACAAGGACAAAAGATTTTTGTCGAAACGTCGAGATCATAAAAATATTTACTTGTCGAAGTATCTTTAATTTTAAGAATGGTAAAAGAAGAAGTATGGGTTGGCCTGGATGCCTCAAGAAATCTAAGAAGCACACAGAGCCCTCGGTCTAAGTTTAAGAATGGTAAAAGAAGAAGTATGGGTTGGCCTGGATGCCTCAAGAAATCTAAGAAGCACACAGAGCCCTCGGTCTAAGTTTAAGAATGGTAAAAGAAGAAGTATGGGTTGGCCTGGATGCCTCAAGAAATCTAAGAAGCACACAGAGCCCTCGGTCTAAGTTTAAGAATGGTAAAAGAAGAAGTATGGGTTGGCCTGGATGCCTCAAGAAATCTAAGAAGCACACAGAGCCCTCGGTCTAAGTTTAAGAATGGTAAAAGAAGAAGTATGGGTTGGCCTGGATGCCTCAAGAAATCTAAGAAGCACACAGAGCCCTCGGTCTAAGTTTAAGAATGGTAAAAGAAGAAGTATGTGTTGGCCTGGATGCCTCAAGAAATCTAAGAAGCACACAGAGCCCTCGGTCTAAGTTTAAGAATGGTAAAAGAGGAAGTATGGGTTGGCCTGGATGCCTCAAGAAATCTAAGAAGCACACAAAGCCCTCGGTCTAAGTTTAAGAATGGTAAAAGAAGAAGTATGGGTTGGCCTGGATGCCTCAAGAAATCTAAGAAGCACACAGAGCCCTCGGTCTAAGTTTAAGAATGGTAAAAGAGGAAGTATGGGTTGGCCTGGATGCCTCAAGAAATCTAAGAAGCACACAGAGCCCTCGGTCTAAGTTTAAGAATGGTAAAAGAGGAAGTATGGGTTGGCCTGGATGCCTCAAGAAATCTAAGAAGCACACAGAGCCCTCGGGACAACGGTCTAAGTTTAAGAATGGTAAAAGAGGAAGTATGGGTTGGCCTGGATGCCTCAAGAAATCTAAGAAGCACAGAGAGCCCTCGGTCTAAGTTTAAGAATGGTAAAAGAGGAAGTATGGGTTGGCCTGGATGCCTCAAGAAATCTAAGAAGCACACAGAGCCCTCGGGACAACGGTCTAAGTTTAAGAATGGTAAAAGAGGAAGTATGGGTTGGCCTGGATGCCTCAAGAAATCTAAGAAGCACACAGAGCCCTCGGTCTAAGTTTAAGAATGGTAAAAGAGGAAGTATGGGTTGGCCTGGATGCCTCAAGAAATCTAAGAAGCACACAGAGCCCTCGGTCTAAGTTTAAGAATGGTAAAAGAGGAAGTATGGGTTGGCCTGGATGCCTCAAGAAATCTAAGAAGCACACAGAGCCCTCGGACAACGGTCTAAGTTTAAGAATGGTAAAAGAGGAAGTATGGGTTGGCCTGGATGCCTCAAGAAATCTAAGAAGCACACAGAGCCCTCGGGACAACGGTCTAAGTTTAATAATGGTAAAAGAGGAAGTATGGGTTGGTCTGGATGCCTCAAGAAATCTAAGAAGCACACAGAGCCCTCGGGACAACGGTCTAAGTTTAAGAATGGTAAAAGAGGAAGTATGGGTTGGCCTGGATGCCTCAAGAAATCTAAGAAGCACACAGAGCCCTCGGGACAACGGTCTAAGTTTAAGAATGGTAAAAGAGGAAGAATGGGTTAGCTTGAATACCTCAAGAAATCTAAGAAGCACACAGAGCCCTCGGGACAACGGTCTAAGTTTAAAAATGGTAAAAGAGGAAGTATGGGTTGGCTTGAATACCTCAAGAAATCTGAGAAGCACACAGAGCCCTCGGGACAACGGTCTAAGTTTAAGAATGTTAAAAGAAGAAGTATGGGTTGGCTTGAATACCTCAAGAAATCTAAGAAGCACACAGAGCCCTGGGGACAACGGTCTAAGTTTAAGAATGGCAAAAGAGGAAGTATGGGTTGGCTTGAATACCTCAAGAAATCTAAGAAGCACACAGAGCCCTCGGGACAACGGTCTAAGTTTAAGAATGGTAAAAGAGGAAGAATGGGTTAGCTTGAATACCTCAAGAAATCTAAGAAGCACACAGAGCCCTCGGGACAACGGTCTAAGTTTAAGAATGGTAAAAGAGGAAGTATGGGTTGGCTTGAATACCTCAAGAAATCTGAGAAGCACACAGAGCCCTCGGGACAACGGTCTAAGTTTAAGAATGTTAAAAGAAGAAGTATGGGTTGGCTTGAATACCTCAAGAAATCTAAGAAGCACACAGAGCCCTGGGGAAAACGGTCTAAGTTTAAGAATGGTAAAAGAGGAAGTATGGGTTGGCTTGAATACCTCAAGAAATCTGAGAACCAACAGAGCCCTGGGGACAACGGTCTAAGTTTAAGAATGGTAAAAGAGGAAGTATGGGTTGGCTTGAATACCTCAAGAAATCTAAGAAGCACACAGAGCCCTCGGGACAACGGTCTAAGTTTAAGAATGGTAAAAGAAGAAGTATGGGTTGGCCTGGATGCCTCAAGAAATCTAAGAAGCACACAGAGCCCTCGGGACAACGGTCTAAGTTTAATAATGGTAAAAGAGGAAGTATGGGTTGGCCTGAATACCTCAAGAAATCTAAGAAGCACACAGAGCCCTCGGGACAACGGTCTAAGTTTAAGAATGGTAAAAGAAGAAGTATGGGTTGGCTTGAATACCTCAAGAAATCTAAGAAGCACACAGAGCCCTCGGGACAACGGTCTAAGTTTAATAATGGTAAAAGAAGAAGTATGGGTTGGCTTGAATACCTCAAGAAATCTAAGAAGCACACAGAGCCCTCGGGACAACGGTCTAAGTTTAATAATGGTAAAAGAAGAAGTATGGGTTGGCTTGAATACCTCAAGAAATCTAAGAAGCACACAGAGCCCTCGGGACAACGGTCTAAGTTTAATAATGGTAAAAGAAGAAGTATGGGTTGGCTTGAATACCTCAAGAAATCTAAGAAGCACACAGAGCCCTCGGGACAACGGTCTAAGTTTAATAATGGTAAAAGAGGAAGTATGGGTTGGCTTGAATACCTCAAGAAATCTGAGAAGCACACAGAGCCCTCTACACAACGGTCTAAGTTTAAAAATGGTAAAAGAAGAAGTATGGTTTTGCTTGAATACCTCAAGAAATCTAAGAAGCACACAGAGCCCTGGGGACAACGGTCTAAGTTTAAGAATGGTGAAAGAAGAAGTATGGGTTGGCTTTAATACCTTAAGAAATCTAAGAATCACACAGAGCCCTCGGGACAACGGTCTAAGTTTAAGAATGGTAAAAGAGGAAGAATGGGTTGGCTTGAATACCTCAAGAAATTTAAGAAGCACACAGAGCCCTCGAGATAACAGTCTAAGTTTAAGAATGGTAAAAGAGGAAGAATGGGTTGGCTTGAATACCTCTAGAAATCTAAGAAGCACACAGAGCCCTCGGGATAACGGTCCTGTGTAGAAGCACTGAGGCAATGTCAGAAGCACTGAGACAATGTCAGAAACACTGAGACAATGTCAGAAACACTGAGACAATGTCACTGAGTAAGTCATGTGTCGCTATCACAGCTGATCTCATACATCCTCTGAGTCACTTCCAATCCCCGGCATCTCAATAACATCTTACCAAACTCTTCACTCTCCTAATTAGGTCTGTGAACTATTTCCTTATAACAAATGAAAACATTAAAACGCGAATGTTTCTTTTCACACAAATAAATCAAAATTCTACTATCTTTACTGCTATGAAAAAAAAATATTGAGAGGGTTTGGCTTATCAGTGGTGAACCCTCCTAGCGGTTCCACCAATTTAATCTACCAGACCGCTTCTTTGGACAATTTAAACAATTATATTGATTCTTCTAATCAATTGTTACAAAGGTGGAAAATATATAATAAAATAGTAAATAAAGGGAAGATAAAATGTAGGGGAATATATATAGTTGTATATATATGCACAAATTTCTTCAGCAAGGAAGGCTTCCCCACCTTGAGAGAGTCCTCCTCCAGACAAGGTCTTCTTGAACACTCCTCAGTTCCACGCCGAGGAAGTACCTATAGATGCGTGTCTTGGCATGACTGCTTCTTTGAAGCTCTAATACTGTATTGGATTATTATCGATTAATCCGCCTTCTACATGCTTTCGGGTAAGCATTTTAAGGCACAACATCTTTGAGAGTGACCAAGCGCCCGCCGCAGTGGAGGGCCAAGGAGAGGGCTGGAGAGGCGCCGGAAGGGCTAGTGGGCACCCCGGGGGAGAAGAGGGCGAGAGCGCCGTTTATGAGGGAACCAAGGCAGCACCAAGCACAGCTAAAGCACCGCAGGCTTCAAAAATTTTTAAGGGATCATTTCAGTGATCAAGATCAAGAGATCAAGATTCAGAGATCAATATACTGTATTGGATTATTCTGCTTTTATATGCTACATTGAAGGGTGGAATCTCAGAAATGTTATTTAAGCAAACTATGGACATAAGCTTTTAGGACAGTAGAAAATTTTATATCTACATTAAGAGAAAAAGCAAATTTGCTAAACAATTTGGTATCCTTGGTTCATTCCAAAATATAGTCGAAAACATAAACTAGTACCAAGTATAAGATATGTGTAGTGTAGAGCTTTGTTAGGTCTTTTTGTTTACATCTCCCAAATACACGTGGTACAAGCCATGATAATCATAGTGGGTAGTTAGCTACAGCTTTTACTGGTAGTGCTCTACATATTTAAACTCATAGAAATAAACTTAAGGAAGTGGAAAGTCTTTGATATCGTCGGTTGTCTTTTTTTTTTTTTTTCTGAAGAAGACAAGAGTCAATTTTGTTCACATTTGGTTATCTTGTGTGTCTTCAATAAAGGTCACTGTAATATCTTTCAGAGTTATTGTCTGAATACCGATATACCTACTAAAAGGTACAACTTCTTTAAGTTTTGTCCATGAGTTTATATACACTTGGTTATCTCGTGTGTCTTCAATAAAGGTCACTGTAATATCTTTCAGATTTATTGTCTGAATCCCGATATACGATATCCCTCGTACATGGTAAAAGGTACAACTTCTTTAAGTTTTGTCCATGAGTTTATATACACTTGGTTATCTCGTGTGTCTTCAATAAAGGTCACTGTAATATCTTTCAGAGTTATTGTCTGAATCCCGATATACGATATCCCTCGTACATGGTAAAAGGTACAACTTCTTTAAGTTTTGTCCATGAGTTTATATACACTTGGTTATCTCGTGTGTCTTCAATAAAGGTCACTGTAATATCTTTCAGAGTTATTGTCTGAATCCCGATATACGATATCCCTCGTACATGGTAAAAGGTACAACTTCTTTAAGTTTTGTCCATGAGTTTATATACACTTGGTTATCTCGTGTGTCTTCAATAAAGGTCACTGTAATATCTTTCAGAGTTATTGTCTGAATCCCGATATACGATATCCCTCGTACATGGTAAAAGGTACAACTTCTTTAAGTTTTGTCCATGAGTGTATACACATATACTTTAGATAGGTTTGACTTTTATTAGTAAAGTAAATTCCTATTTTAAACGTATAATTATATATTCAGCTTTGAGTTAGTTTATATATTTGATATGTATAATATATTTTGTATAATATTGGGGATGAAATATATTAATATTGTTGCACCAAGTTGCAGTTTTGCCGGGTCATCGACCTTGGTTTCTTGGTGTTATACACCGAGCGGGTACTTAAATTAAATAAAGAAAAGTAAATAAAAGTAAATTAAAGTTATTGTGTTTATTTATTTGTTGTCTTCCTCGTAGTTCGTAATCCTGAGTCTACCTCTAGGTTCTCTCTCTCTTCAATATAGAGAGATATTTATAACCCAGGTTCCTGGAGCGCAGAGCGCCAACTACCCGAGGAGTCCAGCTCACTAGTATGGGCTCACTATGGTTGAGCGCTTTTACTCGCGTTCTGTTTTGATTTCTGAGTTGAAGCAGTTGACCAGTGCTAAGGTTGAGTCTGGAAGGCTGGCCATAGATCTAGGATTGAGATGGGTCAGTCTAAGCAGCTGTTTGCATCCTATGTCTCAGGAATGCTGGACAGCTGAAGAGAAGATGATTGACTGTCTGTGGCTCTTCTGAACAGTGGATGCAGGTAGGGTCTGTTTCGGGATGTACACTTGTAATGTCTGCCAGTACATGGCCATGGCCCGTGAGGATGGTGGTGGGGGCCTCTCCATGGCGGATATTTGGTAGAAATTTGAGGAGATGGCTTGGAGTGGAAGCAAAGAACAACTATATACAGCTAGAGAGACCAATAACCAATCAAGATATATGTACAATATTACAAAAGGAATCAAACTATCAAAAGGAATGATACCATAGTAATATAGTCAGTTTTAAATAAATATTAAATATCATAGATAATTTTTAATTAATTTAGGGCGCATTGATGCAACACTATACTTAATTGTATATGTTATATTCAATTATGGGAGTAACAGTTACCTAGAAATTATTCGAAAAAGAAAAAATAGACAATATTAAGGTAAAGGGTTTCTTTTAATTTTGATTTCTGCAAGCTTTCGAGCAAAATTTCTGTTCTTCAACGGGCATAAACTTCTATATACAATATCAAGATAAACTTTGTACAGTAATAATTGAAAATGTGTTATTGTGTGGGCGTGCATCAAATTTTCAATTATTACTGTACAAAGTTCATTTTGATATTATATATAGAAGTATATGCCCGTTGAAGAGCAGAAAATTTGCTCGAAAACTTGCGAAAATCAAAATTAAAAGAAACCCTTTACATTAATATTGTTTATTTTTTTTATTTTTCGAATATTCACTTATAAAAGTAAAGACATGATATTATTATATTTACATATATGCATTTAAACATGTTAAAAAGACGGTAGCTAAGACAGAGAATGTAGAATTAAGCTAAACCCCACTGTTCTAACTAAGTGACCAAATTGAATTCCCCACGGCTCTAACAAACATTGCTTCACCAACCAACTCAAATTTAATTTTGAAGGATTTGGGATAAAATAACACGGGACTTTGTGGGGACTTTTTAAACGGTACGTGGTTTAAATACTTAGGGAGATAGGTACATAGGACTTTTCATGTTATCATTTATTATGGTTTTTATTATACATAGAGTGTATATATTATTTTAAAAAATATATTTTTTTCTGTTGATTTTGGAATTGTTGAGATAAGGATTTGTATAAGTGGCTTGTTTGATCATTATGATACTGTTTTGTAGTCGTGGGAATAATACAAATAGTTTTGATCATAATTAGCTTTAATTAAGCTTATGGAATATATATATAATTTGATTAAATACTACCTGAATTAAGGCGTATAGAATAAAGAAAACGAAAGACTTATTTACATAATTATAAAATATTTGAGCCGGCCAACGGGAAACAACAACAACATCCGCCCAAAATGTGGACGAGTTACACTTACATCGCCCGCTCAAGTCCATTTGGGGACATTCCCGGACTCATCTGAAGAGGTTTCAGTGGTGGGTCTGGTAAGGAGAGCTAGTCAAGAGGTGAGTCCCGGATATGTACAGAGATACTGTAGTGAGCAGATAGAAAGGTTATAAAAGTATAAATTGGAAGGGTACATTACAGTTATAATACAGTTATATATATTTAAAATAAAGAAGGCATATCCTGACCAGGAGCACATGTGCTTTTCAGAAGGCAGAGCGCCATCTTGTGGAACAGAAATTGACTAAACGTTGATTTAGCCTGTTTCTTGGTATTTGGCCAACCCAATTTCTTGATAAATCAAGAAAAGCCATCCACGAACGCGTTTCGCGCTGTTGGCGCTCGTCAGCGTGGAGCAGACTGTACCTCTACGACCAAATATATTTTTAGTCTCAGAGGCTTCTTGAGAAACCAAGTAATGGGTATTTAAGGCCAAACTTGCGTAAATACACTTATCACATTGAAAAACAATAGAAAAAAAATGTTTTTTCATCAGTTATATTTATAATACAGTTATCTATATAATATAGGGAAGGTCGCGACCTCTGGCGGCCGACACTTTACTGAATATTTATAGAGAAATTATATGAGAAATTATAATCTTAACATTTTTATATAACATATATATCCTTTATATTTTGATTATACGCTCGATATAGGATTGGCCAAGGTTAGGTAGAAGAGAAAAGGGAGAAAAGATAAAAGGAATATATTCCTCAATACAGCAGCATGGAAATATCTTTATTTACGGGGCTGCTAACCAAAATGGATGATTATTGAGACCCAATGGACGCATAAAGTGGAATACAGTTAAACCTGTCTATAGTGTCCCCTCTAAAAGCTACGACTTCCTTAAGTTCTGTCCATGGGTGTATACACTTATACTTTATAGATAGGTTTGTCTTTTATTAGTAAAATAAAATCCTATTTCAAACGTATAATTATCTATTCAGCTTTGAGTTAGTTTATATATTTGATATGTATAATATATTTTGTATAATATGGGGATGAAATATATATATATTATATAATCTAAAAATATTATATAATCTAAAAATATTATATAATCTAAAAACCTCAAATATTTCTATATTTTAAAAAATATATATTTTATTTTATTCATTGATATTTTTATTTTTGTTATCATCGTTTTTAAAAAGACTTTCAGTTTTAGTTGTATAATTTTGTTGTAAATATGCGTAGTTAACCAATCAATCCTTTCAAATCACTAATATAGGATTAAATTATAAATTCTATATAATGTGAAAGTAACAAATGTATAATCTTTCCTCAAGTAATTGAAAATAAAAGCTACTTGACGGTAAATATTTATCTTTTTTTTTATCACGACTGCACCTCAACCCTTTATCTTATCGATCCTTTGTCTTATCAAGCCTAATCTAACAACAACACAAAATATTCATAACAATAAGCCGACAGGATTACCTGATTTTTCAACCTAATTGCTCTATAAATTATTCAAATTTTATAAAACTACTTTTACAAAATGTCTCGCAAACAAAGGAATGTAGAACACGCCATGACGCCAAATCCAAATACTATAGAAATACCGAAATTTAATGGTCAAAATTTAGACATAATATCTTGGCTCAAATTCTTTAACAAAAAATGTTTACAGAAACACCTTGATGAAGATTTTAAACTAAATAATATTTCAAATTATCTCGAGGGAGAAGCATTTAGTTATTACATAGAAGAACTACAAGATATATATAATTGGGGGGAAATTGAACAAAAATTAACATCATATTTCACAATTAAAGATTCAAATTTATTCAGTAGGTTTCTAAATTTAAAATATATTGATAAAGATGATCTGGAACAATATTTTAAGGAAAAATCTGCTTTAGCCAAAAAACTAAACCTAGATAAAACACTTTTATTAGAGGCACTTACAGATGGAATGCCAGATTACCTAGAAAAATATCTAATAGCTGCAAGAGTACAAGAACCTTCAGAATGGTATAAAATCACAACCCAATTAAAATTATCAACAAATAAAGAAGAAGAACCCCAACAACCCTCTACCAGTACAAGCACTCCAGTAAAAGATTTTAACTCCAACTCCTCCAAAGCTCATCAATACCAGCCTTTTCCCAGGACAGCAGCAGCAACTCATCACCAACAAGAACCCCACAAATCCATAAACCAGCCTCCATACCCCTGCAAGATATGTGCATCTCACCAGCTACCCAACCAGATCCATTTCCATAGAGACTGCCCACTTAAGAACAATAATCATCCGAAGCGCATCAATCCAGGTAGAACATTATTACTTTTTTCTGTATTTATAAACCAAATATCCTTACCTTGTGTACTTGACACTGCATCATCTATTTCCATTATACCTTTAAAATACTTAAACCATATTTATTATAAAATTTTAGATAATTCCCCAAAAGAAAGAATAGGTCAGGTAGAAGGATTTACTTACCCATTATACAAAATATTGGTTAGGCTTAGCTTAGGTAAAATTACAAAGTATCAAGAAATGTTTGTTTGTGATAGTCCAATAGAATATCTTATTTTAGGTTTACCAACATTTTATATATTTAAGTTGCAAATAGATTTTTCAAAAAACCTTCTTTTCCAAAATTATAAATTCTTGCATTCTTTTAATCCAAAAACTGATAATCAGAAGTCATATGCCACTACCCTATGTATTCCAGACCCATACTATGTTAAAAATTCATCTCTTTTAAAGATTAACCCATTGTGTAATTTCAATTCTTTTGATATACCAACTACAAATGTTAAACTTATAGATCCTAATTCAAATCCCATTACTGATTCTAACCCATTTCACAGTATGCGACAACCGTGCTCTATAACAAATTATAATTCCTATTTAGACCTTAGTAAAGTAGATATTAATCCAAATTTCTCTAATCAAACAATTTCAGATATATTGCATAAATATAAGAATGTTTTCTCTAAGCACAATTTTGATATAGGACACATAAAGACTAACCCAATTTGCATATCTCTTTTAGATAATATTCCCATAGCACAAAAGCCATATAGGACATATTTTTACAATAATGCTGAAATACAAAAACAAATAACTGAATTATTAAAATATGATATTATTAGACCCTCATCTAGCCCCTATAGTTCTCCTGCATTATTAGTGAATAAAAAATCTGATAACCCAAATCACCCCACAAGACTCTGTATAGATTATAGGAAACTTAATCAAAAAACAGTTCCAGAACATACACCAATTCCACTTATAGAACAAATTATAGATAGGTTATCACAGTCAAAAATATATACTATTCTAGATGTTAAAAATGCATACTGGCATATACCCATAGATGAAAAAGATAGACATAAAACCTCCTTTGTAACACAATTAGGATGTTATGAATGGAACAGACTTCCATATGGTCTAAAAAATGCACCTTCACAATTTGAAAGGATTATGAAGTCAGTTTTCACTAAACATAATATACACTATGCCTTAAATTATTTTGATGATATTATTATACACTCCAAAACTTATGAAGAACACATTAAACATTTAGATGACATATTAGGTATATTCGAACAAGAGGATATAAAGCTGAATCTCAATAAATGCAAATTTTTACAAAAAGAAATACAATTCTTAGGATACACTATTAACTCAGGAAAATATACACCAAATAACACAAATATTGAAGCAATTTTAAAATTAAATAGACCATATAATATTAAAACCTTACAGAGATTTTTAGGCACCATAAATATTTATAATAAATTTATTCCTCATTATGCGCAAATTAGGGCACCTTTGAATGAACTTTTGTTAAAAAATGCTCCTTGGCTATGGAGTGCGAAACATGAACAAGCCTTCCAAACACTTAAAAATTCACTCATATCACAGCCTGTACTATATATTTATGACCCATCAAAACCATGTCATTTATTCACAGACGCGTCAAGTCTAGGAGTAGCAGGAGTTCTTAAACAACCAGATGAACAAGGCATTTTACACCCCATAGGTTATTTTTCAAGAAAACTTCACCCATATGAACAGAATTATACAGCCTCAGAAATTGAAACATTAGCTATCATTAATTCAGTACAAAGGTTTCACACATATCTACACAACATACATTTTACCTTGCACACAGATCACTTACCTTTAAAATGGATCAAAAATGTAAAAAACCCACAAGGTAGGTTATTTAGATGGTCCTTAATCCTATCTCAATATAGCTTTGACATTAAACATATTAAAGGATTAAATAATATAGAAGCAGACATGCTGTCAAGAGCACCTGTCTCATTTTACTTAACATATAATGAGTTAAAAGAACACCAATCCACAGAACAAATTAGTAGTGCTAAAATTAAAATACAAAATGGCCTTTATATGATTAACAAGAAGGGTTTTAAAAGAGCTTATGTACCACAAACACTAAGACACAAATTATTAAGCAAAGTACATACAAAGCATGGACATATTGGAACAACTCAAATGACTAAAATAATTTCTCCACACTATTATTGGCCACATATGACTAGGGATATTACTAATTACACCAAACATTGTGAAACTTGCCAGTTCAACAAGTCTAGGGATAACAGAATTGTTTATGGACCACTACAACAGATGCCAATAGCTACACACCCAAATCACATTTTTTCTCTAGATACATTGGGCGGGTTACATAATTATGGGACAACAAGACACAGTATCCATATGATAGTAGATCACCATAGTAGATTCCTTTGGGCTTTTCCAACAAAATCTGTATCAACTGATTCTTATATAACTTGTTTGAGAAATTTATTCCAAATTAATAAACCAGAAATATTAATAACTGACAGAAATGCAGCTTTTCTTAGCAGAAAATTTAAACACTTTTTAGATAGAAATAATGTTAAGCATCTACTCACCAGTTCCCATCATCCAGAAACAAATGCAAAAGTAGAAAGACTAAATTCCACTATCATTAATAGGTTAAGATGTGAATATAATGCTAATTTAAAGATTCCTTGGACAAAATATATTCCTAAAATTACTGAAAGCTATAATGAAACAGTACATACCACAACAGGTTTTACTCCTAAATTCTTATATTATGGAATACAACCACAGTATATAGAACATGACACAGCAACACATACACCAATTGAAAAAGCAAGAAAATTAGCCATTGAAAGAACCATAAAATCTCATGAACACAGCAAACAACTTTATGATATTAAACACCCAGAACCCATTTTTAAAGAAGGAGATCAGGTATTAGTAAAAACCTTTATTTATCCAAACACTGGTAAATTAACACAAAGATATATAGGCCCATTTACTATTTTAAAACAACTTTCTCCAGTCACATATGAAATTAATAAACCCAATTTACCCCAAAGAAAACAAACAGAAATTATACACTCAAATAAGCTTAAATTATTTTACCCAGAAACAGATTTTTTACTTCACTATAGCACTAACATAGAAAATGACTTTATAGTAAATCAAAATTCGAACACAAAGTTAATAGATATTGATGATAAACCATGTTTTTTACAGGAAGGCCATATTTTGGACATGGACAATGAAGAACAAATATCAGCACCAATTCTTAAGCCTTCACAAATAACTTAATGTCACTCCATACATCTATTAGCGTTTCATTACTCAACCATGTAAAAAAAACATTTTCTACTGCTTTTGATACTTTGAAGTGTAACTACTATAATGTCATAATTACTCAAATTTTAAATACCTTTTTTGCTTCATATCCATAGTTCCTATAAATCGCCCATTAATACTTCTTATATATACTTTTATTATAATTTCATAATTATATAAATTTTTGTAAACAAACTTTCTTTTGTTTATTTTGAAAAAATGTGCGTATTGATTTTTATTGTTTCATTTTTAATTATTTCTATAGATTTATTGATTTCGTTTAATTAATTATTTTTAATTACCAATTTTATTTTAAAATTTTATTATTTTAAAATCTTTTTCACAGGGGGGAAATATTATATAATCTAAAAATATTATATAATCTAAAAATATTATATAATCTAAAAACCTCAAATATTTCTATATTTTAAAAAATATATATTTTATTTTATTCATTGATATTTTTATTTTTGTTATCATCGTTTTTAAAAAGACTTTCAGTTTTAGTTGTATAATTTTGTTGTAAATATGCGTAGTTAACCAATCAATCCTTTCAAATCACTAATATAGGATTAAATTATAAATTCTATATAATGTGAAACTAACAAATGTATAATCTTTCCTCAAGTAATTGAAAATAAAAGCTACTTGACGGTAAATATTTATCTTTTTTTTTATCACGACTGCACCTCAACCCTTTATCTTATCGATCCTTTGTCTTATCAAGCCTAATCTAACAACAACACAAAATATTCATAACATATATATTGTTGCACCAAGTTGCAGCTTTGCGGGGTCATCGACCTTGGTTTCTTGGTGTTATACACCGAGCGGGTTTCCATACTTAAATGTATAAAGAAAAGTAAATTACCTTTTAAAGTTATTGTGTTTGTTTATTTGTTGTCTTCCTCGTAAGTCGTGATCTTCAGTCTTCCTCTAGGTCCTCTCTCCCCAATAACCAGAGAGAGATATAAGGACCCGATTTTAAACATTAAAATGTAAACATTTCACATTAAAAGTGACCTGTCTATAGCACCCCCTCTCAATAGCACCCTATTTTGGTCAGTCCCAAGAGGGGGCGCTATAGACAGGTTTAACTATATATACAAAGCACTAAGACCAGGCTGGGGACAGGATCTCCGTCAGGGAAGAGGCAGGTTAGGCCGGATTGGGTCCACGGAGAAAATTTAGCAGAGTTATAAAAATTGTATGGGTTCGTGGCACAAAAATGTATTTCCTATCAACTTTGATAAGAGATTAAGGTATCTAATAATCGTGCAAATAAAATGATGATGGCTTACGCCATCTATCGGAATAAATATCAAAAAATCGTTGATTTATTATTATTCCAGAATTGGACGAATACCTTTTCTTGATTAATAAAGAAAATCTTATCAAATTTCGAAACTATTATAGACGCGTATGATTCTTTTTAAAAATAAACAATTTCTACTGCTCTTATTGCAATGTAAAAATTAATGGGAGTGCCTGGCTCATCAGTGGTAAACCCTTCCAGCATCATAATATAAAATAAAACCTTATTTAAGTACAATTTCATTTTTTTACTAATATTTTTCGTTTATTGATAGATAAGAGAAACTATAGAGTGAGATTTGTGGCTATCTAATTCTGGAATCGAAAGAAGAATTCCCTCAATGAAAGTTATACAGATCAACATATAACGATATATTTTGGATTCATTGTGTTTAAATTTCAAAATGTATATATCTGTTATATCATTAAACGATTTATAGCCCGTCAAAGGATTCTATGGCTATTTTTCCCCGAGGATATCACGGGATTTTGGAACAGCGATCCTTTAAATTGCTACTTCTACAATGCTGGCATCCAAGACAATTTGGTCCATTATCTATTCCGTTGCTCATTCCTACATGAAAAGAGACTGGAAATTCACGAAATTTCGGGGCTAACTCACTATAATGAACAACATGTATATAAAATTTTTACTACTCTCCTGCTGGATAAAACATTTGTTTATAAATATTTAATTTTTTTCAAGGAGATTGATAAAATGAGGGAAGAAGTGCTCAACTCCACAGACAACGGCTGATTGCTCCCCCTCCCCTCTAAATTGCTTTTCCTCCTCACTCATGTATATCGTAATATATCCTGTCGACTTTCAATAGCTATCGTAATATTAAGCTGGGCAACCTTACTCTTGGGGTTGGCGATTGTTGAGGTGGTGGCGCAGTCGTGATGGCTGAGTGAGAAAGGTTTACACACAAGGGAAATAAACCAGGACACTATTGATTGTTGAAATAAAAGGCAACTGGTCGGAGGAAAGAAAGGCTTGAGAAGGTGGAGCGGATTTGATTAGTGGCCTATTGATTCACATGGCGGTGATTGACCTAACTATGGGATGAGCGGAGTTGACTAGCGATTATTCTATTGCATAATTAAGCATCGGACTTATCTGAGATTTGGGGAGATGGGATTGGCTCCAAGCTGGTCTCAAGGCGGTCCAGGTGCTAACTCGGTGGTAGCGAGTCGAAGCCTAGGTCCGAACTCGGTGGGAGCGAAAGAGCTACTTTTCTAGGTGCTGTCTCGGTGGGAGCGAGTGAACAACTGACCATCCTTGCTTCTCGATTTAACACGAAGACCTATCTCCTTTCCCATTGGAGGAAAGCTATGACGTGGCAATTTTCTATTGGTTGACCTTTTGGAAAGTGTTCCCTCATTGGTCCTTGCTCATTTCTTTGTCTTTTGGACTTGTTCTGACACGACCAGGAAATACTGTGTCGTTGAACTCAACTTTTATTATTTCCGCGATCATAAAATCGGCTGTAATTTTACTAATGGTTAATGCTGACTCTTAAGCCTTCTTTCTAGGCCTTGCTTCTCTAAGGCGTACTAACCTCCAGTTACCTTATTCTTTATTAAGTCTTTGAAACATACATTGCATACATATTAGGTCGGGGTTGCATACAACTATTTACAACTTATGACATGTACATATATAACCTTTTAGGGGAATCCCCTTGTAAGACAATAATGTCTTAATAAAGGTTTTGTTGTTGTTGTTATAACAAATGAGAACACATTAAGACGCGAATGTTTCTTTTCACAAATAAATAAAACTTCTACTGTCCTTACTGCAATGTAGCGTATATAAGCAGAATGATCCAATACAGTATTTGAGCTCTAAAGAAGCGGTCTGGTAGATTAAATTTGAGAAACCGCGTGGAAGATTCACCACTGATTAGCCAAGCCCTCCCAATATTTTTTCATCACAATTATACAATTATTTTATTTCCAAAGCGCTATATCACGCAAGGGATACTTGCGCCAAACAAGGAGAAAAGTTTATTCACATAAGTTATTTACATCATTCAACGCATGAAAACATTAGAGATCCAGATTTTGTAGAAAGTTTAGAATGTATTTACAAAATAAATTGAACTTTAAATATGATTTTTTATCGGAAATCAGATCACAGTAAGGACAATAGAATTTAGATTTATTTGTGAAAAGAAACATTCGCGTCTTAATGTCTTCATGGAAAGGTTCACTCGAAAAAATAAAATAGTTACACAATCAGGAGATGCCTTTTTCTTAATTTATCCACCTGATCCCAGTAAAATTTCACTTTTTATTATTTTTTCCCATTTTTTCGCGTCCTCACGAACTTCTGGCCTTAACTACCTGTTTCATGATTTTTCAGGATGCCTGAATGACCAGTTTTTTGGTTGTTGAGGTACAGCTTGCATCACGCTGGTGAGGGTCAACAGTTCGACACGCGTACGTGGTTAGCTTTTCTTAATTAATTAAGAATAGGTATTTGGCCTATTCTGGAATAATTAAAAAATCAACGAATAGTTGATGTTTATTGCGACAGATGGCACAAGCCATCATCAACTTTCAGTAACAAGCTTGATAAAAAAACCTGGGCTCAGCTGGCCCGGCTGATAGTACCCTGTAAGGGACTCCAGGGATACAGGATGTAATCCATGTTAGGAGAGGATGTACATGGTGTCTGTTCCTTATGTCAAAGGCTGCCATTTCATATTGGAGCTAAGTCAGTGACCTGCTACTGAGTAGTTGGAGATCTTTAAAGCTGGTGCTTTCTAAAGAAGAATTATTTCTGTACGACGGGGCTGTAGTCCTGTGCTGACATGGACCGAAGATTCCTACGTGACATGATAAATCCAGCTGACAAAGAAGGATTCTGCCAGTACGCCGAAGCCTACAGACAAAGAGGGGGTCGACATTCGTCCTGTTACCCAAGATTTATATGTTTGTTCTCTCCTGGCGCTGTGCCATCCTTCTTCTGGAGAAGCGGACAAAGACAGGACCTTCTTCTCTCTGCTTGGTCTCTTTTTCCAGTAGTTCAGTGGTTTCTTGCAACTGCGATATTCCAAGACACATCTTTCTGTCTCATAAATTTCACCATAATAATAGAGGGAATAATCTCTCGAAATATTTTGAGAAAAAAATGTTTTTTTTTTTCTTTACAGATCCAGGTTCGCTTTTTATATAAACCCTATACTTTGTTGTCCTTCTATTTGAGTGAAAACCAACGCGACTTCTAAGTTAAAGATAAACAAAGAACACAAATAGAAAATGAAAACATTGAGACGCGAATGTTTCTTTACACAAATAAATCAAACTTCTACTGTCCTTACTGCGATGAAAAAATATTGGGAGGGTTTGGCTTATCAGTGGTGACCCTTCTCAGCGGTTTCGCCTATTTAATCTACCAGCCCGCTTCTTTAGATTTCTAATACTGTATAGGATCATTCTGCTTTTATATGATACACTGAAGGGTTGAATCTTAGAAATGGTACTTATACTTTGTTTTCATCCTATGCAGGTGGAAAAAACAATGCGACTTTTAAATTGAAGATAAACAAAGAACACAAAGTGTACACTATCTCTGTTAATTGAAAACACCGGCGTTACGTAAAATTTAAATCGATTTCTTCTTTAAAACACTTAAGGTTTCATTTTGCCAAGAAAATATTAAAAAGGCGAAAATATGGTACAAAATTATATTTATAAATTAATTTACAAGAAGTTAAACAATGAACTAATTTAAAAATGCAAATTTTTGTTTCCTTACTTACTTTAATGTAATTATCAACTAACAAAAGGAACAAAAGATAACCAGCTTTATTTACACACGTGATCGCTTTCACGCTGGTCAAAAACAATTAAATGTAAGAAGCATTGAATTAATTAAAGTAAATGAATATTATATTAATTTGAGGTCCATTTTGTAAGCAATATAAACCTACCTTCAAGTTTATATATAATTTAAAAATTAATAATAAATTATCCTGATGCAATACTTTCCTGTGTGTAACTTTATATAATTCTGTTTGGCTAAGAAACCTTTCAAAATGTCTTAAAACAATCAACACACTTTTACGGTGTCTTTGTACATTGTTTTAAAACCTGCTAAATGATTCTTGTCCCTAAAGCAAACCAAGAAGAACTATATAAAGTTCCATGGTCGAATTAAAAGGAAGTATTGTATCAGAATTTTTTTATTAATTTTTATCATTTGACTTTTTTTTTTGCTTATCCCTAGTACACGTGGTACAGGCCATGTTAATCATGGTGGGTAGAAGTAGACAACTGTTTTTACTGTAAGTGCACCACATGTCTACATATGTGAGAAGCTGTTCACGTGGTACAGACCATGCTAATCATGGTGGGTAGAAGTAGGCAACTGCTTTTACTGTAAGTGCACCACATGTCTACATATGTGAGAAGATGTTCACGTGGTACAGGCCATGCTAATCATGGTGGGTAGAAGTAGACGACTGCTTTTACTGTAAGTGCACCACATGTCTACACATGTGAAAAGCAGTTCGATAATAATTAATGTATACTAATGTACAACACATATAGAAATACGAAAATGTAGTGCCTTGATAAAGGTTGACGTTCAGCTAACCGAAATATTGTCAAATAAATCTTTTTTAAAATCCAATATATGCATTTTTATTATCTAACTAGACGGGTGACCCGGGCTTCGCCCCGGGGGATTGACCCGTGTGCATATCTACCCGAGTGATATATATTTAGATAAGATTTTTTTTATAATTGTTTGTTATTAGCATTATCTATTTGTTTGCATCAGCATAATTTAATCTAATCTTTGATAGAGGGCGCTGTGTTCGTGAACTAAGTAGAATAATTTGAAAAAAAAAAAAAATACGGGGAAGACGATAGGCTATTTTAAAAAATATATAGATCAATTATAATTGATCTATATATTTTTTAAAATAGCCTATCGTCTTCCCCGTATTTTTTTTTTACCTATGTATGGAAATTTTGGTTTGAATTAGTGAACTACTGCGAATTTGTATACAAACATTCAAACATTCATTTTTATATATATAGATATAGAAATATATTTTTTATTTGAATATATTTAAATATTTTATTAAATCCAATATATGCCTTTTATTATCTAATAGAAATATATACAACAACAACAAGCCTTTTGTTGGGAACGTATGACTTACACTGGATTCCTCCAAGTGTATAATTTCTTAGAAAAGATGAGTTAATTATATCGTCCACATTTACATACGGCTCTCTTTTCTCAATGTTTCTTCTCTTACACAGCCCTGTAAAACTTGTACATGTATTGGATTTATTCTTTGTCGTCCTAGACAACAGAGCCTCGAGAGCAAGATGATTTGATACCATTTTATGTAAAAGAATTTCCCTTTCACTTATTACCTTTAGTTATTAATAAAACATGTGGTGCTCCAGTTCCGAGTTTGTTTTTTAAATTACATAATGGACGGTTTTGGTAGAGGTAGCTCTAGAATTTGCTAATGATTTTCCTCATATGGTTTGACGTGGGAACATCCTCACAACCTCAGATACATTTATAACGCCTTGCCAAATGCTTTAATTTTTTTCCCTGACGAGGACAAAAAATTTTGTCGAAAGATTGAGAAAATAAAAAAAGGTTCTCTGGCTGAAATGTATTTTATTTAAAAGAACTATAAATGGCGGCCAGGCACAACCTCTATCTTCAATATGCAAATTTGATTACACAGCGTTAATTGACTGTTGTAAAACTAATTTAAATGTTTATTTCGTCATAGAATTTAAGCAACGACGACCTTTCTAAATAGCTCTCTACAGCTATCTGCTCCATTCCTACGTTATAGCTTTTTATAGGAAGACAGGTTTGTGGGCTCACAGCTAGGACAACTGGGGTTTTATTCTGAGAAAATATCAATATTTTTTCGTTTCTTATAAACCTCATATACACTCATGGACAAAACTTAAGGAAGTTGTACCATTTAACGTGTATATCGGGATTCAGACAATAACTCTGAAATATATTATAGTGACCTTTATTGAAGACACACGAGATAATCAAGTGTGAACAAATACACTCATGGACAAAACTTAAGGAAGTTGTAACTTTTAGCATGTTAATCGGTATTCAGACAATAACTCTGAAAAATATTTGATACATAGTGACCCTTATTGAAGACACACGAGATAACCAAGTATGTATACACTCATGGACAAAACTTAAGGAAGTTGTACCTTTTATCATGTATATCGGGATTCAGACAATAACTCTGAAATATATTTGATACACAGTGACTTTCATTGAAGATACATGAGAAAGCGAGTGTGAACAAAATTGCCTCTGTCTCTTACAAAAAGAAAAGACGACTGGCGACATCAAAATATGAAACTCTCTTAGGTTTTGTCCAGTAATTATTAGTTTTGTGCAGGAATTATTCTACAATTGGGTTTTCACACCAGTAGATAATTATCTACAGTAACTACGGTATCTACAGTAGATAATTATCTACTGATGTGAAAACTCAATATTGTAGAATAATAAAATTATAATTTTTAAAAAATAATTCGAAAATAAATAAAGGTATACTGTAAAAAAATGGTATTGCCATCAGTTTCTAAATGGAAGCATGTATCGAAGTAGAGTTTTCCCTCCGAATAGAGGATATAAGAATATATTATAGAAAGGTTCATATATTATATATCAATATATATATTCTAGAAACACGGAATATATCTACCATTTGAAATTATTATAATTCAATAATACAAACGCACATGTAAACAAAACAATTTGGTAATGATAAATAAAATGAAAATTCGAAACTATTATAGATGCGTATGATTCTTTTAAAATTTAAACAATTTCTACTGCCCTTACTGTAATGGAAAAATTAATGGGAGGGCCTGACTCATCAGTGGTGAATCCTCCCACCGGTTTCGCCAGTTTAATCTTCCATACCGCTGTTATATTGCATTTTTTTATCTTCCTTTTATAGTGATACTTATGCTAGACTCTTGGAATGGGTATTTTAGATGAACTATGGATATAAGCTTTGAGGACAGCAGAATTACATACAATTATAAATATATAAAATATAATGCATCATAATATAAACAAATATAGTTAAATTTGAAAGCAAAAAGTATATGGTTGGAAATTTGAATAAATTAAAAAATAAATATAAATACTAATATTCTAATAATAAAAAAACTCTGTTAGTGTGTTAACTACAGTAAACTCGCCTATAACGCGATTTAATGTGTTCCGTGTTGTATGAAATCGCGTTATAGGAATTCGCGTTGTACGAAATAAAACTTGTATAACGCGAATGTTGTTAGGGTAAATTGTTAGTGACAAATATCATGTAAAAATGTATTGTATAAAATGATGTATATAGGAAAAATAATTATATACTAAAACAAAACTAAATGTTATATTATTTTATATGCAAATGTATTGTACAGTTGTCAATATGGAAATTTCCGCATTTTATTTTATAACGCGTTATACGAAAATTCGCGTTGTATAAATAAATTTGTCGCAATTTTTTTATCGCGTTGTACGAAATCGCGTTGTAAAAACTCGCGTTATAGGAGAGTCTACTGTATAGGGATTCTTCCAATATTTCGCATGGCTATACGCTAAGCTTTCTCCGGGAATAAAATTGCTTTGAATTACTTTCTTAAAAGAATGTGTATAGCCACACGAAGAATTGTAAAACTAGTTGAATCCATGTTGAACCTTTTATACTGAATATAACATGGATTGCTTCGTTTCCAAGCAGACATACATATATATATATATATTTAAAACAAAATAGGCACATCCTGACCGCTCCCATGACCATTGTAGATGGTAGAACGCCATCTAGTGGAACAAAATGCAACTAAATTTTGATTCAACTTGTTCCATGATATTTTTCTAACTCATTTTCTTGATAAATCGAGAAACTCCAACCACGTACGCGTTTCTGGCTGTTGGCCCTCGTCAGCGTGACACAGGCTGTACCTGAACCATCAAAAATGTTTTTCAAGAGACATTCTGAGGAATCAAGGAATGGATATTTTATATTTTTCTTATTTTTCACACACGCACACACCTATAATACCTTATATACCTTATAGTTATAATACTTTGATAAAGGTTGGCGTTCAGCCAACTGAAATATTGGTAAAATAAATGATATTTTGATCCAATATATGCCTTTTTATTTAAACACACACACATATGGATTTATAATTTGTTTATTGTTCCAATATTTCGAGGGGCAACTCGCCTCTCTTTATCGAGGATGTTTGTGTTTTTCACTAAAACATGCGAGCACGCGTACACCACTCTCGTTCTACAAGGCCAATGAAAGAATTGTATCCCTGATTTAAATATTACATTCAGTATATATATACAGCTAATAATTATATAATATATTTATATATATTGTTGAATATCGAGCAATCCATTTTTGATACATTAAAATCTCGATTGCGAACAGTGTTACATCGGAGAAACCGGTCGATCTATCTGCACCAGATTATCTGAACACAGCCGCAACATACGCACCAACGACCGCAAGTCTCTCTTATGCCAACACATCACAGAATTTCACCACTCGTTCAATTTGGACAGCGCTGTATGCGTTTACAAGGGCGTCGGGAACAAGTATCAGCGCCTAGTCCTTGAATCTTTGGTCTCGCACTGCACGCCCAGTTTCAACCGAAAAATCGACCTCCCACCCCAATACTCCGTGTTTTACCTCGCCAATCCCCCCAGCTGAACTGTTTACCTACTTTATTTGGCTATCTTTCATGTCCATAGTTTTAAAATAATGCCAAGTTGTAACCTGAAGAAGGGCATTCTTGCCTGAAAGCTTGTTTTTTACTATTAAAAGAAAAGCACCACGTTTTTATCGCCTTCATTTCAAATACATTAAAATGACTGCATATTTTGGATCAAATATATTTATTAAAATTCGATATTTTGATGAGGCTGTTCGCCTATATTCTTCTAGGAGAATGAAACTCCTTGTAAGAATAATAAGCTTACAAGGAGTTTGATTTTTCTCGAAGAAGATAGGCGAACCATCTTGTCGAAATATCGAATTTTAATAAATATATTTGATCCAATATTTGCCGTCATTTGAACACATATATATATCAATAGTATACAAAGAGGTATATTTGGTCGAGCTACTAGCTAGCCACGTAGACAGGTATGTTTCCAATCGTACGAAGTGAGCAAGGTACCTACCCCAATAGTGTCAACGGTAGAAAAGACTCATCGCCCCAATCTTATCCCCGGCAAACACATATTTATCAGGCGACAAATGCAGGGGCCGTTCGTCTGCTTCCAAAGGTCGTTGCTACCGTCTACCCAGTGTTACAGCATTCTGGTAAAATTGTTAGCAATAGTTACCCAGAAATTATTTTTAAAAATAAAAATCAGGTAAAAGTTTCTTTTAATTTTGAATTTGCAAGCTTTTGAGCAAATATACTGTTCTTCAACGGGCTAATACTCTATGTACAATCTCTAAATAATTTTCATACAAAATAATTGAAAAACTTTTGTTATTGGCATGTGTTCTCGCGGGCTGTAAACAGTCTGATGCACGCCCGCGAGAGCACATTTTTCAATTATTTTGTATAAAACTTATTGAGAGCCAAGCCCTCTCATTCAATAACTTCTATCATTTCAGTAAGGTCTGTAGAGATAATATTTGATGATATTATTGAGAGCCAAGCCCTCTCATTCAATTACTTCTATCATTGCAGTAAGGTCTGTAGAGATAATATTTGATGATATTATTGAGAGCCAAGCCCTCTCATTCAATTACTTCTATCATTGCAGTAAGGTCTGTAGAGATAATATTTGATGATATTATTGAAAAGAAACACATTGCCAGTAAATTTATTTGTTACAAATTTTATCGATAAATGGCAATTGAATTTATAAATTGAATATCTAATCATTTACATATCACAGCATCTTATTCCTATAGTATAAATTCCACATCAGTATCGTAACACCTTGGTGTAAACAATTTTAATGGCCAGTACCTATGGACAGATGTTGTTGTTGTCGTGTCCAAAGAAGTCTATGGACAGATGGCGATGTGATATATGCGAATATATGATTATTAGACGTCTGAATAAAATACGATTCTTTGTTCAAAACTTCAGACAAGGCCATTCAGATGGCCACCTGCTTTCATCCAACAGATCTCCTGGCCATCCTGGCGTCTGTCAAGACTCACATCTATAGGTACTTCCTCGGCGTAGAATTGAGGAGTGTTCAAGAAGACCTTGTCTGGAGGAGGACTCTCTCAAGTTGGGGAATCCTTCCTTGCTGAAGAAATTTGTACACAAAAAAAACCATACATATTCCCCTACATTTTATCTACCCTTTATTTACTATCTTATTAATTATTTTTTCCACCTAACAATTGATTAGAAGAATCAATATAATTGTTATTTGTTCTCGCTAGGAACTGTGGGGGCCGAGAGACATCCTTCCAGCCTGCTAGAATGACAGACCACGGTAAACATACAAGCGGGGCCTGGAAATAGTACGGATGGCCACCGCTGTGTGGCGTGGCAGATCGGCGGAAGTCAATCAGAACCCAATAGACATTCTAGGGTGTTGTCCTTTTGTCTTCCTTTATAGATTTCCTATATAAATGTAGCTAATACGTAATACTAATAAACACTAACTTTGAAATACACTCTGGGCCATCACTGGACTTGATAAATCGACACACCACATTCTATCTACCAAGTTCTTCTGGAATAAGATGTCGCCTAGCCATGTCGAAATATCGGGTCTTTATACTATATTATAATATATATAGGATAAGTAATCTTTATTTTGATCCAAAAGATAAGCAGTTAATACATATATTGTTTCTTAATTTATTCCTTGTTCCAAAATCACTTTATTAGGTACCACTCAAAAAGAGCAACCTATTTTATGATATTTGCAACAATGACTAATATAAGTGAAGGTTATTCACATATTAAAACAAAATGTTAACGCAGGATTCAATCCCCCGGTTCATGACTGTCGGGAATCGAGGGTGTTATCCACTCATCCACCGACTCTTTTTCACATTTTTTCTTAATTTGTGAACAATAGTTACCCAGAAATTATTTGAAAAAGTAAAAATAGAATTCAGGTAAAAAGTTTCTTTTAATTTAGGTTGGGTAAGGTTTCAAGCGGCTATATTTTTCTGAATCAACTTTCAACGACAAATGACCTTGGGGATTAGTATTTACAATTATTACCACAATAGATTCAAACATATTTTAACATTTAATTTATTCATCGCGTGCCTCAGCGCGCTGGTCGCGAGGAATTCTTGTATATTTTGTTTTGGTAAATGAATGTGATTAGCATTTCTTTCAGATGTTGATCTTTAGATTCATAAATATTCTATCTTATCGATAAATTTGTTTAATTAATTACTTTACAATATTATTAGTATCATAGTATTTGTTACACAGTTTTCATACATTCTTAAAGCTTCCAGAATAATTTCTTTAATTTGTAAACAATTTTGAGCAAATGAATTATAAGGCAATAACACGTCATATACATAAGAAATGTAAGCATTAAAGCACAAATGAACAAGTTGAATCACTCTCCCAATTGAATTAAACCTACAATGAAGCAATAATAAAGTTGAGTCATTTTAAAACTTTTAATATTACAGCGGGAAAGGAAAGTGGACACCTGGGACCATAAAAACTGCCCTTGGACCCAGAAACTATGAGGTAATAACGGAATATGGAACAACGGCAAAAAGACATCAAGACGAACTAATGAGAAGGCTGAGCAAGGGAGAAGTGGAGGAAACAGTGGAAGGGTTCGACCAAGAAAAAGAGGATGACCCAGAGAAGGAAGAAACAATCCCGACTGGTAGACCAGTCAGATCAAGACAACCACCTGAAAGACTATGTTTCTGATTGGGTTGAAGAGGTGTAATATATAATATGTTTATATGGTTTTGACCAAGGACTTGGTTGTTGTTGTGTGATGTAATCAATATATAGCGTGAAGTATTCATATTTTTAGTTCTTATGATAATTCTGTAATAATAAAATATTATGTAAATATATAACAGTAGCATACAATATCTTTTAATGAAAAACTACACTACTTAAGTTTATTGAATATTAGGCAGAAGTGTACATAACACATATTCTATTACTGCTATGCAATATCTATTACAATATCAGTAAATGTTTACAAAATAAACATATTATATATATCTTATATATATATTTGAGAACTATCTATATATGTAGGTATATATGCTCATGAACAAAACTTAGGAAAGTGAAATATCTTTGATATCGCCAGTCGTCTTTTTTTAAGAAGAGACAGAGGCAATTTTGTTCACACTCGGTTATCTCGTGTATCTTCAATAAAGGTCACTGTAATATATCTTTCAGAGTTATTGTCTGAATCCCGATATACATGCTGAAAGGTACAAGTTTCTTATGTTTTGTCCATGAATGTATATTATTCAATAAACATAAATTGCTTATGATGCATTAGGGCGCCATCTGTTATGAAAATTCGAAACTATTATAGACGCGTATGATTCTTTTAAAAATTAAACAATTTCTACTGCCCTTACTGCAATGGAAAAATTAATGGGCTTTTTTCCATTGCAGTAAGGACAGTATAAATTGTTTTATTTTTAAAAGAATCATGCGCATCTATAATAATTTCGAATTTTCATAAATTGCTTAGGTTGTTTAAAAAAAACACGGGAAGTGAACGATAAAACAATTTTAAAAAAGGTAAAAATGATCGTATTAGGGCCATGAATAAATAATTTTGTGGGCTGAAAGATGGCCCAGGTTGATTAAAATATAAAGAAATGAATTCTTGTAAGTTTAGTTCACATGCTTAAATCCATATAATACGTATGTTAATATGTATTGAAAATAGAGCAATCCATATTTAAATCATTAGATAATAAAAAGGCATATATTGGTTAGAGAGATTGGGGTTGTGTTTTTTTGTTGCAAATTGTTTAATTTTTATTTGAATGTTGCGAATAGCCATGGCTTTATTTTGACATTTTGTATCTAAACACTTAAGTAATTTGTCAAAAACTTCATCATTCAAAATTCTTTTAAGTTTAGGTATTAATTGATCAATATTTAATTGTAATTTGTTTAAATTATAATGATATACAAAAATGTAATGCATTGATAAAGGTTGGCGTTCAGCCAACCGAAATATTGGCAAATAAATATTTTATTCAATCCAATATATGCCTTTTTATTATCTAATGTGTATGTATGTATATGAAATATATTATATATATTTATATATATAGTTAAACCTGTCTAATGTGTATGTATGTATATTAAATATATTATATATTTATATATATATAGTTAAACCTGTCTATATAGCGCCCCCTCAAAATAGCGCCCGATTTTAAATACGTAGTACGATGCGATTTACATTAAAAGTGACCTGTCTATAGCACCCTCTCTCTATAGCACCCTATTTTGGTGAGTCCCAAGAGGGGGCGCTATAGACAGGTTTAACTGTATATACTAGTATATATTGTTTTGAAAATATATAGAACAATCTATAAATATATATCTTTAATAAAAAAATCATATATAATATGTATTGTGGATAAAATAATAAATTATTTATTTACTAATATTTCAGTTGGCTAAATGCCAATCTTTTTCAAGGTTTAACAATGTAAACAGCAGACTCTTTTTGACTTTGTTGTTTACATAAATACCTTGTTGTACTTGAAAATGGTTGGCGTTCAGCCAACTGAAATATTGGTAAATTAATTATTATTTTATATATAATACAATATATATGTGCTTTTATAGATATTTATAACCCAGGTTTCTGGAGCGCCAGCTATTCGGAGTGTGCCTTTTAATAAATCTTATCTAATTAAGATACGTTCTAATCATTCTTATTTCGCTAATAAAAAAAAACTCACTGATATTAATTTAATTACGATATTAAAAAGTTTAATGGCGATAACATTTTTCGAAATAAATATAATTGACTAGAATTTTAGTAAACAATTCTTTCTCTTGTTCAAAATATAAACAACAAAAATTGTATCAAGCTTAATTAAATTTTAGAAAGAAATGTGTCGTTATTGAAATCTGTTGTAAGATTTAGGTACTTACAGCTTGTAGGAAGGCATGAGGACGTTGAGGATTATATGATAATAATCTTTATTATCCATTTAGCAAGAAAAAACAAAGTTATGGTAGCGAACAGTTATTGTAATATAGAGAAGAAGGTAAACAAACAGTTGTGATGATGATAGGTCCAGTGTGGCGCTAGCTGTCGTAGCATTCAGTTATCCAACAAATCCCCGGCATGAATGTGGAGACATCACGAGGTTGTAGCGTAACTTCTCAAATGTCGGCCTTGGTAGCGGCTTGGTCAGAATGTCCGCCTTCATGTCGCCCGTTGGGCAGTAGACCATTTTTATCACTGTCTTCTTCTGAAGATCCTTCAGGTGATGGATCTTGGTTGCGATGTGCTTGGTTCTAGAAGACACTTTTTCGGATGAACATATCTTGAGACATGATTGATTGTCTTGGTGGAAGTAGATTGGAGCTTTCTGTTCCAGTTCGAGATCCTTTAGCAAGTCGAGAAGCCATAACAGTTCTTGTGAGGCTTCAGCTGCGGAGATAAGTTCCGCTTCGGTGGATGAGAGAGATACGCAACCTTGTTTCCCAGTCATCCATGAGATGGGGTTTGAACCCAGTAGGAACAAGTTTCCGCTTAGTGATTTTCTGTCGGTGTTGTCGCTTGCCCATGTGGCATCGCTGTATGCTTCCAGCGTGGGAGGTTTTTGGTTAGATATGCGTAGCTCGAGTTCTTTAGTAGTTTTTAGATATCTTACGATTCTTTTTGCTGCATTCCAGTCACAATTTCTAGGATTCTGGTTTCTGCTGCTGAGTATGCAGACTGGAGCTGCGATATCTGGTCTGGATACTACGCTTAGGTACAATAGTGAGCCTATCAGTTGTTGGTATTGGACGTTGTTTGGTAGAAATTTTTCATCAGATATACCGGGGTATCCGCTTTCCATGGGAGTGAAAGTAGGTTTCGCTTCTTGGAGATTGTACCTTTCAACTAATTCTTGGATTTTATTCTTTTGGCTCAGAAGGAGTTCACCTTCTCTGTTCCTTGAGATTTCTATACCAATGAATTGAGTGGGGTCTCCAAGGTTCTTTATTTCGAATTCTTTTTCGAGAGTTTTTACAGTGTTTTGGATGATTATCTCGGAATCGCTTGCGAGGAGCATGTCATCCACATATAGAATCAAGTAGATGGAATGGTTTTCTTCATTCTTGGTGAATAGGCATGGGTCTACAATTCTCTGTTTGAAGTTATTTTTAATTAGAGTGCTTGCAATTTTTGTGTTCCAAGATCTTCCAGCTTGTTTTAGACCGTAAATTGCCTTCTTTAGTTTGCAGACTTTGTTTGTTTGTTTTGTATGGAGTCCTTCTGGGAGTTCCATGTAGAGTTCTTTATCTAGGTCGCCGTGTAGGAACGCTGTCTTCACATCGAGGTGGATCACTTTCATCCCTTTGTAGACTGATGCAGCTAGGAAGGCTCTAATTGTAGAATGCTTCACAATTGGTGCAAAGGTTTCTTCGTAGTCTCGGCCAAATTTCTGATTGAACCCTTTTGCTACGAGTCTGGCTTTGTACCGCTCTATTTCTCCTTTGGAATTGAGTTTTTGTTTATAGGTCCATTTACATCCTATGATCTTTTTGTCCTTAGGTAGAGGGGTTAGTTCCCAGACATTGTTCTTCTCAAGAGAATTTAGTTCTTCGTTCATTGCTTGTAGCCATTTATCTCTTTCTATTTTTGGTAATTGTAGGACTTCCGAGTAGCTGGTGGGTGTCGGAATGTCTTGAACTTCAGTTTTGTACAGCATGTAGTCATTTCTTATGGGAGGTATTCCCTTTGTTGGTCTCGTGGATCTTCTTTGTGTGACCACTTGTGTTCCTGTGCTTGTACCGGGTTGAATGTAATCCTCGGTTTCTGAGTCCTCAAGGTTTTCGGATTGTGTTCCTGGTTCCTGACTTTCCTCTGCATTACCAATATGATTGGAGGAAGTTAGATCTGTACTTAGTACTTGTGGTGAAGTTGTTTTTGTGGAAGCGAGGTGAAAACCATTTTCTTTTTCTAGAAATTTTACGGATCTGCTGATTGTGATGTTGTCTGTATCGTGCAGGATTCTGTATCCTTTGCTTCGATCATCGTATCCAAGAAAGATCCCTTCGATAACTTTGCTATCCAACTTGTTTCTTTTTATCTTGGGAATATAGGCGAAGGCTTTACATCCGAATCTTTTTAGATGCTTCAGACTGGGCTTCCTGTTGGTCCATAGTTCAAAAGGAGTCTTGTCTGTAGCTTTCGAGGGTATTCGGTTGTGTAGGTAATTAGCTGTGGTAACCGCTTCCGCCCATAGAGACTGTGGGAGTCCTGAGTCAAACAGCATGCATCTTGTCATCTCCATTAGTGATCGATTTTTCCTTTCTGCTACTCCGTTCTGGGCTGGTGAGTAGGGGACTGTTAGCTGATGTTTGATTCCGCTTTGGTTCAGGAAATCTTCGACTTGTCGGTTTACGTACTCACGACCGTTGTCTGTCCGTATGGTTTGGATATTTTTTCCAAATTCCGTGTGTGCTGAGATGACGTAGTCTTTTATTTTTTCATAGGCTTCGTCTTTTCCTTTCAGGAGGTAGGTCTTCGTGTATCTGCTGTAGTCATCAGTGAAGGTGATGAAGTATCTCTTACCGCTGAGAGAGTTAGTTGGTAATGGACCGCAGATATCACTGTGAACAAGTTGAAGCGTTTCAGTTGCTCTGTACTCTGTCTTCTTTGGAAATGGGGTTTCGGTGAGTTTTCCTTGAATGCACTGAACGCAGTCTGTGCTGTGCGAACAGTTATTTAGACTTAGTCCTCTTGCTAGGTTCTCATTTCGAATCTTCTTAATTGATTCTATATTTCTGTGTCCTAGTCTGTCGTGCCAGAGCATGAGGCAATTTTTGTTCTTGCAGTGGTTTTGTTTTGCAACATTTGCTTTGAATGTGCGAGTTTGGAGGTTGTCATCCAGGTGGAGTCGGTACATTCCATTGTCAAGTATACCGTTCGCGAGGACTGTGTTGTCTCTTTCGATGGTACACCAATCTCTGTTGAACGTTACTTTACATCCGTTGGAGGTGGCCGCACTCACTGACAGAAGGTTGTCTGTTAGTTCCGGGATGTAGAGAACTTTTGTGAGAAGTAAGGTGTCAGTCTTTCCTTGGGGTGTGATGACTTTGATTTCTCCTTGTCCTATCCCTTTGACCTGCAGCTTATTGCCATTAGCAACCACAACATTTTGTGTTTGTTCTCTGTTAAGTTCAGTGAAGAAGCTTTCATCGTACGCCATATGAGATGTGGCTCCAGAGTCGACGAACCAGTTGTGTACACTTGCTTCTCGTTGAGTGCAATTGAGAGCTTTTGGGTTAGGTCCTTTTGTTGTTCTCTGATTTGTTGATTGTTCTTGGGTGACACTCGACTGATTTGTGTACTTTGGTACGTTTCCTCTTCTGAAGTTTTCATATTTGCACTCTTTGTTGCTGTTGTTTCGCTTTTGATAGTGCCAACATTCTTCTTTGGAGTGGTTTGGTTTGTGGCAGAAAGAACAGAATTTCTTCTCTTTTTCTCTTCTTTGGCTTGAAGCTCCGTGGAGGCTTTTTAAGGCTTTTGATGCGGTGCTTTCGTCTTTCGAGCTTTCTACTCTGCGTGTGTGTTCATCAAGGAGTTTGTTCTTGGTAAATTCAAGCGTTAGCTCGTCATCAGGCCTTGATTCCAACATCGTGATGAGATTGGAGTAGCTCTTTGGAAGCGAGCAAAGCAGTATAGCCGTGATGTGAGAGTCCTTTAGTGTTTCGCCAATGGTTCGCAGTTTGTCAACTAGTTTCATCATGGTAGTGATGTGCTGTTGCATGTCTTTGTCTTCTTCGAGTTTTAAGCTGTATAGTTTCCTTAGCAAATAAATTTTTCCTGAGAGTGTTTTTCTTTCATAGATATTTTTAAGAGTGTCCCAGGTAGCTTTGGCTGTTAGTAGGTTTTTGACATGCACTATTTGTGAGTCGGCGATGCTTAGATTAATGATAGCTCTAGCTTTTGAGTCTTTCTTTTTCCATTCGATTTTAGGTTCATCTGGAATATTTTCGGTGACAACTTCCCAAAGATCTTCCTTTTGCAAGAGCATTTCAATTTTGAAAGACCATAGTGAGTAGTTATAGCCGTCGAGCTTATTTAGGGTTACATCGTGGCTCGGGAGTGACGCCATTTTTGCTAAGCCTTTTTTCTTTGTCTTAACTCGTTAGTTGAATTTCATGCAATACTCAGTCTCATAATCTAATTGTTGTAAGATTTAGGTACTTACAGCTTGTAGGAAGGCATGAGGACGTTGAGGATTATATGATAATAATCTTTATTATCCATTTAGCAAGAAAAAACAAAGTTATGGTAGCGAACAGTTATTGTAATATAGAGAAGAAGGTAAACAAACAGTTGTGATGATGATAGGTCCAGTGTGGCGCTAGCTGTCGTAGCATTCAGTTATCCAACAAAATCTGTATAATTACATATCTATTTTACCGCACATTTATTGAGAGACAAAGAAAAAAAAAATTAAAAATAGTATAATTAAACATTTTCATTTTATAATGTGTGTGATAATATATAAAATTATCATTAATTTATAACATAATATTTTCGATTGTAATGGTGTGTTAATATAAAAACAGACGTACAGTTTAAGTAAAGCCCAATGAATTTTCTATTTTAGTGGTACATATTAATGTATTTATCAATATTATGTATCACCTCATAAGCATAAAAATACATAATATTTTCGATTGTAATGGTGTGTTAATATAAAAACAGACGTACAGTTTAAGTAAAGCCCAATGAATTTTTTATTTTAGTGGTACATATTAATCAAAAAGCAGAAATGTAGAAAAATTCGTTTTAATAAAGAAGCAATTGATATAATAAGTATTTTTGATATTACTAAATACGTCAACCTATGGTGCTGATTTTAATAACTAATATGATGAATAAAAAGAGCTCGACTTAATTTTAGCGACTCAAATATATTGTATAACTCTGCACATATTCTCTCTGGCATGTTTATTGTCATTTTATTATGTAAATAATTATATATTTTGAAAATAAATCAATTCATAAATAGATATTTTAATTAAAAAGGCATATATTGGATCAAAATATAATTTATTTTACTAATATTTCAGTTAATTGAACTGCCCATTGAATATAGGCAAAGAATATTTTTTAACTTAATTCTATTGACGTTATATGGCGCTGAGTTTGTTGTTGATACACATTAATATGTTATAATACCTCTTTAAAAAATATTGGCGTTCAGCCAACTGAAATATTGATAAAATAAATTATATTTTTATCCAATATATGTCTTTTTAATTAAATAATTATATGTATAAACGTCTAAATAAATAAAGCTTGTTTCAAGATAGTCAAAAACAATAAAATAAAAAAGCAGACGTATAGTCAATGAGATCGATTTCATAGATAATCGATTGACCTACCTTCGGATGGATATATCCCTGGAACAGATAGGAAAGCGGCGAAGAAAGAAGGCAATGGTTGGTAGTCAAAATTCACGCTACAACTTGGGCCATCATTTCTGATCAGCTGTGCCAAGGTTGACTGCTCTCAGCTCCCTCTGGCCGTCAGCTTTTGAACTAATCTTCCTTCAGGCAATGTGGGGGTTATTGGATTAAGACGTGACAATGCTTTTTTTATTATTAAACCATTTGAGCTGCTTTAATCTTTCTGTGGAAATGTCTTTATTAGCTATTTTATTTGTTTCTCGCTATTATATTCATGATATATATTCTTTACAAACGTTTCCCTTAAGTTGTCACATAGAAAAATACGAAAAGCTAAATTTGAAAAAGTAACAAGAAATTTAGTTTCATCAAAATATATATAGTTATTAAAATAAAAGATACTTCGGCCAGTAAATCTTTTTATTATCTCGACGTTTAGACAAAAATCTTTTATCTTCGTCAGGAACGAATAAAAATTTAAAACAGTTGGCAAGGGGTTGAAAATTATTCATTATGCATTAAAAATTAACAATTTACCAAATGATTTAATTTTTTTTCGCTCCTGACGAGGATAATTTTTTTTTGTCGAAACGTAGAGATAATAAAAAAGATTTACTGACCGAAGTATCTTTAATTTGAAGAACTATGAATGCCGGTCAGGCAGCCTCCATCTTTACGAGAATATATATAATTACAAATTATTAATATTGTAGCGAAGTATTTATTATTTTACACTAGTATTAACAGAGTAGCATTTTTTTTTTGTTTATATTTTACTACTCTGTACACTTCCCTCATTCCTAATCCTTTGTTTAACATTCATAGTTTGTTCTTGCCTTAAATAAATTCCTGTGTCATCCTGAAGTTTTTGTCTTCCCTAATTTTACACGTGGCAATATTTTTATTATTTTTGTGGTTAACACAGGCTCCTGGAAAGCGTACAGAAAACGCCTACTGTCCGGATTTTACATCGACCTAAGTTTTTTTGTATTTTATTAACAAGGTAAGTAGAAATCCAATTCATGAGGTGTCGCTACTTTGTTATTTCTTGGAGAAGATTTTACAAACTTATTACCATCAAATAATAGAGGCGATGAAGAAAAAATAAGGAAAAGATTTGCATATGAATCGTTAAAAATAAAGAAAGCCTATCTTGACCAGGAGCACATGTGCTTTACAGAAAGCAGAGCGCCATCTAGTGGAACAGAAATCAACTAAACATTGATTTAGCCTGTTCCCTGTTATTTGGCCAACCCAATTTCTTGATAAATCAAGAAAAGCCATCCACGAACGCGTTTCGCGCTGCTGGCACTCGTCAGCGTGGAGTAGGCTGTATCACTGTGACCAAAAAGAATTATGGTCCCAGAGGCTTCTTGAGAAACCAAGAAATGGGTATTTAAGACCAAATTTGCGTAAATACGCTTAACACATGAAAAAAACAATAGAAAAAAATGTGGGTCAGGTGTTGATATTAAAAATAAAGAAAGCATATCCTGACCAGGAGCACATGTGCTTTACAGAAGGCAGAGCGCCATCTGTAAAGGTTTCATATCGATGGAGTTAGCTAAATGTACTGTTTAATGCTTAAATTTTCAAAAAGTAGTATTAATAAATATTTAATTTTAAAAATGCAAGTGATAATATATAAAATTAACATAATTTATAATTATAACATAATATATTTCGATTGTAGTGGGTTGAAGATCGAAAAATGCAATATAACAGCGGTATGGTAGATTAAACTGGTGAAACCTCTGGGAGGGTTCACCACTGATGAACCAGAACCTCCCATTAATTTTTCCATTGCAGTAAGGGCAGTAGAAATTGATTAATTTTTAAAAGGATCATACGCGTTTATAATAGTTTCGAATTTAGATAACAGATGGCAACTCCGCCTTTGCAGGTCCCAAGCCCAGATGAAAAAGGAGGAGGGGGAGCAGTAACAAGCTCACTAAAAAACCTGGGTTCAGCTGGCCCGGCTGATAGTACCCTGTAAGCGCTCCAGGGATACAGGATGAGCGGCGTTTGTACTCCATGTTAGGAGCTGTGTCTGTTCCTCATGTCAGAGGCGGCCATTTCTTTTGGAGCTAAGTCGGCCTGCCACTGAGTAGTGCTCCCAGTCTTAATGACAAAGGCAGACTCATTCTACTTCACCCAGTCATAATACAGAGGGTGTTCACACTTATAGGAAACAAGTTTTATTATAAAATATTAAAAATTAACACCATATTTGAAATTTTTCAAATGTTCTATTTGAAAGCCTTTTTGTTTATTTACAGAACGGCACTCGATTTTCCACGATAGCAGACACTTTCTGATCATCGTCATACTCAAAAGATCCCATTCTTCCTTTACCACTTTCCAGAGTCATTCAATTGTCCTAGGGTGTCACTTTCCAAGTGCTCTTTTAAGGCATCCAAAAATGCAAAAATCCATCGGGGCTAAATCAGGAGATTTTACAGGGGTTCTGTTCTTTGGAATTGTGTTGATTCCTGTTCTTTGCCTTAGATCTTCCAAATAAGCTTGGGTTGAAGATGAGGTATGGCTTGTGGCGTTATCATGGTGAAACCAGACTTTGTTCCTCTGTTTCCATAGATAGAGGGAATATCATTTAAAAATATAGGTTCTAAAATGTTGTTTTGATAGTACTCCGAGTTTCTTTTGGCGTTTCTTTCAACTTTTCTTATTTTTAATTTTCCTTCATATGATATACCGCATGCCACCATAAATCCTTTGGAGTAACTTTCGGCACATTCCTTCAACCAAATTGGCCTAGATTTTTCCACCCTTTTTTGATAGTATATAGCTCTTTTTCTGTCGCAATCGGTTAAATATACCCATGCTTCGTCATATGCAACAATAAATTTCCATCTATCAGCAGCCAAGAAATTTTCATAAAAATATCTGCTGATAGTGTGTCGCTGACGAATATGGCTCTGAAACAATTTGTGAACCGCATGTTTTTTTTTTAGCTTTTAGGCCTAAATCTTTATTTTTTATTTTATTTATTGTTGACACTGATGTTCCTATTAATTTGGCTATATCTCTTTGTGGCATAGGATTTTCTCTTGTAATAATTTTTTTCACTTTTTTGACAGTTGCAGGAGTTCTCACAGATATAGGGTGATAATCTTTTGTCCATTTCTCCGTAGGTGCTTTGAATAAAAACTTTATATTTTTGTCGTGAATAATATTATAAATACCTTTTTTAGAAATGTTGATATCATCTTGTTTGCATATTTTAATTATGTCCAAATAGGTAAGATTAGCTCTGGAAAGTCCTAAAATATAACTTCTTATGAAATTATTGTATTTGGAGGGCATTTTTTTTAATAACAAAAGAAATGTATTGCGTGTTAGAATTAGCTTAAGCCTTTTCGAATTCCACGTTGTTGATTTTTTTTTTAAATAAAGTAATAGTTCCTTTTTTACACCGGGCGCTCGTTTCCTATAAGTGTGAACACCCTCTGTAGTTGTCAAACAGACACCATCAAGGGTCACAACTTGATACCCTAATATGATTGAGTGGGGATAAGAAAGAAGAAGAAGAAGATAACAGATGGCGCGCTAATGCATCATACTATACTTTAAAGGATAAAGGAACTATACTATATTTAACTATCCTTAAACGAAAACAAAAGATTTTTGTTGAAACGTTAAGAAAATAAAACTTTAACTGGCCAAAGTATCTGTTTAAAAAAATGAATGCCGGCCAGGCAACCTCTATCTTCATGTGTGAAACTTTAGCTTATTATAGTAACCATCAGGAAAACAGAAAATATGCAAATATAAGAAAATTACGATATACTTTCATATCTAAAAAATCTTAGGCAGTAAGTATCTTTATTATAAATAAATTGTAATAAACACTTTGGTAAGGTTCTTAGAGAGAGAAATATCCTTTATAAAACTGTGTATTGTTCGCGCATGTGCGACAATTGACAATTAAAAAATAGTTTATTGACATCTAGTTAACAGTAAGGAAAGAGTTACAGTGATATTTAAAATAGAGAGAAATATATACAACAGACGGAGGGACGTCTGGATTTCATCAGGAGCTTAAAGCCGCCTTGAGTTCGCGCGTGTGTGTGTTGTGTGACAATTTGACAATTAAAAATATTTATTGTCATCTTAGACAATATTACAATATCCAATCAAAGAGAGAGAAGAAATATATTACATATAGGAAAGAGAGAAAGAAAGAAAAATATATACATATATGACACATATATTACATGATGGTAATTGGAGATGGAGGAAAGAAACCTGTGTGTGTGTTGTGTGTTTCAGAGCTCTGGTATAAAGGGGATAACCAGATTTATTCTATTTCCCATTCATTGGTTAGAAGAATCAATAAAATTGTTTAAATTGTCTATTCCATTTCCCTCAAGTATTCCGATATCTGCTCTTTAGAATCTGGCAATGTGAGATCCTGTGGTAAAATAGTGAACTTAAAGTACACATAAATGGTGTAACCTCAAGTGTTGTTTGACAATCACAAGCCGCAGTGTATTATATTGAATTATAAGGTACTTTATGTATATATATTATTTATGAACGGAATAATACGTCCAGGGTAGCCTAGTGGACATGGCATCTGCCCGGTAAGCGGAACATTGTGGGTCCGATTCCCATCCCTGGACACTTTTATTTTTCCGTTCATCATTACTCTTCATAATGCACCCTTTCATACCTCATTCAAAAAAGTTTGAAATAGTCAATATTTCACCTTGAAATAAAATTTTGATTTTTCATTGAAAAGAAACTCATGCGGTGCAACTTCAAGTGTTGTTTGATAAATTAATCTAAAAAAACTAAACATAAGGCAATAACGTACCATTATTATATATGAAATCCAAAACATATATATATTATTATGAAAAAGGCATCTCCTTATCGTGCAATTGAAAGTTGCTGATGGCTTGCGCCATCCATCGGAATAAATATCAACTATTCTCGTTGATTTTTAATTATTCCATAATTGGCCAAATACCCATTCTTGATTAATCAAGAAAATCTAACCACGAACGCGTTTCGGGCTGTTGGCCCTCATCAGCGTGGTGCAAGTTGTACCTCAACGACCAAAAAAAAAAACTGGTCATTCAGGCATCCTGAAAAATCATGAAACGGGTAGTTAAGGCCAGAATTGGCTAATTTGGCCAATTATTGAATAATTAAAAATCAACGAGAATAGTTGATATTTATTCCGATAGATGGCGCAAGCCATCAGTAACTTTCAGTTGCACGATAAGGAGATGCCTTTTTCATAATTTATGCACCTTATCCCAGTACAATATCACATTTGTACTATTTTTTTTCATATATATTATTGTTTGTTAATAAACTCTGTATCGTGTTTTCTAACTACAGTGGTACCTCGACATACGAGTTTTTCGAGATACGAGCCGACGAGCAAGTGATTTTTTGCTTTGAGTTACGAGCGAAATTCGAGAAACGAGTTCGGTTCGGTAGTGTTGAAGATATTAATCTGTGATTTTAAATGGGAATTTTGTATGGGGAAATTTGCTTCGAGATACGAGTAATTCAAGATACGAGCAAGGTTGCGGAACGAATTAAACTCGTATGTCGAGGTACCACTGTATAGGTTACCTCAAATCTCAAGACACCTTAAATGATGAGTTTTCATTCTGATAAATTCAACTCTCTTCAGCCCACACCTTATATCTATCCTTTTATATTTACATAACCTTTATTTTCTCTCATGTCATATTTACATATTTACTGCGTTTTTTCTTTTAAAAAAGAGAACAAATAAGCATATGGAATCATTATAATCTAATAACGATTTATTATCAAAATCTCTCCCTTTAAATCTAGTTTACTAATTGATTGATACAAAGCAATAACACGCCATCTATATATAACGAATGAAGACGTTAAGATGTGAATGTTTCTTTTTACAAATATTTAAATATAATTCTACTGTCCTAAAATCATATATCCATAGTTTACTTAAATACCATTTCTAAGATTCCACCCTTCAGTGTTGCATATAAAAGCAGAATGATCCAATACAATATTAGAACTCTAAAGAAGCGGTCTGGTAGATTAAATTGTCGAAACCGCTGGGAGGGTTCACCACTGATGAGCCAAGCCCTCCCAATATATTTTTCATCGCAGTAAGGAAAGTTTGATTTATTTGCGAAAAGAAACATCGTTTTAATGTCTTCACTAATTGATTACTTCAGCTTATTCATTATTGTCGATTCGTTTGGGATCTATTGGTACCTCTTCGGAACCTTTCATAAGATTATAGAATTTCAGCCTTTGAATATTGAAGGGCCTCCCATTGAAATATACGCCCCTGGCTGCCCCTGACTGTGTGGGGCCATTTCCTAGAACGCCAGGGCCCCCGTGTCACACTCAATGATAGAATGCCTTCTCCTGGTGCTTCTATAGAATCCATTTCTTAAGTAAACCACCATCTTGTATTACGATGACACTACTGATTCTATCTTTTGTGGGCCGTTGTATACAGGATTGTATCAAGTACTGATGTGATTTTGAACATTTTGATCGATGCCTAAATATAATTATATGGATATATTAAAAAATAAAGAAGGAATATCCTGACCACGAGCACAAGTGCTTTTTAGATGGCAGAGCGCCATCTAGTGGAACAGAGATCAACTAAACATTGATTTAGCCTGTTCCCTGATATTTGGCCTCAAATACCCATTTCTTGGTTTCTCAAGAAACCTCTGGGACCAAAAAGATTTTTGGTCGCTTTGGTAAAACCTGCTCCACGCTGACGAGCGCCAACAGCGCGAAACGCGTTCGTGGATGACTTTTCTTGATTTATCAGGAAAATGAGTTGGCCAAATATATGCCAAATATATCAGGGAACAGGTTGAATCAATGTTTAGTTGATTTCTGTTCCACTAGATGGCGCTCTGCCATCTAAAAATCACATGTGCTTCTGGTCAGAATATGTCTTTATTTTTAATATCAATACATGAATATATATATTTTTTCTATTATTTTTCATATGAATATATATATTAAATCTGATATTTATTAAATATATTTATAATTTGTACCATCAAATGTTTTACACATATTTTATAACTATAAAAGGAAAGCACGAATTTAAAAGCACGAATGTTTCTTTTATACATAATACAAACTTCTACTGCCCTTACTGCGATGAAAAAATATATTGGGAGGGCTTGGCTCATCTAAAACACACTATAATTTAACACGATTTATTTATTATTTATAAGTATAAAATATTTACATTTTGTATGAAGGATCTTGATCTATAAACAGAAAGGTCTCCCGTCAATTTTTTGAAAAACTCTGAAGATTTTCTGAGTCCATCAGGGAGCGCATGAAATCAAAGTTCACCCTAGACTGAAGAGGGTCATTAGTCCGAAACCACAGACTCTAGGTGGACGCTTTAAATTTGCCAAAGCTGATGTTGTGGCTTTGTCACCGACCAGAGTCCGCTAGTTTGCAAAGACGATCATTAGATGGCGCATCGTTTTAACATCTATGTTGATATACAAGAAATTATTTATTTGTAAAGTGGTCGGAGGTCCAAAGACGTTTGAGATCCTATCGTCTAGTTTTATATAATTACAGTTAAACTGGCGAAACCGCTGAATGGGTTCACCACTAATGAGCCAGGCCCTCTCATTATTTTATTATTACAAATTTGACTGTGCTGCTCTGTCTGAGGAAAGACGAAAACTAAATGATAAAACGGGGCAACTTTGTCCTTCATTTCCGGCACTAATTAATGATAGGTATATAGCGATGGCGTTATTTGGATTCCACAAGACTATATCCCAGAAAAAGGCCACACAGTGTTCTCCCCATCCCTTGTGAACTGGCGAATCCTGTATAGGGCGAGAGGCCCTAAATAAAGGCTTTGTTGTTGTTGTATTTTATGATTACAATAAGAGCAGTATAAAATTGTATTATTTGAAAAATAACTATTCCCGTCAAAATTTGTTCAAATTTCTTTCAACAGATGGAGCACTAATGCATCGTATTTACAATTAATCAATCAATACATTGGAACATATGTTTATAGTGGCAGACATTTTGTTAAATTTAGAAAAGATTTTTTTTTCACAATGAGTGTCTTTTTATATTTGACTAGCGAACCCGGCCACGCGTTGCTGTGGCTAAATTGTAATATGTTAAATTAACATTATACTAAACTATTCAGTACAGTAAAGTTAATATTCACTTATAAAGATAAAAATGTTTTAGCCGATCTAAAGCCCTACGGGATTGAGAATGGAACGTTACGTTAAAATTTGAAAGTGATTTTTATATATATAGATAATATAGCCCTTCATTGTAAGCATTGATTATAATCACTGCATTAATAAATGTCAGTGAACTCGTTTATATGTATTGTTTTTTGTTTTCGAGATATTCTAATAGAACGTTCTCACATTTTCTGTAAAATATTTATATATTCACAAACACAGAATATAATCACTATGTCTTAATTTCGCTATAATTATTGTTATAAATATTATTCTAAAATAATTCGCCAGAAATCGTCCTGATAGTATACTAAACAACTTCCCAAAGTGTCATGGCAAACATCTAAAATAAAATAATACTTTTAATACTTTGCTACAATATTAAAAAGAGGGGGGCTTAGGTGTTTAGAATGTAAAATGTGCTCTAAATAGTATCACATAGAGCCTTCATAACAAACATATTTGAAATAAACCAATCAAAATATAATAATGCTGTAAAAACAGACCTTGCTACAATAATATAAAAGTAATGAAAATAAAAAAAGACACCCACGCTGAGCCTCGAACCTAGGTTTGTTACAAATATTATTAAAAAATTGTTTATGGTAATTTGTATTTTAAAAAGCCTACATTTTAAATAAAATAATATTTTTAATAATTTGCTACAATAATATAAAAGAAATGAAAAAAAAAAAAAAAACACCCACGCTGAGCCTCGAACCTAGGTTGCGGGGGTACGAAGCTGTGTACCTAACCTATAGGCTAAGCTTGACGTTACAAATAAGCTCATGCGAGGCTATTTCAGGCCATACGTCTTCCGCGAGGGGGCGCTGATTGCGAGTGAATTTACGTTTTATTGTAAATAAAAATGCAACGAAAGGTTATTTCTAAAGAGTAATTAGCCAGAAACCATCCCGGTAGTATACTAAACATCTTCCCAAAGTTTCATCACGATTGGTTGAGCGATGTAGAAGATTATCACTGACGAACGGACGGACGGACGGACGGACCAACGGACCGACAAACATCCATTTTTATATATATAGATTTGCAAGCTAAATCAAGCTAAAATCGCTCTTGAGCAGAGAGAAACTTATAGTAAAGAAACATGGTTCCATAAGATTAATAGGTACAAAAAGAGCCACCAAGTTTATTATATTTACAACAATGAATAATATGTGTGAAGGTTATTCACATATTAAAACAAAGTGTCCAATACGGGATTTGATCCTGGTTCATGGCTGTCGGGAATTGAGTGTTTTAACCACTCGACCACCTATTCTTTTTTCTAGTAAATATAAGCATTAACTATTTCTTAACTAGAACCACTTGTTACACAGCCGATGGTTCTTAATATGGACAGAATTTAAGGAAGTGGTGGGTCTTTGATGTCATCGATCGTCTTTTTTTTTTTTTTTTTTTAAGGAGACAGAGGCAATTTTGTTCACACTTAGTTATCTCGTGTGTCTTCAATAAAGGTCATGGTAATATCTTTCAGAGTTATTGTCTGAATCCCGATATACATGCTAAAAGGTACAACTTCCTTAAGTTTTGTCCATGAGTGTATACACACTTAGTAATCTCGTGTCTTCAATAAAGGTCACTGTAATATCTTTCAGAGTTATTGTCTGAATCCCGATATACATGCTAAAAGGTACAACTTTCTTGAGTTTTGTATTTTCCTTCTGTAGCAGTGTTTATTTAACAGTTTCAAAGATACGCCATACCCATAATTAGGATAAATGCGTGTAAATCTGAAATTATATACAAATGTCGTAAAATTAACATAGTTTTTAACATTGGGAAGCACGCAAATTACACATTTGATATCAAATTTTGCATATAGTAATTAGAAATAGTAGCTTGAAATATGTACACCGTATGAAATGTGTACACAAAATTGCCATTTTCAACAGTTAGAACAACATGTAGACTAAGTAAATTAATCACATCCAATGATTACATCAGAACGAGTCAGTGGCCAACAGTCAATACTTTCGTCTTAAAACAGACAGCCTGCAGAATCTATTAAACTTGATGTATTGGTCTTTATTGTGAACAACTTGTTTTGTTATTAAAATTCGAAACTATTTTGAACGTGCAAGATTCTTTTTAAAATTAAACAATTTCTACTGCCCTTACTGCAATGGAAAAATTAAAGGGAGGGCCTGGCTCATCAGTGGTGAACCCTCCCAGCGGTTTCGCCAGTTTAATCTACCATACCGCTGTTATATTGCATTTTTGGAACTTCCTTTTATAGTGATACTGTTGCTAGATTCTTGGAATGGGTATTTTAGAAGAACTATGGACATAAGCTTTGAGGACAGTAGAATTACATATAATTACAAACTTGTTTTGTATGTGTCTGGTAAAGTTGGTTTTCTTCCCTTAGATCAAAAGTTAACGGACTAGTGTCCGTGTCGATCGGCTGGTATATATTTATATATGTAACTCGGGCTGAAGGCGACACCACGTCACCATGGCAACCAGAAACTTCTAAGGTTTCCCTTCTCGGTACCATGGGTAGTTTTCCATGGAAGTTACTGAGTACATAGCATTGCCAACAACACGTTGATATTGTGCTCCATTCTCTGTCTGCAACATTTAACATACTGATAAATTATAGAATATAGAACCATTTATCAAAACACGAAACTATTATAGATGCGTATGATTCTTTTTAAAAATAAAACAATTTCTACTGCAATGGAAAAATTAATGGGGGGGCCTGGCTCATCAATGGTGAACCTTCACATTGGTTTCGCCAGTTTAATCTACCATACCGTTGTTATATTGCATTTTTGGAACTTCCTTTTATAGTGATACTGATGCTGGACTCTTTGAATGGGTATTTTAGATGAACTATGGACAGAAGCTTTGAGGACAGTAGAATTACATTGTTGTAAGTTTAACATCAATTCTACCAACAACTCTTTGATGTTGTGTTCAATTATTTGCCAGTAACATTTAACATGCTCATAAATAGAATATAAAACCATTTACCATAAATCTTTATTTTCAATTTTCAAATAGCAAACTTCCTATTTATTGGCAGATATAACTAATGTTAACTTTATGTTGCAAGTTTAGCAGCATTCCAGCATCAAAACACGTTGATGTTGTGTCCCATTCTCTGTCAGTAACATTTAACATGCTCATAAATAGAATATAAAACCATTTACCATAAATCTTTATTTTCAATTTTCAAATAGCAAACTTCCTATTTATTGGCAGATATAACTAATGTTAACTTTATGTTGCAAGTTTAACAGCATTCCAGCATCAAAACACGTTGATGTTGTGTTCCAATTTCTGTCAGTAACATTTAATATGCTGGTAAATAGGATATAAAACCATTTACCATAAATCTTTATTTTTCAATTCCAAATAGCAAACTTCCTATTTATTGACAGATATAACTAATGCTAACTTTTTGTTGCAAGTTTAACATCAATTCTA
>CP092878.1:77202020-77212480 GCA_030710605.1 Cordylochernes scorpioides | reverse complement strand
TTCTGTAATAATAAAATATTATACAAATATATAACAGTAGCATACAATCTCTTTTAATAGAAACTACACTACCTAAGATTGTTGAATATTTGGTAGAAGGGTACATAACAGTTATTCTATTGCTGCTATGTAATATCTATTACTATATCAGTGAATGTTTACAAAATAAACATATTATATATATTTGAGAACTATCCATATATGTAGGTATATATACTCATGGACAAAACTTAGGAAAGTGAAATATCTTCGATATCGCCAGTCGTCTTTTTTTAAGAAGAGACAAAGGCAATTTTGTTCACACTTAGTTATCTCGTGTGTCTTCAATAAAGGTCACTGTAATATCTTTCAGAGTTATTGTCTGAATCCCGATATACATGATAAAAGGTACAACTTCCTTAAGTTTTGTCCATGAGTGTATACACACTTGGTTATCTCGTGTGTCTTCAATAAAGGTCACTGTAATATCTTTCAGAGTTATTGTCTGAATCCCGATATACATGCTAAAAGGTACAACTTCCTTAAGTTTTGTCCATGAGTGTATACACACTTGGTTATCTCGTGTGTCTTTAATAAAGGTCACTGTAATATCTTTCAGAGTTATTGTATGAATTCCGATATACATGTTAAAATGTACAACTTCCTTAAGTTTTGTCCATGAGTGTATACACACTTGGTTATCTCGTGTGTCTTTAATAAAGGTCACTGTAATATCTTTCAGAGTTATTGTATGAATTCCGATATACATGTTAAAAGGTAAAACTTTCTTATGTATTGTCCATGAGTGTATACACACTTGGTTATCTCGTGTGTCTTCAATAAAGGTCACTGTAATATCTTTCAGAGTTATTGTATGAATCCTGATATACATTTTTAACTTCCTTTAGTTTTGTCCATGAGTGTATACACACTTGGTTATCTCGTGTGTCTTCAATAAAGGTCATTGTGATATCTTTCAGAGTTATTGTCTGAATTCCGATATACATGGTAAAAGGTACAACTTCCTTAAGTTTTGTCCATGAGTGTATACACACTTGATTATCTCGTGTGTCTTCAATAAAGGTCACTGTAATATCTTTCAGAGTTATTGTCTCAATCCCGATATACATGGTAAAAGGTACAACTTTCTCATGTTTTGTCCATGAGTGTATAATATACAAAAAACATAAATTGCTTATGTAGTTTTAAAAACACGAGAAGTGAAAGATAGAACAATAAAAAAGATAAAAATTATTGAATTAGGGCCATGAAGAAATACTTTTGTGGGCTGAAAGATGGCCCAGGTTAATTGAAATATAAAGAAATGAATTCTGGTAAGTTTAGTTCACGTGCTCAAATCCATATAATACGTGTGTAAATATGTATTGAAAATAGAGCAATTCATATTTAAATCATTAGATAATAAAAAGGCATATATTGGTTAGAAAGATTAGGGTTTTATTTTTTGTAGCAAATTGTTAATTTTTTTATTGAATGTTGCGAATAACTGTGGCTTTATTTTGACATTTTGTATCTAAGCAATTAAGTAATTTGCCAAAAACTTCATCATTGAAAATTCCTTTAAGTTTAGGTAATAATTGTTCGATATTTAAATGTAATTTGTTTAAATTATAATGATATACAAAAATGTAATGCCTTGATAAAGGTTGGCATTCAGCCAATTGAAATATTGGCAAATAAATATTTGATTCAATCCAATATATGCCTTTTTATTATATAATGTGTAGGTATGTATATGAAATATATTATATTTATATATATAGTTAAACCTGTCTATAGTGCCCCCTCTAAATAGCGCCTTCCTCTCTATAGCGCCCGATTTTAAATACGTAGTACGATGCGATTTACATTAAAAGTGACCTGTCTATAGCACCCCCTCTCTATAGCACCCTATTTTGGTGAGTCCCAAGAGGGGGCGCTATAGACAGGTTTAACTGTATATATATGTTTTGAAAACATATAGAGCAATCTATAAATATATCTTTAATTAAAAAATCATATATTATATGTATTACGATGTACTAGAGCGCCATCTGTTATCAAATTATAAAACTATTTTAGAGGCGTAATATTCTTTTTAAAATAAAACAATTTCTACTGTCCTTACTGCGATGGAAAAATTAAAGGGAGGGCCTGGCTCATCAGTGGTGAATGAGCCAGGCCCTCCCTTTAATTTTTCCATCGCAGTAAGGACAGTAGAAATTGTTTTATTTTAAAAAGAATATTACGCCTCTAAAATAGTTTTATAATTATATGTATTGTGGATAAAAGAATAAATTATTTATTTACTAATATTTCAGTTGGCTAAATGCCAATCTTTTTCGAGGTTTAACAATATAAACAGCAAACTCTTTTTGTCTTTGTTGTTTACATAAATACCTTGTTGTACCTTGAAAAACCTTGTTGTACCTTGTTGGCGTTCAGCCAACTGAAATATTGGTAAATTAATTATTCTTTTAATACAATATGTATGTGCCTTTTATAGATATTTATAACATAGGTTCTTGGAGCGCAGAGCGCCAACTACCCTGAGTGTGCCTTTTAATAAATCTTCCCTAATTAAGATACGTTATAATAATTCTTATTTCGCTAATAAAAAACTCACTGATATTAATTTAATTACGAGATTAAAAAGTTTAATGGCGATAACATTTTTCGAAATAAATATAATTGACTAGAATTTTAGTAAACAATTCTTTCTTGTTCAAAATATAAACAACAAAAATGTTATCAAGCTTAATTAAATTTTAGAAAGAAATGTGTCGTTATTGAAATTTGTATATAATTACATATCTATTTTACCGCACATTTATTGAGAGATAAAGAAATAAAATCAAAAATTAGCATAATTAAACATTTTTCATTTTAAAATGTGAGTGATAATATATGAAATTAGCATAATTTATAATTATAACAATATTTTCGATTGTAGTGGTATGTTAATATAAAAACAGACGTACAGTTTAAGTAAAGCCCAATGAATTTTCGATTTTAGTGGTACATATTAATAAAAAATCAGAAATGTAAAAAATCGTCTTTAATAAAGAAGTAATTGATATAATAAGGATTTTTGATATTACTGAATACGTCAACCTATGATGTTGATTTTAATAACCAATATGATGAAGAAAAATAGCTCGATTTAATTTTAGCGACTCAAATATATTGTATAACTCTGCACATATTCTCTCTGGCATGTTTATTGTCATTTTATTATGTAAATAATTATATATTTTGAAAATAAATCAATTCATAAATAGATATTTTAATTAAAAGGCATATATTGGATCAAAATATAATTTATTTTACTAATATTTCAGTTAATTGAACTGCCCATTGAATATAGGCAAAGAATATTTTTTAACTTAATTCTATTGACGTTATATGGCGCTGAGTTTGTTGTTGATACACATTAATATGTTATAATACCTCTTTAAAAAATATTGGCGTTCAGCCAACTGAAATATTGATAAAATAAATTATATTTTGATCCAAAATATATGTCTTTTTAATTAAATAATTATATGTATAAACGTCTAAATAAATAAAGCTTGTTTCAAGATAGTCAAAAAACAATAAAATAAAAAAGCAGACGTACAGTCAATGAGATCGATTTTATAGATATTCGATTGACCTACCTTCGGATGGATATATCCCTGGAACAGATAGGAAAGCGGCGAAGAAAGAAGGCAATGGTTGGTAGTCAAAATTCACGCTACAACTTGGGCCATCATTTCTGATCAGCTGTGCCAAGGTTGACTGCTCTCAGCTCCCTCTGGCCGTCAGCTTTTGAACTAATCTTCCTTCAGGCAATGTGGGGGTTATTGGATTAAGACGTGACAATGCTTTTTTTATTATTAAACCATTTGAGCTGCTTTAATCTTTCTGTGGAAATGTCTTTATTAGCTATTTTATTTGTTTCTCGCTATTATATTCATGATATATGTTTCGCTTAAATTGTCACATAGAAAAATACGAAAAGCTAAATTTGAAAAAGTAACAAGAAATTTAATTTCATCAGAATATATATAGTTCTTAAAATTAAAGATACTTCGGCCAGTAAATCTTTTTATTATCTCGACGTTTCGACAAAAAAAAATCTTTTGTCCTCGTCAGGAACAAATAAAAAATTAAAACATTTGGCAAGGGGTTAAAAATTATTCATTAAGCATTAAAAATTAACGCTTTGCCAAATGTTTCAATTTTTGTTTGCTCCTGACGAGGACAAAAGATTTTTGTCGAAATGTCGAGACAATAAAAAGATTTACAGGCCGAAGTATCTTTAATTTGAAGAACTATGAATGCCGGCCAGGCAGCCTCTATCTTTATGAGAATATATACAATTACAAATTATTAATATTGTAGAGAAGTATTTATTATTTTACACTTGTATTAACAGAGTATCATTTTTGTATGTTTATATTTTACTACTCTGTAAACTTCCCTCATTCCTTATCCTTTGTTTACCATTCATAGTTTGTTCTTGCCTTAAATAAATTGCTGTGTCATCCTGAAGTTTTTGTCTTCCCTAATTTTCCACGTGGCAATATTTTTATTATTTATGTGGTTAACACAGGTTCCTGGAAAGCGTACAGAAAACGCCTACTTTCCGGATTTTCCTTCAACCTAAGTTTTTTTTTTTGTTTTTGTTGTTTTATTGACAAAGTAAGTAGAAATCCAATTCATGAAGTGTCGCTACTTAAATATTTCTTTAAGAAGATTTTACAGACTTTTTAACATCAAATAATAGAGGCGATGAAGGAAAAAGAAGGAAAAATTTGCATATAAATCGTTAAAAAAAGCATATCCTGACCAGGAGCACATGTGCTTTACAGAAGGCAGAGCGCCATCTGTAAAGGTTTCATATCGAAGGAGTGAGCAAAATTTATTGTTTTATGCTTAACTTTTCAAAAAGTAGCATTATTAAATATTTCATTTTAAAAAATGCAAGTGATAATATATAAAATTATCCTAATTCATAATTATAACATACTATTTTCGTTTGTAGTGGATTGATGATCGAAAAATGCAATATAACAGCGGTATGGTAGATTAAACTGGTGAAACCGCTGGGAGGATTCACCACTAATGAGCCAGGCCCTTCCATTAATTTTTCCATTGCAGCAAGGGCAGCAGATATTGTTTTATTTTTAAAATAATCATACGCGTCTATAATAGTTTCGAATTTTGATAAAAGATGGCGCGCTAATGCATTATAATATAATTTAAACGTTAAAGTAAATATAATATACTTTAAATTCCTTAAACGAAGACAAAAGATTTATTTTTTAAAGAAATATGAATGCCGGCCAGAGAGAAATTGAGATTGAAACTGATTTTTATTACAATGTCCATATAAGATTATATAAGGTTAAATCTATATATATAAAAATGAATGTTTGTTGGTCCGTCCGTAAGTGATAATCTTCTACATCGCTCAACCGATCGTGATGAAACTTTGGGAAGTTGTTTAGTATACTACCGGGATGGTTTCTGGCTAATTACTCTTTAGAAATAACCTTTCGTTGCATTTTTATTTACAATAAAACGTAAATTCACTCGCAATCAGCGCCCCCTCGCGGCAGGCGTATGGCCTGAAATAGCCTCGCATGAGCGTATTTGTAACGTCAAGCTTAGCCTATAGGTTAGGTACACAGCTTCGTACCCCCACAACCTAGGTTCGAGGCTCAGCGTGGGTGTTTTTTTTTTTTCATTTCTTTTATATTATTGTAGCAAATTATTAAAAATATTATTTTATTTAAAATGTAGGCTTTTTAAAATAAAAATTAACATAAACAATTTTTAAATAATATTTATAACAAACCTAGGTTCGAGGCTCAGCGTGGGTGTCTTTTTTTATTTTCATTTCTTTTATATTATTGTAGCAAAGTCTTTTTTTACAGCATTATTATATTTTAATTGGTTTATTTTAAATATGTTTGTTATGAAGGCTCTATGTAATACTATTTAGAGCACATTTTACATTTTAAACACCTAAGCACCCCTCTTTTTAATATTGTAGCAAAGTATTAAAAGTATTATTTTATTTTAGATGTTTGCCATGAAACTTTGGGAAGTTGTTTAGTATACTACCGGGACGATATCTGGCGAATTATTTTAAAATAATATTTATAACAATAATTATAGAAAATTTTAAGACATATTTTTAAATTCTGTGTTTGTGGATATATAAATATTTTACAAAAATTGTGAGAACGTTCTATTAGAATATCTCAAAAACATAAAACAATACATATAAACAAGTTCACTGACATTTATTAATGCAGTGATTATAAAGAGCTATATTATCTATATATATAAAAATCACTTTCAATTTTTAAAGTAACGTTCCATTCTCAATCCCGTAGGGCTTTAGATCGGCTAAAACATTTTTATCTTTATAAGTGAATATTAACTTTACTGTACTGAATAGTTTAGTATAATATTAATTTAACATATTACAACTTAGCCACAGCAACGCGTGGCCGGGTTCGCTAGTACAGAATAAATATGGTTGGCGTTCAGCCAACTGAAATATTGGTAAAATAAATGATATTTTGATCCAATTAAATATAAATATGAATAAATAAGATTATATAATGATAAATATATGAATAAATAGATATAAAGAGATAAAAATAATTGATAAATATACACATGGTAATTTAAACCAACAACCCTATATTGTATAATACTTATAACAAGATTGTCATGTTGTATATAGAAACACATCTATAAATAATTATACGCATGATTGACATGTGTCATTGCATCACCATATGTAATGTACTTTGTACGAACTGAGGATGAATAAATAAAACTATGTAATAGATTAAGAGCTGAGCTAAGCAAGAGATCGAGATAGAAATCAACCCTAAAGAGGAATTTGGTAGACCGTTGCCATCAGGTCCAAAGGGTGTAAAATACCGCAGGCGCCCCACGCCCTTTGCACCCGCTCAAAGTCCAAATTCCCGCATGTCTCCCCCCTCGGCAAAGATATATAAAACCTCTGTTTTAGCCGAAATTGTAGTCACTTCACCATCGGCGTGAGCCCTCGTCGGTCGTACCCAGGACCACCTCATCGACCATGTAAAACAGTAAGAACTCTTCTATCTCTATCTTGCTCTTAGCTCGACTCCTATCTGTTCACGGAACTTTCCTACTACAACTGTGTCTCTTCGTTTTTTGTGTTTGGACATTCCCAAGCTTTCCACTCTGCCTCGACCACGACTGCCTGTACTCTGTGAGAACTGTTAAAGGTCCTCCAAGGTGCAGAGAGGTACTGGAAAACTCTCCACGCCCTGACTGTCCCTCTCGGTTACTACACGTTTGACCCTCGGTTATCACATACATATATATATATATATAAATATATGAAAAAAAAACAATAGAAAAAATAAAAGATAAGTGGGTCAGGTGTTGATATTAAAAATAAAAAAGGCATCTCTTGACCACAAGCACATGTGCTTTTCAGATGGCAGAGCGCCATCTAGTGGAGCAAAAATAAACTAAACGTTTATTTAGCTTGCTCCGTGATATTTGGCCAACCCAATTTCTTGATTTATCAAGAAAAGCCATCCACACAAATTGGGTTGGCCAAATATCACGGAGCAAGCTAAATAAACGTTTAGTTTATTTTTGCTCCACTAGATGGCGCTCTGCCATTTAAAAAGCACATGTGCTCGTGGTCAGGAGATGCCTTTTTTATTTTTAATATAAATATATATACAAGGTCTTCATTGGTGGCGCCCACCGCTGGAAATCAATATTTTTATCGATGACTACCCATGCCCCGATGGAATGTCCCTACATCTATACGCAGACGATGCCGCAACTCTAGTCTCAGCCTTCAACCTCGATACCATCTTTCTCAAACTTCAAGAAGCACTGGTATTCGTTAATATTTGGTGCGACGAATGGCGGGTTAAATTGAACCCACAAAAAACCGAAGCTATACTCTTCTCAGACAAAAGACTAAAAGTGAAGAAGCCCTTGGAAGATCTAGGCTACCCTGATGAACCCATAAAATGGAAGGACAGCGTCCGCTACCTGGGCGTCATCCTTGACCAACACCTGACCTTCCAAGAACACGTGCAAAACCGAATAAACCTCGCAAAAGCAGCCCAGCACCGACTAGCACTATTTTTAGGGAACAAGAGCAAACTGTCCCTACACTGTAAACGTACCATATACACGTCTATTCTAAGACCAATCCTAACCTACGGCCACCCAGTCTTCATAACCGCAAACAAAACTACACTGAAAAAATTCGAAAGTTTCGAAAACCAGGTATTAAAGAAAATAATAGGTGCCCCATGGTTCGTCAGAAGTAGTATCATCAGAAAGGACCTCAATTTAGAAAATATAAATGATTTCATAATAAAACAAGCTTTCAACTTTTACGATAAATCTGAAAATCTCGAAAATATTACATTCAGAGAAGCCTGTAACTACAAACAAGAACTGAAGAGAAGGAAACCAAAGCCAAGGCAACTCCTATATCGATTGAGAACAAATGTAGAAAAATGGAAAAATCTTAAGAAAAAACACGTTAAAGAAAAAAAATAATAAAAATAAAAAATAACAGAACATATTAGAAAAGAAGAACACACCGATTTAAAGACCGCGCGCCAGGCCCCAACCTTGTAGAGATGTGAATACCCTGTCAATGTGAAGAACGTGTACATATAATTTATTGTTAATATCATAAGCTAGGTTGCTCTTTTTGAGCGACACCTAATAAAGTTATTTTTGAACTGGAACTGGACTGGAACTGGGCGCCCACCGCTGGAAAGACTCCGCCACTTAGGACTGCGAGGGTTCTTTCCCACAGAGTGGGCAGGTCTAGTAGAGAGAGAGAGAGAGAGATTGAAACAGATTTATTACAATGTCCATATAAGATTATATAAGGTTAAATACAGAATAAATATAAATATGAATAAATATGAGAGAGAGAGTCAACCTCTTATCTTTTAGATACTTTAGCTTATTATAGTAATTATAAGGAAAACTGAAAATATTCGGATATAAGAAAATTACGATATACTTCAATGAAAATATCTAAAAACCTTATACCCAATAAGTTTATTTATTATAAAGAAATTGTAATAAACTCAAGGCTTAAGGTTTTTAGAGAGAGATTTTTGATATTGTGTGAGTAAAAACACAAGGCCTCCAGGGAAAAGTGTATTTTCAAAACATTTTTATTCTCTAGCTTTCAGGTACGGACACCCATCTACAGGAGAAAACATGGTATAATAATTCACCAATAGAACACGAGTTAAATATAATCTGATACTATTTTACATAATTTTATGAAGTTCTATAGATAGAAATTATTAGAGAATTATTATACCAGGTTTTCTCCTGTAGAAGGGCCCCGAAAGCTAGAGAACAAAAAAATGTTTTGAGAAAACACTTTCCCCTGGAGGTCTGATTAATTTTACTTAATATTGATATAAGGGATTATTTTTTTGAATATTTCGGATAGTTGGTGACTTTAGTTCGTGGCTCCAGGAATCCAAGTTACCTCAAGAGAAACTTTTTTTGACATTTGAACACTTTTATTGACATCTTGTCAATTAGGTTTTACAAAATGAATTAAAAATAATGGGAATATATACAATGAATTATGAGTAAGGGAGACTCCACCATCTTGACATGGTCCTCCTCCAGACCAGGATTCTTGGACCCCCCGTAACTCCAGGGCCAGGAAGTGCCTATATATCCGCGCCTTTGCAGACGCCAGGATGGCCAGGGCGTTGTCCTCCAGGTCATGCCTAAGATCCAGATCTGCAGGTCAGGGGCCCGCTGGATGATGGTGAAGGCCTCCACGATGACTGGCCTGATCCGCCTACAGGACCAGTAGCGGTGGGCCAGTGACAGGTCTCCGGACCCACAGGCGATGCAGGACTTCCGGGCTCAAGAGAGAGAGAGACAAATAACATAGTTTCATTGACATCCCGTCAAAATATAGACAAAAGTGGACAGTCCGCACTATTGAAGTAGAGATGAAAAATTTACAATGATGATGGTTATTATAATATAAAAAAGAATGAAAATAAAAAATACAATAAAATATATACTATGTGTGTGTACAATGAATATATTGTTACGTAAAAAGAAAAATGGCGCATTCCAGAAGAGAATGTTTTAGAACGTTCTAGAAAAATGTAGAAAAATCGGAGAACAACGGATTGGCCAATCAGTAGCGATTGCGCAATGCTCAAGTCTGGCGGCTTTCTGATTGGCTAACCAACCATGACCGTTCTGGAAAGATCTACTCCGGTATATATAGGGATGTGGAACTCATGCAAAAGAGAGTCGAAGAACGAAGCTACGTGGTGGACTCCAAGCAAGCTGCTGTCTCAAGAGGTCGGACTGCTGCTTACCGCCGACGCCGGTGTACTTCTTGGAAGATTCTAGAAGGTTCTACGAACTTCTGTCTCCTGTTCTGCTCC
>CP092878.1:77167885-77201920 GCA_030710605.1 Cordylochernes scorpioides | reverse complement strand
GAAAGGTCGGCCAAATTGCTGCCAAACGTACTGGTCGTCTGCGTGGTGGCAAGGATGCTCCCAAAAACCAGGACAATTAAACTGCTGTTGTTGTTGTACAATAAATTTTGTTGCAGTTTCTGCATTAACATGCCTAAAGTCTATTATTCTTTGTACTTATTACTCCTTGATTGAAATGTTGAATTGAAGGTGAATTTAGAAGTAGAAATTAATGATAATCTCGAATGACTTTATAACCATTATTTTTGAGGTTATCCACTGGTATCTACAACTCCAGTAGGTCATGCAACTTAGTTTTCGTGTATCTCAGTACTGGCCTTGACACTTGTAACATATATTGGGGAAGATAGCATTGGGGTACACAGTTGTGTTTTAGATGGTTGGTTTGATTCTGATTTTTTAATGTTGCTAAAATTAGTTTATAATGACTAACGGGGCAATGGTACCTCCCCCTTTCCATTGCATGTGTGAATTTATCTGGTAGCTTCTTTAATAGCCATATTTACATGAACCAAGGTCAGTGTTGTTGCTGAAATCTGATAATAAATCATGTGATGGTTGTCCATTGTTAAAAGATTTCATGTCAATGGTTTTTGACCATTTAGGAAAAAAGGTGTTAGGTCAGTTCCAAAGTCTTTTCAAAAATACGAGAGCCATCCAATAAATAAGTTCCCTAGTTTTTAACAAATAAACACCATTATTTACAATTATGCAGTTATTTTATTTTCATTATACAACTCATAGGCTACTTCTCTACATAATCTCCATTTCTGTCCAAAACTTTTTGGTACTGTTGTAGCAATTTTTTGATACCACTGTTGTACCAAGCCGTGTCCTGTCTTCGTAGCCAGTGGTTCGCCTCCGCCTGCACTTCGTCATCATTCGCAAAGTGCTTGCCTCCAAGGTGCAACTTGAGTGCTGGAAAAAGATGGAAGTCGCTTGGGGCAAGATCCGGAGAATAAGGTGGATGTGTGAAAATTTCCCATTTGAAGTTTTCCAGCAATGTTTGGGTCGTTCGAGCTGCGTGAGGGTGAGCATTGTCATGGACGAGTAACACTTTCCGAGACAAAAGTCCAGGACGTTTCCGTTTTATTGCAGCTCTGAGTTTAGTGAGGACTTCGCAGTACCTCGCAGCGTTAACTGTAGTGTTTGGGGGCAGGTAGTGAACCAATAAAACACCCTTACAGTCCCAAAAGACGATAGCCATAACTTTGCCTACAGAGATTGTGACCTTCGCCTTTTTTGGTGCACTTTCGTCAGGCTTCTTCCACACCATGCTTTGTCGTTTTGTTTCTGGAGTTGAATGTTGCACCCAGCTTTCATCTCCAGTGACAATACGGGAAAACAGTTGATCTCAATCTCTTCGATGCATTTCCAGGAAAGCTCGGGCTGCCTCCATCCGTCAGTGTTGGGCATTAAAAAATTATTTTTCAATTAAATTGAAGTGCAATTAACAATTAATTAATTGTAAAAATACAATTAACAATTGATTAATTGTTAATTGTGAAAATTACAATTAACAATTAATCAATTGTTAATCTTTAATAAATCATTTTAATTAATATTTGCCCAAAACTGCCTGAGATAAAAAGTGTTTTTATTAAATACAACACACCTTTACCATCGTCAGCTGCAGTTGAATGCCTTTTTTCTTTTGCGACAATGACAAATCTGCCAAAAAGTCACAAATTGTCGGACAGCATGTTCGAGAAGAGAGTGGTACTGAAATGCAGTGTTGGGCATTAAAAAATTATTTTTCAATTAAATTGAAGTGCAATTAACAATTAATTAATTGTTAATTGATGAGGCACAATTTGGATTGTAGATTATAAACACAAGGTAATAAGACCAAATCCAAATAAATAAATAGTGTGTGACGTTTCGGTAACAGCGTTGTTACCATCTTCAGACAAAAGTACTGAATGAGAGAATTTTACCACAGCATGCTTTTAAATAGTTCCTGTTATCAAGTGTGTAAACAAGATAACAGATAAGAAGATATTTATCTGATAAACAGATGGGTAAACACCTGCTGATTAATATTCTTAGAATTAAAAGTTTTTTCAAATATAATTAAAAGCATATCTATAAATATCATTTATATTTCCTCTTTCTTCCATTCTATTAATTGTAGCACATTTCTTTTGAATGAAAAATGCTTCTTTAAATTGTCTCTTAAAATAATTTTTCTCATAATCTAGTATCTTTGTTTCTTTTAGGTTAAAATTATTATGTCCTGTGATTTTTCTATGTTCTACAAGTGCAGAATTCTCAATTTTATCCCATTTCAGAGCATATTCATGGTTTTTCATTCTTTCTTTTAAAGTTCTGGATGTTTGTCCTACATAACATTGGTCACATTTTTCACATTTCACTTCATAAATTAAACCAAATAGAGCAGGTTTAATTTATGAAGTGAAATGTGAAAAATGTGACCAATGTTATGTAGGACAAACATCCAGAACTTTAAAAGAAAGAATGAAAAACCATGAATATGCTCTGAAATGGGATAAAATTGAGAATTCTGCACTTGTAGAACATAGAAAAATCACAGGACATAATAATTTTAACCTAAAAGAAACAAAGATATTAGATTATGAGAAAAATTATTTCAAGAGACAATTTAAAGAAGCATTTTTCATTCAAAAGAAATGTGCTACAATTAATAGAATGGAAGAAAGAGGAAATATAAATGATATTTATAGATATGCTTTTAATTATATTTGAAAAAACTTTTAATTCTAAGAATATTAATCAGCAGGTGTTTACCCATCTGTTTATCAGATAAATATCTTCTTATCTGTTATCTTGTTTACACACTTGATAACAGGAACTATCTATTTAAAAGCATGCTGTGGTAAAATTCTCTCATTCAGTACTTTTGTCTGAAGATGGTAACAACGCTGTTACCGAAACGTCACACACTATTTATTTATTTGGATTTGGTCTTATTACCTTGTGTTTATTAATTGTTAATTGTAAAAATACAATTAACAATTGATTAATTGTTAATTGTGAAAATTACAATTAATCAATTGTTAATCTTTAATAAATCATTTTAATTAATATTTGCCCAACACTGCCATCCGTTGTTGCTTGTGATTTTTGAGAGCAAACGCAGGACCCATCTTGCGCAGACTTTGCGAAAATTCAAAACATCTGACATGATTGTTCCAATCGAAGAGCGTCCAATTTCGATTCCAGGAGGCAGTTGAATAATTATTTCATCAATGGTGACGCGGCGATCTGCTTCCACCACATTCCGAACAGCAGCAACGGCTGCATTGTCCGTAGCAGTAACGGGCCTGCTGCTTCGCTCGTCATCATGCACGTTTTGCAGTCCTTCCAAGAACCATGAACGTCACGGTGAACCATTTGGATGCTCATATATCCTTCACCATACACTGACACTAAATTGCGATTAATATTGACTGCAGTTTCATTTTTCGCCATGAAAAAATGAATTACAGAATGGAGTTCGCAAGTGGACACGTTCACCAGTGGTAGCTCCATGGAAACTGAAGCGCTACGGACTTGCGCGTATGAGTAGGGTGATTTTGAAGGTCACTTGCTTCCAACGCATCGTAGTGACCATTTCTTACACTACCAACTAATTTTTACAACGTTTCGTTCGCAGAAAAAAAAATAGGCAAACTTATTTATTGGATGGCCCTTGTATATATTTTTATGAAACATTTTCTAATTTATATTATTAATTATATAGGCATTTAAAAATATAGGCATTTTGATTGTTTTTTTCAAACACAATTTTCAGTTAAATTGAGTGCCTTATAACCTAAGGCTTAAATAATAGAGTAGTTAACACAGTGATTTGTGTTGTCAAAGTTTATTTGGTCTTACAACAACTAGTACCTCTAAATAGGGTGTTAAAATAATTATCCTGATTATGCAACTTTATTGTGGCTGATATCTTAATATAATTTATTGAAGAAAATAGAAACTGAATGTTGATTTTTACTAATAGAAAATAGCCAATATGTTCAATTGTCAAGAAAAGCCAACATGTATTTTGGACTGTTGGCCCACATATCAGCATGGTGAAGGATGCATGTTGAAGGCCCACAAAGGAAATCTTGTGTTTATTTATAATCCCTTTATATATAAAAGTCAGTGTATGTAAATATGTTTGTTGGCTATACAAGTCCTCAATAAGTACCTATTATCTGGCTCAAATTTTAACAGGACATAGAGTTAAATCTGGAAGAGTTTATTGTCGCATTTTTAGATGATTAAAATTGACCAAGTACTGGGCAAAAATAGTAATTTGTTAGTCAGAAAATAATGATGACAATATTGCTGTATCATGTTTGATTGACAGAAAAAAAATTCTTACATGGAGGAATTCACTAAAGCAAACTACAGGTGAAGCTAGGCCATCATTTTTAGTAGGCAGGAAAAATATTCTTTTAGTAAAAGATTGATTTAGTAAAGAGTGGATGTTTGTTTGAAAAATATTTTCTATCACTTGGGTAAAACCCGGCCGAAACCAGGTACATTTGCTAGTTTTAAATAAAAAGAGAGGGTGTTCAATTTTAAGTTTTTTTTTTCTCATATGGGCAGTGTCATCAGCATTCAGATATGCAATTAAGAAATGCTCTTTCATTATTTTAGCATCTTTTACCGTTTCAATTCAAACTTTTCTTTAAAGCATGTTTCAGCCTGATTATGTAGATTTGTTCTTAAATTTTCTTGTTAAGATCCAACATGCGGCTGCACCACGTTTACTTAAGAATCTACAGCCTGAAACAAGTGTGTGATTGGCTGATATCCTACAAAAGGTATTAAAGACTATCAATGATTTTTGTTTGTTTTTCTGATAAGTGTGTGCATTTATAGTAGTATTGCCCTCAACAACGTTAACTTTTAGGTTCAGTATATGCTATTGTATTATTTTAACCTATAAATCCCCAAAGTATGGATTACTGCTTTTCCATCAGATACAAAGTGGGATTAGGACCCTTTGGGAGTGGGTGGTCAAGCATTCTAGCCTTGTGTTAATGAATAATCATTAAATTTTACTTTCACCCTGTGAATATTACAAAATGAGCAGTGACCTGAAAAGTTATGTATAATGTAGACCATTGAGAGAGCAAGAGGCAAAGTCTTGCCGGAGCCAGGCTCAACAAAATATTATATTTAATAAGAAAGCTACTCTATATGATGGACTATTTTCAGGCTGCTAAAGTTGACCATTTCAGATTAAGTGTCAGAAGACAGTAGAACCTCCATGTGGCTATGGCCCCCATCAGTACAGGGGCAGCTTCAATTTCTTAACATCCTACGAGAGGGATTATGAAATCGGTTGAACTTACGACAAGAAACTCTTTTTCCTCCTGATTTTGTTCTTTTGATGATTTATGTGTTTAAGCTAGTGAAGTGGCAGGGCTGATTGTCAGGCCAGAATATAATAAAGCTATAGGAGGATGATATATACTTGTGTAATAAACATAATGCATTGTTCCAATAGATAATTAAAGGGAGAGGTGGGTACATGTGGCAGGGCTGATTGTCAGGCCAGAATATAATAAAGCTATAGGAGGATGATAGATACTTGAGTAATAAACATAATGCATTGTTCCAATAGATAATTAAAGGGAGAGGTGGGTATATGTGGCAGGGCTGATTGTCAGGCCAGAATATAATAAAGCTATAGGAGGATGATAGATACTTGCGTAATAAACATAATGCATTGTTCCAATAGATAATTAAAGGGAGAGGTGGGTACATGTGGCAGGGCTGATTGTCAGGCCAGAATATAATAAAGCTATAGGAGGATGATAGATACTTGCGTAATAAACATAATGCATTGTTCCAATAGATAATTAAAGGGAGAGGTGGGTACATGTGGCAGGGCTGATTGTCAGGCCAGAATATAATAAAGCTATAGGAGGATGATAGATACTTGCGTAATAAACATAATGCATTGTTCCAATAGATAATTAAAGGGAGAGGTGGGTACATGTGGCAGGGCTGATTGTCAGGCCAGAATATAATAAAGCTATAGGAAGATGATATATACTTGTGTAATAAACATAATGCATTGTTCCAATAGATAATTGAAGGGAGAGGTGGGTACATGTGGCAGGGCTGATTGTCAGGCCAGAATATAATAAAGCTATAGGAGGATGATATATACTTGCGTAATAAACATAATGCATTGTTCCAATAGATAATTGAAGGGAGAGGTGGGTACATGTGGCAGGGCTGATTGTCAGGCCAGAATATAATAAAGCTATAGGAGGATGATATATACTTGCGTAATAAACATAATGCATTGTTCCAATAGATAATTAAAGGGAGAGGTGGGTACATGTGGCAGGGCTGATTGTCAGGCCAGAATATAATAAAGCTATAGGAGGATGATATATACTTGCGTAATAAACATAATGCATTGTTCCAATAGATAATTAAAGGGAGAGGTGGGTACATGTATATCATCCTCTCACAACTTTGTTGTATTTATAGAGATTCTGTTAATCCAGGTTCTCTCTAACCTGGAGAGTTTCACATTATTATCTCTTTGGTTAACCCAGGTTCCTGGAGTATTATATTGATCATGTGACAATAGGGAACCAATCAGAAAAGATCAAGAGATACAGACATTCAGTCTGATAATGATTGTATATGTAGCCTCTAAAATATGTCCTTTACTGATATTTATTATTGCTAGGAATTTGTTCACACTCATCACTAGCTACAGATTGTAAAAGAATTATGAGATTTAAATCCCATAGTTTAACAACATAGATTCTTGGGTCCCAAGTGATGGTATTATAGCGAGGTTCAATTGTAGTTCCTTCAACTGATGTAGGCAGTTAAAACAATGAAGTCTATAAAAAATGATAAAGCATAATAATAAAGATAATAATAATAAAAATGATAAAGCAAAATATTATTGAAATATAAACAAACTACATTGCTAAACAAAATTCAAAAAGGCGTTTGAAAAAAATTGAAGGTATTTTAAAGAGAATTGACATGCTAAAAAGATTTGACTTTATCTAAATGACAAGAGACAAGGAATATCAAAGCATTGTATCATAAGCAAGATTTTATGTAGCTCAATATAAATCTTCAATGCACCTAAGAAGTTATTCTTCCTATGAGCTGAACAAAATAAATTCCAAAGAGTGAATATCAATGTTGATGCCATCACTTGAAGATTCTATTTTAAAGAGTTCAGGATCTGAAGCTCTCCTCTACTTCAAGAAGTTGAGAAAACACAGCATTAAAAGGGCGAATTCTTTTTCTCGCATCTATCTTCTTAAATTCTGTAAAATGCATAAAGTCAAATCATTTTTGTTTTCACAAGATGCTTAGTATTTGTTACTCTTGGCATGTTTTATGATATTTCTCCTTAGCTGAGAAAGCACAATTTGGATTATAGATTATAAATAGGTAATAAGAGGTAATAAGACCAAATATAAATAATTAAATAGTGTGTGACATTTCGGTAACAGCGTTGTTAACGAAACATCACGCTATTTATTTATCTGGATTTGGTCTTATAACCTTGTGTTTCTCCTTAGCATGTAGAGAAACAAGTCCTGATGATTAGAGACTCAGTTGTGCTATTTAAGGTGCAGAAAGACCTTCCAATTTTATACCTAATTGGGCATTTTAATAGTCTCTACAGTTTACCAAGTATGTTTTAATTAGATATGAATCACTTCTTCAACAAATGGGTGTAGAGCAACAGGCAGTCTTTAAAATCAGTATTAATGTCCTCTTACCGGAGAGTTGCTAAATAGTAAAAATGGTAATTTTGCAAATGAAAACTGTCCTTTGTAGAGAGGTATCCGCTAAAGGGAGGTTCTACTGTATATTAAGTTTTTATAATACAGTGCTGTCAATATTAAGAACCAACCAACCAAGGGGGTCGGTGGAAGGCTGGTTAAACTGTTTGGTTTTCGACCACTACGACCCGGGTTCGATTCCCGCATTGGGCATTTTTTTCTGTTAAAAAAAAAAAGCTTCAATGGCCCCCCGATTCTTGCAAAAGTCCAATCCCACCAGCGAGAGCAAGTAACCCAACGGGGCTCTGGCACATTTGTAAGTGCAAAGTCGAACTGCTTTTCACATGTGTAGACATGTGGTGCGCTTACATTAAAAAGCAGTCGCTAACTACCCACCATGATTATCATGGCCTGTACTACGTGTACTAGGGATAAGCAAAAAAAAAAAAAAAGAACTAACAACATACTTCAAACATAAAACAGTACAATTAGTACAAGTTTAAAGTATATACAAATAAAACTCTCAATAACAAATTGAAAGGCTCACAATTTAGTTTTATCCACAACTGTGTAAAACCTTTCTAAAGAGGCCCAAATATTTAATTGAATGTTGTATGTAAACAAGGAAATAAGACCAAATAAATAAATTGTATGTGACATTTCAGTAACAACATTGTTACCAGAAAAAAGTACTGAATGAGAAAATAAAGAGAATATGGTTTTATGGGCTAATAACCAAAGTGTGTGATTTCCGAGCCCAAAGAATGAGAAAATATACCACAGCATGGTTTATATAGTTATCAAGTGTGTAAACAAGATAGCAGATAAAAAGAAGATAGTTTTCTAAGAGCCCTGAATGATAAGGCACAATTTGGATTATAGATTATAAACACAAGGTATTTATTTATTTGGATTTGGTCTAATTACCTTTTGTTTAAAAACCCTAAAATATTATTCTTAGAATTCCACTTCTAATTCTAAGAATAATATTTTAGGGTTCTTAGAAAACTATCCTTATCTGCTATCTTGTTTCACACTTAGAACTATTTAAAACATGCTGTGATATACAAGGTGGGATCAATAAATAAGGTGAATTATAATTTATTTTAAAAAATAAGAACGATATTGATAATTAGGACTTGATTTATTCAAAATAATCACCTTGGCTTTCTATACATCATCTCCATCGTTCTGGCAACTTGTAAATACCCTCTTTATAGGCACTCTTAGGAAGCGTGTGAAAAAAATCTTGCATCACTTTCTGGACATCTTCATCCGAGTCAAATCGCTTTCCCTTTAACTCCTTCTTTAGTAGTCCAAAAAGGAAATAGTCAGAGGGGGCTAGGTCTGGACTATATGCAGGATGTTCTAAAACTTCAAAACCTAATTTAATGATTGTAGATACAGTTTTACATTATGTATGCGGCCTTGCATTATCATGAAGGAAGAGAACACCTTTACTAAGCTTCCCTCTTCTTTTGTTACTTATACCGGGCTTTAGCTTATTTACAAGAATGTCACAATAAAAGTCGCTGTTCATACGTTGCCTTGAGGATAAAAAATCAAGACAGATTGGTCCATCAACATCCCAAAAAATTGTTAACAAAACTTTACCGGCCGAACGTTGAGACCTGATTTTTTTTTGGTCTTGGAGAGTCGCCTCGTTTCCATTCCATAGATGCACGTTTTGTCGAAGGATAATAATGATAACACCAACTCTCATCTTCAGTTACAATTTGGTCAAGGAAATGATTACCTTCCTCATCATACCGCTTTAACAGAGCCTTTGAAACCCGAATACGGTTAAGTTTTTGGTCCAAATTAAGGAAATGTGGAATCCATCTGCAGCATATTTTTCTAAATTGCAATTGTTCTTTAATAATGGTGTGCACAGTTCCATAGCTTATATTCAAATTGTCGGCTATGGTAAAAATGGATATATTTTTCTATCCTCCAAAATTAAGTTTTCAAATGCATTTTTCGTGCTTGGCGTCGCTGTAACACTTGGTCGTCCAGGTCGCTCAATATCGGTACATGTAATTCGTCCATTTTTGAACTCGTTAACCCATTTATAAATGTTTTTTGAGACAAACAAGACTCACCATAGATATTTATCATTCTTTGGCATATTTGAGATGTTTGAATACCTTCTGCATTCAAGAAACGAATAACTGCACGTTGTTCAAGCGTGGTGCAATCCTTCAAGGGAGCTTCCATTTTAGTTTATTTATAAGTCTCGCGCCGCATGTGGGAAAAAAAGAGCAGAACACCTTAAATAGTCTCTCGATGTTATATTTTAACTAGACGAATGGCCCGGGCAACGCCCGGGTTTTACCCGAGTGCGTATATATTTTAAAAATGTTTTCATTAAAATACTATTCGTTACAATTATAAATTAGCGCCGTGGATGTCTCTTTTGTGAAACGTCCCGCCCCAAACTGTGTGTGTCTTGAAAATATAAAAATAAAAATGTCAACGGAAAAATATGTCCAGGGTAGCCTAGTGGTCATGGCATCTGCCCGGTAAGCGGAAGGTCGTGGGTTCGATTCCCATCCCTTGACACTTTTTTTATTTTATCCATTCTGACCAAAATCTATCCGTGAACTTCACACAGTGAACTTCACACAGACAGAATAAGGCAATTATATAAGTAGACTAGCGGATGTACCCGGCTTCGCCCGTGTTTTACCCGAGTAAAGGTTTGTCTAACGAATCTCTCGATAAAGTGAACATTTTTTCCCGTTCCTTGAAAAATACTCGATAAGTTGAATAAAATCAATATTAATCGGTACCCGAGTAAAGGTTTGTCTAACAAACATTTGGTAAAACAATTCTCTATAAACTTATAAAAAGAAATAGATACATTTTGATAATTTGAAACTCGTAAATTTGAATCTCTCGATAAAGTGATAATTTTTTCCCGGTCCCTGTGTGCCGTGTCATTCTGAATTTTGTCTTTCCTAATTTTCTACATTACAAAATCATCGTTTTATCTAGTGAACATATTTTCCCGGTCCCTTGATAAATACTCGATAAGTTGAATAAAATCATGGTCGTGAATCTCTCGATAAAGTGATTATTTTTTCCCGGTCCCTGTGTGCCGTGTCATCCTGAATTTTGTCTTTCCTAATTTTCTACATTACAAAATCATCGTTTTATCTAGTGAACATATTTTCCCGGTCCCTTGAAAAATTCTCGATAAATTGAATAAAATCATGGTCGTTTATGGAAGATGGACGTAGTTCCCGGAGGTCACCAGCCCCCCGCGCGCCAGGACCTCTTGATCCCTCTGTTTGGCCGGCGGCCGGACGGGGGGGAGGGGAGGGGCTCTTGTTCCCTCTGATTGGTCGGTGGGAACTTGGACTGTCCAACCAACTGGCCGGCGGCCGGACGGGGGGGGAAGGGGGGGGGGGGGGAGGGGTGGGTAGGCAGACCTAAGCCTATCTCCGCTGCTTGCGAGTTAAAGCTACAAATCTGCAAATACCTCTAAGGAGATTTAAGATATTCAAGAAATTATTTTTCGTAAACCTTTCCGGGGATACACCTAATAATATTCCAAAATTTCACGGCGATTGGATGTATGGTTTTTGAATCCATAGAGGACACACACACACACAGACAGACAGACATTCAATTTTATTGTAATACGCATAGAATCAAAAAGGATGAGTTTCTTTTATTGGGAAAAACGTTTCTAGCTTTCGGGCGTAAGCGGCCCTTCCACAGGAAATAATGGAACAATTTCAAGTAAAGATGTATATACATATATATAACAGGTAATTTTTGCATATCTAGGATTAACTATGAATTATTATATTTTATTATTTAAGAAAAATTATTGTTATGTAAATTAGTCAATTTGCTGATATTATTAAATGCAAAATTGTAAATTGGTGTGATGAAGAAAAAACGGAAAAATCTATTTGAGTTTTTGGACCAGCCTATCATATGTCTCTGGGATGTCTATATGTCTGTTTATACTATTATATTTTGTTGATATCAATGCTTCTAGTATTAATCTTTTGTATTTACTGTTTATGTTTGTGTAATGAATATTTGGGTTTGCTAGATTGAATTCATGATCTGTGTGTCTGATGTGTTGCACTATTAGAGATTTGGGGTCTTTGTTTTTAATGTTTCTTCTTTGTTCGTCTATTCTGTCTTTTATCTGTCTTCCTGTTTCACCTACATAGACATTATTACATTGGGTGCATGGTATGGAATATACTGCTTTGCTATTGTATAGTTTTGATATAGGAATACTGTTTCTGGTAATGGGGTTTCTTAAAATGGTTAATATGCTCGGGTTGCTTTCATAATATGTTCTGATACCGTGTTTGTTTAAAATTCTGGCTATGTGGGTACTACTGTGGGAATATGGGATTGTACATATCGATTTATAAACATGATTATTTCTTATGAGAGAGGGATTGTAGAAATGTCTTAATATAAAGTTTTTCGGATAACCTATAGAAGTGAGTTTGTTGATCAATAATTGGGTTTCTGTATCTTTTGAGAGTTGGGTGGTACAATGTGTATATATTCGTTTGGAAAGGGTTTTAACTGTGTTGATCTTGTGACTGATGGGGCAATAAGAGGAAAGGTGTATATAATCTGGAGTGGAATTTGGCTTGTGGTATATTTCTGTTGTATATTGGTTTTGCGTTTTTAGTATAAGTACATCTAGAAATGGTAAGGTGTTATTGTTTTCTGTTTCTATGGTGAAATCTATGTCATTATGTATGGACTTTAGTTGGGTAAAAATGGAATCTATTTTGTTAGAGTTGGATATACAAAAGATGTCGTCTATGTATCTCTGCCAGATGATGATGTCTGTGGAAAACAGGTTGGTTATGGTTTTATCTATTTTTCTCATGACTATTTCTGCCAAAGGTGAAGAGAGAGGACTTCCCATGGGGGAGCCCTTGGTTTGTTTATAAAATTGGCTGTTGAAGGAGAATATATTGTGTTGTAGGCTCAGCTTAATTAATGAAATAATTTTAGATGAGGTATCTGGAGGAATATTATTTAATGCTAAAATTTCTATGGTGTTATCTATTATTAGTTGGTGTGGTAAGCTTGGGTACATATTAACTACGTCAAATGATATCATGGTGCTGTTAGGAGAGAGGGGGAGACTATGTATATTTTCTATAAATTTTGGTATGGATGTGATGGATGTGGTGGTAGGATTGTCTTTTAGAATGGGGATAAGGAAGTTTGCTAGAAATTTGGCTAATGGGGCTATAGGAGACATATGATATGCTATGATAGGGCGAATAGGAATACCTGGTTTATGGGTCTTGGGTTGGCCGTAGATATAAGCGGTATTTTTTATGTTTCCTAGGAACAATTTCAAGTCTTCTGCAGTAATAGTATTGCCTCTGTGTAATTTCCTTAGATCTTTTGTATATTGGGCAGATGATTGAGATTTTTCGTTGGTGGTTATAGGTTTGAATACTATGGAGTTGTTTAGGATTTCATTCATTTTTGATATATAATCTAGAGTGTTCATAACAACTGTTTGCGATCCTTTATCTGCTTTTGTAATTACAATTTCTTTCTTGCTTCTTAGTGAATTGGCTATATGTTGATTATTGGGCTTAAATATAGGCGTTCTTGATGATTTTTCCAAGGAGGTAGTCACTAAGTTTCTGATTTTTGATTGTTCATTATGTGTTAGGGTAGATATGGCCGATTCGACTCCTGCAATGATTTTATAATTATCTGTTTTCATGGGGAATCTATGTTTGGTGCCCTTTGATAAATAGTCAATTTCATCATTTGTGAGATCATAGCTGGATAAATTGAGAATATTAGGCTGGTTTTCAGGTGGTATGAGTTGGGTGTTGTATTTTCTTGACCAGAATTGAAGTTTCTTTTGGTGTTTCTTCTCTATGGCGGAGTTTAAGGTTTTGATGTCTTTAGTGGTGCTGATGATAAGCTGTAGCATTTCTGTTGGGGGGATTCTTTGAGATACTATACTTATTAGATCCTTTATGGTTTTTGAAATGAGTCTTATGTATGAGTAGCATCCTTTTGTTCTAGATCTGAGTAGTTTAAATTGGGTATCTTTTATTATTGAATTTGAAAAATGGTTTTTAACAGGATCTTTTATTCTGAGGGTAGGTGGAATAAAACTGTTAACTTCACAAATCCTATTAAATATGAGATGCTTTCTCCACTTTGCAAGTTTGATGGAATATCTTCGTATTAGATTCATGTATTGACGGGTTTCGGAATCATAAGTTTCCATATTCATTTTGATAGAGCAGAATACAACTTTTTTAAGATTTAATACGATTAATCCTTTTAATATATTGTAATACGCATAGAATCAAAAACATCTTTACTTGAAATTGTTCCATTATTTCCTGTGGAAGGGCCGCTTACGCCCGAAAGCTAGAAACGTTTTTCCCAATAAAAGAAACTCATCCTTTTTGATTCTATGCGTATTACAATATATTAAAAGGATTAATCGTATTAAATCTTTAAAAAGTTGTATTCTGCTCTATCAAAATGAATATGGAAACTTATAATTCCGAAACCCGTCAATACATGAATCTAATACGAAGATATTCCATCAAACTTGCAAAGTGGAGAAAGCATCTCATATTTAATAGGATTTGTGAAGTTAACAGTTTTATTCCACCTACCCTCAGAATAAAAGATCCTGTTAAAAACCATTTTTCAAATTCAATAATAAAAGATACCCAATTTAAACTACTCAGATCTAGAACAAAAGGATGCTACTCAAACATAAGACTCATTTCAAAAACCATAAAGGATCTAATAAGTATAGTATCTCAAAGAATCCCCCCAACAGAAATGCTACAGCTTATCATCAGCACCACTAAAGACATCAAAACCTTAAACTCCGCCATAGAGAAGAAACACCAAAAGAAACTTCAATTCTGGTCAAGAAAATACAACACCCAACTCATACCACCTGAAAACCAGCCTAATATTCTCAATTTATCCAGCTATGATCTCACAAATGATGAAATTGACTATTTATCAAAGGGCACCAAACATAGATTCCCCATGAAAACAGATAATTATAAAATCATTGCAGGAGTCGAATCGGCCATATCTACCCTAACACATAATGAACAATCAAAAATCAGAAACTTAGTGACTACCTCCTTGGAAAAATCATCAAGAACGCCTATATTTAAGCCCAATAATCAACATATAGCCAATTCACTAAGAAGCAAGAAAGAAATTGTAATTACAAAAGCAGATAAAGGATCGCAAACAGTTGTTATGAACACTCTAAATTATATATCAAAAATGAATGAAATCCTAAACAACTCCATAGTATTCAAACCTATAACCACCAACGAAAAATCTCAATCATCTGCCCAATATACAAAAGATCTAAGGAAATTACACAGAGGCAATACTATTACTGCAGAAGACTTGAAATTGTTCCTAGGAAACATAAAAAATACCGCTTATATCTACGGCCAACCCAAGACCCATAAACCAGGTATTCCTATTCGCCCTATCATAGCATATCATATGTCTCCTATAGCCCCATTAGCCAAATTTCTAGCAAACTTCCTTATCCCCATTCTAAAAGACAATCCTACCACCACATCCATCACATCCATACCAAAATTTATAGAAAATATACATAGTCTCCCCCTCTCTCCTAACAGCACCATGATATCATTTGACGTAGTTAATATGTACCCAAGCTTACCACACCAACTAATAATAGATAACACCATAGAAATTTTAGCATTAAATAATATTCCCCCAGATACCTCATCTAAAATTATTTCATTAATTAAGCTGAGCCTACAACACAATATATTCTCCTTCAACAGCCAATTTTATAAACAAACCAAGGGCTCCCCCATGGGAAGTCCTCTCTCTTCACCTTTGGCAGAAATAGTCATGAGAAAAATAGATAAAACCATAACCAACCTGTTTTCCACAGACATCATCATCTGGCAGAGATACATAGACGACATCTTTTGTATATCCAACTCTAACAAAATAGATTCCATTTTTACCCAACTAAAGTCCATACATAATGACATAGATTTCACCATAGAAACAGAAAACAATAACACCTTACCATTTCTAGATGTACTTATACTAAAAACGCAAAACCAATATACAACAGAAATATACCACAAGCCAAATTCCACTCCAGATTATATACACTATTCCTCTTATTGCCCCATCAGTCACAAGATCAACACAGTTAAAACCCTTTCCAAACGAATATATACACATTGTACCACCCAACTCTCAAAAGATACAGAAACCCAATTATTGATCAACAAACTCACTTCTATAGGTTATCCGAAAAACTTTATATTAAGACATTTCTACAATCCCTCTCTCATAAGAAATAATCATGTTTATAAATCGATATGTACAATCCCATATTCCCACAGTAGTACCCACATAGCCAGAATTTTAAACAAACACGGTATCAGAACATATTATGAAAGCAACCCGAGCATATTAACCATTTTAAGAAACCCCATTACCAGAAACAGTATTCCTATATCAAAACTATACAATAGCAAAGCAGTATATTCCATACCATGCACCCAATGTAATAATGTCTATGTAGGTGAAACAGGAAGACAGATAAAAGACAGAATAGACGAACAAAGAAGAAACATTAAAAACAAAGACCCCAAATCTCTAATAGTGCAACACATCAGACACACAGATCATGAATTCAATCTAGCAAACCCAAATATTCATTACACAAACATAAACAGTAAATACAAAAGATTAATACTAGAAGCATTGATATCAACAAAATATAATAGTATAAACAGACATATAGACATCCCAGAGACATATGATAGGCTGGTCCAAAAACTCAAATAGATTTTTCCGTTTTTTCTTCATCACACCAATTTACAATTTTGCATTTAATAATAATATCAGCAAATTGACTAATTTACATAACAATAATTTTTCTTAAATAATAAAATATAATAATTCATAGTTAATCCTAGATATGCAAAAATTACCTGTTATATATATGTATATACATCTTTACTTGAAATTGTTCCATTATTTCCTGTGGAAGGGCCGCTTACGCCCGAAAGCTAGAAACGTTTTTCCCAATAAAAGAAACTCATCCTTTTTGATTCTATGCGTATTACAATATATTAAAAGGATTAATCGTATTAAATTCAATTTTATATATATAGATAATCCAAATTGTGCCTTATCACACACTATTTTTTTATTTGGCCTTATTACCTTGTGTTTATAATCTATGATGTAATGCCGGCGGCGCGCGCCCGTTGGCTGCCGGCAAGCACGTGACCTCCCTGTGCGCGCGCATCCGTGACAGAGGCGGCCGATGAGGAATGAGGAAAGACGGTCATGACTATATATATATAATAATAATAATATAATAATACTAATAATAATAATTATCATTAGATAATGATAATGATCATAATGATGATGCGCGCGCATCCGTGACTGAGGCCGATGAGGAAAGACGGTCGTGACTATAAATATTAATTAATAATAATAATAATAATAATTATTATTATTATTATTATCATCAGATAATGATAATGATCATGATGATGCGCGCGCATCCGTGACTGAGGCGGATGAGGAAAGACGGTCGTGACTATATATGTTGATAATAATAATAATATAATAATAATAATTATTATTATTATTATCATTAGATAATGATAATGATCATAATGATGATGCGCGCGCATCCGTGACTGAGGCCGATGAGGAAAGACGGTCGTGACTATATATGTTGATAATATTAATAATATAATAATAATAATTATTATTATTATTATCATTAGATAATGATAATGATCATAATGATGATGCGCGCGCATCTGTGACTGAGGCCGATGAGGAAAGACGGTCGTGACTATATATATGTTGATTAATAATAATAATAATTATTATTATTATTATCATTAGATAATGATAATGATCATAATGATGATGCGCGCGCATCCGTGACTGAGGCCGATGAGGAAAGACGGTCGTGACTATATATGTTGACTAGACGAATGGCCCGGGCAACGCCCGTGTTTTACCCGATTGAATGTTTTTATTCAAATACTATTTGTTACAATTATAAATTGGAGCCGTGGATGTCACTCTTGTGAAACGTCCCGCTCCAAACTTTACATGTACATTAGGTCAGCTGGTATTACCCCTCATTTTCACCGCTAGAGGCGCGAGCGAATTGACTTTTTGTAAATATACATAATTATAAAAATAGAAGCTTCTATAGAAGATAATGATCATAATGATGATGCGCGCGCATCCGTGACAGCGATGAGGAATTGAGGAAAGACGGTCGTGACTATATATTAATAATAATAATAAAATAATATAATAATTATTATTATTATCATTAGATAATGATAATGATCATAATGATGATGCGCGCGCATCCGTGACAGCGATGAGGAATTGAGGATAGACGGTCGTGACTATATATGTTGATAATAAAATAATAATAATAATATAATAATAATAATTATTATTATCATCATTAGATAATGATAATGATCATAATGATGATGCGCGCATCCGTGACAGCGATGAGGAAAGACGGTCGTGACTATATATGTTGACTAGTGGTCATGGCATCTGCCCGTTAAGCGGAAGGTCGTGGGTTCGATTCCCATCCCTTGACACTTTTTTTATTTTATCCATTCTGACCAAAATCTATCCGTGAACTTCACACAGTGAACTTCACACAGACAGAATAAGGCAATTATATAAGTATATAATCCAAATTGTGCCTTATCACACACTATTTTTTTATTTGGCCTTATTACCTTGTGTTTATAATCTATGACGTAATGCCGGCGGCGTGCGCCCTTTGGCTGCCGGCGAGCACGTGACCTCCCTGTGCGCGCGCATCCGTGACAGCGATGAGGAATTGAGGAAAGACGGTCGTGACTATATATATTAATAATAATAATATAATAATAATTATTATTATTATTATCATTAGATAATTATAATGATCATAATGATGATGCGCGCGCATCCGTGACAGCGATGAGGAATTGATTGAGGAAAGACGGTCGTGACTATATATGTTGATAATAATAATAATAATAATTATTATTATTATTATTATCATTAGATAATGATAATGATCATAATGATGATGCGCGCGCATCCGTGACATGACGGTGGAAAGACGGTCGTGACTATATATGTTGATAATAAAATAATAATATTAATATTATAATAATAATTATTATTATTATCATTAGATAATGATATAATGATCATAATGATGATGCGCGCGCATCAGTGACATGAGGAATTGAGGAAAGACGGTCGTGACTATATATTTTGATAATAATAAAATAATAATATAATAATAATTATTATTATTATTATCATTAGATAATGATATAATGATCTAATGATGATGCGCGCGCATCCGTGACATGAGTAATTGAGGAATTGAGGAAAGACGGTCGTGACTATATATGTTGATAATAAATAATAATAATAATATAATAATAATAATTATTATTTTTATCATTAGATAATGATAATGATCATAATGATGATGCGCGCGCATCCGTGACAGCGATGAGGAAAGACGGTCGTGACTATATATGTTGATAATAAAATAATAATAATAATATAATAATAATAATAATTATTATTATCATTAGATAATGATAATGATCATAATGATGCTGCGCGCGCATCCGTGACAGCGATGAGGAAAACGGTCGTGACTATATATGTTGATATTCTGCGGTTTAAATTATTTTTGCTTTTTTTAATTTTTAAGAAATAAGATAATTCACCTTAATTATTGATCCCCCCTTGTATTTTCTCATTATTTCACCTCATGGTTAACACCGGGCATTAGCGGCCACTCGTAGACACATATATGAAAAAGAGAAACTATTTAGAAAAACTACTTTGTACTTTAGGATAAAATAAAAATAATACATACACACTGTATATATGTTGTAAACTTGACTGTAATGTTGACTTCAGGTCAAGAGAGATGACAACCCAGACGGCCAATGAGCACGCCGCTGAGGACTCTGTAGTCGGTCGTTGATAGGGTGATTGGCCAGAATGTCTGTAGACCCGGACCAGCATGTTTCATATTCTGCAGCAGAATGACTTTGCTGCGTTTAGAAGATGGAGCCAAGGCCACCACGGAGCCGAGAGGCTTCGAAAACTTTCCATAGAATCCGCAAAGAATTTTCAAAGACCTTGACAAACTTGCAGGGTAATTCAGTCCCTCAGCCAACACAGTCGTAGGCCCCTCATCCAACTTGCAGTCATGTGCCGGAAGTGTGAACGTACAGCATGAAGACAAAGGAAATCCAGATGCATAGAAACATGGCTATCTTGATTTAGGGGTGGCTCCTGGGAAGGTGAGATGGACTAAGGGGAGTCCTGGGACTTTATTTTGTTGTAAATGTTTCCTCTTTCCTCTCCTTTTGTTGATGTGTAAATACGGCGAATCCTATATGGGGCGGAATGCCCTAAATAAAGGTTTTGTTGTAGTAGTAATGATGATTCCAATTAATATATCAGTATTATTTTCAGCATCTGCCTTTTTAGTGTTTCATTTTCCAAATAGAAATACTCTATATGGAATCATCCATATAGATAATACACTAACAGAGTTTTAGTTTTAAAGTTTTAGGCAATCTCCTCCAAAGTCACTTCACTATAAATAGCAATCTATATATCAAAATTTTAGTTAGTTTTCACTTCATATGTCGCACTTATTTTTATTATCCAAATATTAGTATTTATATTTATTTATTAAAATAAATATTATTTATTCAAAACATGTGCGTTTGAATTATTGAATTCTATTAATTTTAATGGTATATATTTCGTGTTTCTAATTCATTTGTTAGTTACTTTTATTATATTTGTATGTATTGTTTTGTTACATATTTTAATTTTTTTTTCTTACAGGCAAAAAAAAATAAATAAAATAAAACTGCCAAAATTTAATAAATATTTTAATTTTCTGTTATTTATCAGTAATCTAATTCCAATATCATCACGCATATATCCATATACAGTGTACTCCGCTTATAATGAAGTCGCATTATCCATGACAATCACTTTGTTATATCCGAAGTTTGTTATATCCCAGTTGAAAAAAAAAATGTTTTGTACCAATAATTTTATTTACTATTCAACTCAAAAGAGCAACACAAAGATCAATAACAACCTCATCAGGTGTTTTTGGAGAAGTAGTTTGTGATTTTCTTTTGACATTTAGAAGTCAGTAACAAGTGCTGAACACTCTTTTCGATGTTGTCCAAGTCTGACAGATGTCTATGAAGAGACTTGGACTCATCCTGACATTGAAGAAACAATCGCAGAGTTTGAATGCTCTCCAAGACCTCTTTTGGATGCGGAATGTGGACAATTGGGTCTACTTCTTCATCAACTTGGTCCGTTTCTTCTTCTTCTTTTGCTTGAAGAATGCTCTCGACAATTTCTACATCGGATAACATGGCATTTGTAACGACGTCATTGTCAGCGTCAGCATAAGAATCGAAATCCATCTCTAACGGTATGTTTAAAACTTCTTTCATGCGATCGAAGAGGCTTTGTTGCTCCCGCATTTGTGTTGCAGGCTGTGGTGTATCCAATGGAGAACTGACATCGGACTTAATAATTCCACTATGATGCCAACAGTTGGAAATTGTCGCTGGAAGCACATCATTCCATGCTACAGATATAATATCCACAGCTTGCTTAAGATTGATTGTTAATGCTGTTCCAGCATCGTATGCCGTCAAATATTTCCTCATTAAACGCGTTCGATAAATCATCTTGAAATTGCGAATAATGCCTTGGTCGCATGGTTGCAGCATTGAAGTAGTATTTGGCGGCAAGAATGCTATACGAGTATTTGTGAGGCCCTGCATGTCTGGGGGATGAGCGCCGCAATTGTCAAGCAGGAGGATAATTTGTCGATGTTGTCCAGCCATCTTCTTGTCGATGTGCCGAACCCAGGATTCGAAGAGTAGCCCAGTCATCCAGGCCTTCTGATTTGCTTCGTACTGAACAGGAAGGTGCTTGATTCCTCGGAAGCATCTCGGCTGTTTCGCCTTTCCAATGACCAAAGGTTGCATCTTTTCAGAACCATCCATATTGCAGCATAGAAGGATTGTGATCCGTTCCTTACTAGCCTTTCCGCCGGTGCAAGTTTCTCCCTTAAAGTGAAGTGTCTTGTCAGGAAGAAGACGCCAGAAGAGACCGGTTTCATCGGCGTTGAAGATGTCTTTGCAAGCATAGTTACTAATTATATTAGGCATTACATCGGTCAACCAGTTCGTCATTGTCTCACGATTGACATCAGCTGATTCTCCACAAATGTTGCGCAGCTTGATGCCATGCCTTGCCTTCCAACGCTCGATCCATCCACCACTCCCAGTAAAATCCTTTAATCCAAATTCAAGAGCCAGGGTCTTCGCCTTTTCGGAAAGCAATGGACCATTAACTGGAAGCGCTGCACTTCTTGCCTGCTTGAACCACTGCAGCAGAGCCTCATCAACATCAGCATATGTAGATTCACGTGCTCGTTTCCGACTGCTTTCTCCCGCATGCAGAGCTTGTTGGTGGATCTTCTCAGAGTTCTTTATTATGGTGCTGAGCGACGACTGTGGGATATTATGTTTCTGGGCAACATCTGTCTTTTTCTTCTTCTCCACTTCAATCTCTCTTAGGATTTGCAGCTTGACTGACAGAGATAGTGAGTTTCTTGTTTGTTTTCGTTCTCCTGCCATGGTAAACGTTAATAAAATATAAGCGTTTATTAAACAATTTAATTTTGTTTAAATAATGTAAAAAAAATACTTATAATATGTTTGCATATTTTAAAATTGCATATTATTAACTTATTTGTTGTGTATCATTAAATTTGTGTCATTCACACGTTGTAATTTGATATATATTATGCATAATATATTAGTCAATTATAATGGTAAATGAGAAAACTTCGTTATAAACGGATAAAATAAAAATTTATACATGCAAATCACTTCGTTATAAGCGAAAATTCTTTATATCCGACTTCGCAATATCCAGAGTTCTTTTAATGGTTTAAGCCCTTCTTTTCTTTCGTGCAGACAATTTCATTCGCTATATGCGGAATTTCGCTATAACCGACTTTGTTATAAGCGGAGTACACTGTATGTATGTATATACAATCTCTTAGTTCCACCCTTTGAGGGAAAACTCTACCACCGATATACCGCGAGATTTCTTTCCTGCAAAGTGGGCAAGTCTATGTGAGGGTTTCTTTTCCCAGCTAAAGACCAAAAGGATACTTGTAAATGGTAGCCTTCGCCACACTTGTCAGCTTCATTGCCCCGAGATGGAGGCTGACATCAAAGAGCGAGGCCTGCAGATCCAGGGGCATGTCACACGAGACAAATACCTCAGCAGGGGTCACACAGCTAAACTACTCCAATATATGGGGTCAGCGATCAGTTGCTGGACGATGGTCTCCGCCTTGTACTCCACATGATAGATGGAGCTGGCATTTTATTGAAGTAGTCGCTGGCAGAAGGTCCCCAGGTGCTGCGCGGGCAGTGCTCATGGCGGACTATGGCAGGGGTACCATCGGAGAGGTCTCCGATAGTCGCCCGCAGCCAGCACTCGGGGGCCAACAGGTCTGGGGGCCACAGAAACCTGTTGGTCACTTCAAAGGCGCAGAGACTTCAGGCAGGGGATGAAGAACCCAGTGGTCCAACTCAAGGATGTTGGACGCGGCCTCCCAGCAGTCTCCTCCTCTTCAGTGAGAGTCAGACGTCAGATGGGATCAGCCACGCCTAGGTGTCAACCAGCCAAGAGTAGCCGTTGGCGGTGCTGCGCAAAAAATGCTGTAATCCCTTCAGGCATGCGAGCAAAAGCTGGCCCGCGATGTCCAGCAAGCTGTCGCCACCATCAGAGACATAACGTGCCAGGATGCCCCCAGGAAGCCGCGAGACTCGGCTAGAACCCCACACGAAGTGCGTCAGCCGCTTCTGCAGCTGGCCGATGGTAGATTCCAATGAACGTAGCCATGGAGGTGGTGCAGGATGGATCTCAGGACCAGGCTGTTGGCCGCGCGGTCAAGACCTACCACTGACATGTTGCGGGTGAAGTGAGATCACCTCGAGATGGGTTGGTCCAGCAGCCGCATCATGTGAGAAGGCTGGGAGGAGAGGCATTCCTGGCAGAGATCGTTTTTTTTTTTTTGCTTATTCCTAGTACACGTGGTACAGGTGTCATGATAATCATGGTGGGTAGAAGAAGTGTGTGTTTGTCAAAGTTGACAGCCACCCCAGAGAGAAAATGTGGAACTCTTCAAAGATTAATTTCACGAGTTCAAACTGAGCGTCGTTCTTGATGAAGAGTACGATATCAACCGCACAGGCGTCCACTGAACGCAGTGAAGATATTCTCGAGGAGGCCTAGCAGAGGTCAAACTCCAATACTAAAGAAAAGGCAACCCCCTGCCTCACCCCAATGATGAATACGAATGGTAGGCCCAGCTTCTTCATTAGGGTGAACAGGTAGCTCGTGCTGAGACTATCAAACGCCGACTACAGGTCAAGAGAGATGACAGCCAGCGGCGTGTCATGTCTGGCTGCCCCATTTTCTTCTTTGGACACTAGAACGACATAGGTCTTACATTTGGAAATGAGATGACAACCCAGATGGCCAATGAGCACGCCGCTGAGGACTCTGTAGTCGGTCGTTGATAGGGTGATTGGCCAGAATGTCTGTAGACCCGGACCACCATGCTTCATATTCTGAAGCAGAATGACTTTGCCGCGTCTAGAAGATGGAGTCAAAGCCGTCACGGAGCCGAGAGGTTTCGAAAACTTGCCATAAACTCCAGCGAAGAATTTTCAAAGACCTTGACAAAACTACCAGGGTAATTCAGTCCCTCCTGAGGCACGGATGTTTGGCAGGCGGTGGATGCTGCTGTTATCTGGTCGCGGGAGATATCGGCGAGAAAGAGCTTATTCCACTCGTTAAACTCAAAAGGAACCACTTCAGCGAGGAATTCGTTGATGGTTCAGCCGAGCTTGGAGCCTGGGTAAAGTGACGAATTAAGCGTTTCCCGAGGAAACATTTTAGTTGCCGCTCGGAGATGACGTTGCTGTGGTCGTCGGTGTAGGGGGAAGGAGAGCGGCGTTTGGTTCGGAGGGAACGCCCAATAATCGAGAAGGAAAGATAGTCTGAGCAGGCAGTATCGTCCTACAATCTCTGCCTGAGGAAAAGTGGTTTTATTTCTCTTAATTCAAGGAATGAAAGGAAGAAAATTTTCTCTTAATGTATCCACAGTCGGACTCGGCTAAGGCAGGTGCGAGGAACCGCATCTCTACGACTAGATTGCCTTGATCCCTGTCTATTGTTCACATGACATCGGGGTGAAGGGTTTGATAGATTTTTCAATATTTCAATCGATAAACGTTTCCATTCTAATGGGCTGACCTTATTATCTTGTTGATTCAGAGAAGTATTCTAGGAACTGGTTCTTCCACTTGGTCCGAGTAAGTAAAGTCTATAGTTTGGCATTGGGTGACGCGGTCGCAGACGTCGACCCGACTTCCGATAATAGTGACCCTGGTGTGCTCCAGTGCAGCATCGAAGAAGGTGGCGACGTCGACGAGAACTTCGCGAGAACTTCTGAACCAGATGCTAGGTTCTTTGTCAACTCCTCGGAGATGCTCTGGCCACCGAGGATCCACTTACTTTCTTCACACGCCAGATCTGCGATGGTCTGGAGCTGGCAGCATCGCTCTACTGGAGCATGAGAGATGTGGTGGACGTCTGTGGAAACTCCCGGGAAGGTTTGGTTGATGGCATTAATCTTTTGAAGTCTTAGGATTTTCTACTGGTGAACGACTCCGGCCGCGAAGACACAGGAGACCTGATCCCATGGTGTTCGTTGCGGGCACAACGACGGCGCTATAGCCTTGGCGGAGGTCTTATACGTCATCCAGGAACATGTCATTCGTATATTGAAGGAAGATGCTAATCTCTTTCTCCTAGATAAAGCAACAGAACTTATTTCTCTATTGAAGAGCGGCGATGTCGCACGTGTTCAGGGTCGCAACTCGAAAGATCATTTCGGATGCCGAGCAGAGTTTCTGGCGCGTGGAAGCTTCTTGTACAGGGCATATATGATGTCCTCTGTAAGCGTAGCGTGACCAATTTGTCGATGGCCTGTCTCTGCTCAACGTTGTAGCTAGATAGAAGCTTGTCCATGATACCATTGTTAGTAAAGGCTTGGAGGATTTATTCGTTCTCAAGCCCAGCTGCTGGACGCTGGTGATTTGTGGCCGCAGCAGCTTTGTCGTTCATCATAAAAGGGTTCACTTGTTGTGCTTGGATCCACACTCACCATTTTATTTATATTGACGATCTCCGCCTCGTGCTGCCCCTGAAGAAGGCCCCCTGGTGCTGCGCGTCCAGGAGCGCGGTCCGTGTTGAGCGCACGGGCGTTTTCGGAGAAATTACCGAAAGTCGCCTGTAGCCAGCTCTCGGCAGCTAGAAGGTCTGGTGGTCACAGGAACCTGTTGTCGCATCGAAGACGCAGAAACTTAGGCAAACGGGGTGCAGAACCCGGTGGCCCAGCTCAAGGACGCAAGAGGCGGCCTCCCAGATGCTCTGAAGTCTTCTTCTTCTCAATGAAAGCCAAACGTCAGAAACCAGCGGTTTCAATCACGCCTGGCTGCGGACGAGCAAAGAGTAGCCGTTCGCGGCGTCGCGCAGTAAGGTATGGACCCCCTTCAGGCAGGCGAGTCGAAATTGGCTTGTGATGTCAAGCAGGCCGATGCCACCCTCGGAGACTGGGAGAGCCAGAATGCCCCCTGGAAGCCACGATACACGGCTCGCACCCCACACGAGGCGTGCCAGCCGCTCCTGTAGCCGGTCAATGTCGGTTTCAGGTGGAACATAGCCATGGAGGAGGTTGTGCAGGATGGAACCCAGGACCAGGGTGTTAGCCGCACGAGTACAAGCCACCAGCAACAGGGTGCGAGGGAACGTCCGAGATCCAACAGGGAAGGATAGTCAGAGCAGGTAGTATCGTCCTCTAATCTCAGCCTTAGAAGAAGCGGTTTTCTCTCTCGATGTATTCACCGTCGGACTTAGCGACGTCAGGCGCTAGGGGCTATGTCTCCGAGACCAGATCTGCCTTCATCCCGGTCTATTGTTCCCATAACATCCGGGGTGAAAGATTTTCTAGGTCTTCCGATGAACATTTTCATTTGATTGTTTCCATTCGATTGACAAACAGGTCTGACCGTAGCAGCTTGCAGATGCAGGAAGTCTGGTAGGATCTGGTTCTATTAGTTGGATCAGTTAGAAGGATGGCACGGTTGAGCCGAGTAGGCCTAGTTGATGGTTTCGTATTAGGTGGTGCGGTCGCAGAAGCCTGATGAAAGTAGTATTTTGTCCAGATGACGCGCGTCGACCCGACTTTCAATGATGGAAACCTTTGAGTTCTCCAGTGCAGCATCAAAGAAGGTGGCGACGTCGGTTGATCGGATTTTTCCAGGAGCACCGCGAGGGTTTCTGCTGAACTGAATACCAGGTTCTTTGCCGACTTCTCGGATTTGATCAGGTCACCCAGGTTCCACGCACCTTCCTCAGACGGCAAAGCTGCGGAGATCTGGATCTGGCGCCATCTCTCTTTAGTATGAAGACTCCCCTGACGATGAGGTCGATCACAGCAATTTTGCCAGGCCATAGGATCTGTTGCCGGTGAACAACGACTTCTGCCGTGTAGACGCAGGCGAGACCCGGATCCAATGGTGGTCGTTGTGGGTGCAACGATGGGGCTGTAGCCATGGCAAAGCCTTACATCCGCTGATGCTTGATTGAAAAATTAATCTGTCCATTTTTCTATTATGCGTGAGTCCCTGAAAGTTTTTTCTCTCTCCAGGCTAGGCATGCGCGATGACTTCAGATTATTTTATGTTCCTCAGGAAAACGTCCATCTGGATATCAGCAAAAGTGCGCCTTTCTTGGAGGAGATCCAGGCATTTGAGGTTCGGCCTGATTTTCAGGGAAAGAGGAGTCTGGCCGACCACCCTTCTGTTCACTCTGTGTCGCTTGGAGGAGGATCTGCGACGACATTAGCAGCCAGTGGTGGTGATAAACAGGAGGGACGTTCGAAGTGAAAGGCGGTTTAATCCAAGCTTTTGTGCGTGAAGCGGGAGGATCCACGGGGAGCACCAGCTTGTCCTCATGAAGACAAGTCTTGCGAGGCAAATTCGCGCGCTTATGCGCCTGTTTATAGCACAGGGTATACTTGATACCATAGGTCATATAGACGTTGGTGACCACTCCCTTGGACTTGACATCCAGCCGAGCAGAGCTCTGGAAAAGCTTAACTCCATCTCGCAGAGCGATAAAAGATTCCCGACGAGCATCAACCCAACAGGAGTCCTCTAGCTGGATTATCTTCTAGATGATAGAGAGACATGACCTGCGTAGCACAGCGACGAAGACGTCCACGAAGAATAGCACAATGCCCAGCACTATTTGCTCGGCTCTTTTTTTTTTTTTTGTTTTTTAGGGGAAAGACATCCTCGATGTCGAGACCCTCCTCGATCAGCTTGAGGCGAACTGCAAGCTAGAGAAGCTGAACAGGATATGCCCTCCATTTTCATCAGTTTATAGACTAAGCCCTTGCCTTGCTTCGCCTCCAGCGCCAAAAGGTACACTTGGCAGAATTCAAAGATAGAAACAATGATATATTTTTCCCACCACTGACCTGGCTCTGAACGCCGCCTGTTTTTGCAGAGTCATCTTACATCCTTGCATTTTGGGCTTTAACGTGTGACGATGATTGAGGGTTGACTTTGCAGCCCCTCTTAGCTTACCGGCCTGTTGCCTCGGGGTCAACTGGCCTCTTCTTCTTGGGCTCTATTTTTGTGTAGTAATCGTTTTCTCCTCCATATGGAGTTGAGTCTCCCAATCAACGAGATCAATCGGCTCAACAGCATATGCCAGGCTCTTGTTGGATGGTCACCTCTGGCAAAAAAGGGGTGTTCTTGGCATCAGAAATTGCAGATGGTGGTTAGCTTTCAGTCACGCGAGCTATATTCAAAGAGGAGGACGGTTCCGGTTCAGCATAGGTCTGGCACTCCGGCACTAGGTGGGGAAGATGAAGTCGAAGTCGCCAGGGGGAGAAGGATGCTGAAGACCCGATAGTCTGACGTTGGAATAGAGATGGGTCTGTAGCCATTGAGGTCCGGACCACCGTGCGAATTTGGTATGAGGCATATTGAGTTCTGTTGTGATGAAGAAGGTAAGGCCCAGTAAATCCGCGACGCCTCGAAGAGTCGTTGGAGCGCACCTATGAAGAACTCATCGAAGGCCATCAACAGTACGCAAGGGTATTTTATCCCATCCTGGGAGGTCTTTCGAGCGGCAGGCGGCGGATGACTGCGGAAATCTCCAAAGAAATCTCATGCCTGTGTAGGGGATGACTGTTTTCTAGAGAGTTGGGGTCGTTACCTCAGGCAGGAAATCTGCGGCAATGTAAGGGTCACATGAGGGGAGTAAGAAGCGATCCCCGAAGGTTGTGAAGATCTTAAGACGGGCTGTATGACCTTTCATGGAACGCCCATTCTCGTCGTAGATGTTCAGTCCCGACCGATGTACACAGAACGCTCGGCTAAGGTCCGGCAGTGATGGGTTCTGCGTCCATAGACGCGGCTTCGAGCCTGGCTTTCAGGAACTGGCAGGCACTGATAATGTAATCATCTTCAGCGACGCTGGGGACATCAAGACGCTTAATCTGTGAGACTATTTTCGCTTTGATGGGAGTTTAATTTCTTCATAGTTCTCTGTTGGACAAGTCCGTGATTGTCCTAGCTGCCTCGTCGATAAGCGTCGCCATTCTGGCAATAACGATCCTTGAGTGATGGCAGCGATGGATGTCGGGCGTGGAGGGGGTGATTGGTCCAAATGAAGAATCAGAGCACGGTGGTCTGACAGCCTGTAATTAGTTGTTTAGTAATGAGTGAGAGGTTGTCAGAGAGCCTAGATGGTAGAAGGACTCAATCAAGACGACTCGCGTCGTTCCGGCTTCTGAGTGTGGTGACCCTAGTCGGTAAGTGCCTGACCTCGAAGATGTACCCAGAGTCCACAAGGTCGACTTGGCAAATTCCACAAAGACGCAGTTGTTGAAAGAACTCAATTGTTGTATTGTTCTGTTATCGGCAACTCGTTGTCTCGTCGCCTTGATGTTTTGAGGTTGGGTCCTCCTGGTTGACGAGGTCTGACCTCCAGAGTTTCGCGAGGCTCTGTTAGAAGAACGAACCTCAGTTCTATTGGCCGTAGCAGTCGCTCGATGTGCCCCTCTTCCTCTTGCGTCTAGGTTGAATAAATCCGTTTTCGTCGGCTTCACTCAATTCAATAATTTCAGCCCAGTTTTGGGCCCTGTTTGCTGACGCGTCAGCTGTCACAACCGCGCCAGGCTGCACGTGGTTGAGCATGGGCTGACCCCGAGGGGGCGTCCCCATTCTTTGTTCTCCTGGCTTTAGATAAGTTAGGAAGTTTTTACGCCGATACTGGCGTTGGTAGTTAATTCCTGGATGTGAGTTACACCATCGTCTTCCCTATCCTCTTGCCGAAATGTGTGCCGCGTGGCCACACGGTCGTGACATGGGAAAAAGAGAGAGAGGGAAAGAGGTCGAGATGAAACAACCTTTATTGTATCGTTCATAAAAATTATATAAGGTTAATTACAAAATTGAATAAAGAGGAAAATAAGAAAGAAAGAGGAGAATTCTTGTATCTGGGCTTTCTTTCGTGGCATTTTAAATCCATTGGAGGAAGCAGGGATGGCAGCCGTCTCGGTCAAGATAGGTAGGGCTCCTCTATCCATCTGAGATTGACGTGGGCAAAGTCATCATGTGTTGGTAGGATCTTTCCCCAGATCATCATGCTGGCAGCATATTTCTCAAATCATCATGTTTGCATGATCTTTCGCAAATCTTCATGTTGACAGGATCTTCCCAAATATTATGGTAGCAGGATTTTCCCCAAATCATGTTGGGAGAATCGTTCTCCAAAGTCTCATTCGTCATGTTGGCAGGATCTTTCCTAAATCATCATACTGGAAGGATCTTTTCTAAATCATGTTGGCAGAATTGTTCTCCAACTCTCTATGTTGGTAGGATCTCCCTAAATCATCATGCTGGCAGAGAGAACTGATCCAATTCATTCTAATATCTTGAAATTCATTCATCAAAGTATGTAGTGTATAAAGTAGAACCTCCTTGAAAAGGGCACCTAATTGCAAAGTCAAAGTGTCCTTTATAGAGAGGTGTCCTTTCATGGAGGTTCTACTGCATATATATATTTTAATCTGCGGGAGGAGGGGGGGAATGTGTATTGATAGCTAGGTACATAATTACCAGTAAAAACATAAATACAAATTCCATATGATTCTGTTGTACATCTTAAATATACTACCATTCTTTGAAAATAAATTAATTAATTCTAGTTCTTCAAAAAATATCATATACCTGTGTTAAAATCGTGATGATTTCTAGGTTTTTACTTTGATGTTAACTTAAAAAAACTATTTCCAGATCTCTACATGTCCAAATATTCGGGCGCCAGCGGCTGCAGAAAAGCAGCCCACAAATTTATTCATCTACTACTCTGATCAAAAAGTTTCGACACTTTGCTCATAAAATCCTGAAAACTCAATATATTTTCTCCCAGTTTGTGGCAAACGCAAGCGTCGCCCTTGGCTTGGAGACCTGCCAATTTTCAAAAATCACGCGCCCCAACAACGCGAGCAGCGGCTGTTCGAAGTGAAGCCATTTTGCCCGTGCTTCGATTTCGTTAGTCACCGAAATGGAGGATCAACAAATTTGCATCAAGTTCTGCGTGAAAAACGGTTTCAAGGGTGCCGAAATTTTTGGATGTTGCAAACAGCCTACGGGGATGCCGTCATGAGCCGAAGACGAGTTTTCGAGTGGTACAAGCGCTTCAAGGAGGGTCGGGAAGAGACCGCCGACAACGAGCGTTCCGGGAGACCGTCCACATCAACCACGCCTGAAAAAGTGGACAAGGTGTTGGAACTGGTGCGTGAAGACCGACGAATAACTGTCAGGGAGGTCGCCGAAGAAGCAGGGATATCATTCGGGTCGACTCAATCGATAATGAAGGACATCTTGGGAGTGAGAAGACTCAACGCCGCGTTCTCGTTCCCAAAGATTTAACTTTTGATCAAAAAAAACGCCCGGAAAGAAACAGCCAGTCTCAATCTCGAAGAGACAACCGACGACCCCGAATTGATGAAGAGGGTCATTACTGGAGACGAAACATGGATTTACGGCTTTGATTCGGAAACTACCCAACAGGCATCGGAGTGGCGCTTCAAAAATGAGCCGAGACCAAAGAAAGCGAGGAAGGCTCCCAGCAAAGTCAAGGTCATGTTGACGGTGTTCTTCGACTACCAGGGCATCTTTCATCATGAATTTCAACAACAAGGCTCTACAATAACTGCTGACTCCTACCTGGGAGTTTTGAGGCGATTGAGGGAAGCGATCAGGCAGAAACGGTCGGAGCTGTTGAGGAGCAAGTCGTGGATCCTCCACCACGATAACGCGCCGGCGCACACAGCCCTCAAAATCTCGAAGTTCCTGCAGGACCACTCAACCTCTGTGCTCCCCCAACATCTACAGTCCCGATTTGGCCCCCTGCGACTTCCTCCTTTTTGGAAAGCTCAAAAAAAAGTTAAAGGGTTGGAAATTTCAGAGCATAGAAGAGATCAAAGTGGAATTGAAGAAGGCCATGAAGGCGATCCCGAAAACAGACTACCAGAGGTATTTTGCGGACTGTAAAAAAAGGTGACTGAAGTGCATCGCGGCCAACGGGGACTACTTTGAAGGGGACAATTTGAATTTGGTAGAATAATAAAGTTTTTTTTTTTTAACTTATGAGCAAAGTGTCGAAACTTTTTGATCAGAGTAGTATGGTACATGTAGAGACCTAAAGTTGTGCCGGCTAGAAATAAATGTTGAGAGGGAAATTAACCAATCCTTTTTGGCTAAACATATTTTATTTTAGACCAATAAAATAAACTTTCAATGTACATCAGAGGGTAGATAAAAACAAAAAAATACCTAAATAATATTACGCTTGTATAAGATTTTTAAAAAAGGATTCCAAAAAACTATATAAGGTAAAAATAAGAAGGAGTTTAATACATATATAAACTTAAAAAAAAAAGACCTATCATGCCAAAATCCCATACCTCCCCACCTACCTCTGGATCCAGTCACCTAAGTCCAGGATTCAAAAAAGGGCGGCTAAGGCCGCAGCCAGCAGCTTGAGCTTTCAGCAGCTCCCAGTCCTCAGCTTCTCGGGAAGAAAAAATCTAACGAGCTTGTGTTCTGCCTGAAGATGGTAACTTCAACACCCACCATTGGCCATGGAGTCTGGAGTCTGGCTTGGTACTGGTGGAGTCAAGTCAAGCACCATATGTCAGTTTTTGACTACAGGGAAGGGGCGTCTGAGTCCATCTCAGACCAGCTTGGTAGGGCCAGGTCATCCATCACAGGTCAGGAGGCTTGACCACAGGAAGGGGTGTCTGAGTCTATTTTGGAATCTGGCTTGTTGTTGTCAAGGCCAAAGGTGGCCTCAGGCTCCATCTCTATGTCGCGTTCCCTATTTTAGACCTACGAGAACGGAGCATGTAGGGAGTGACTTAGTACAATTTCCTTATTAAAATTTACGAGCGTAACCTTTCGACAACAATGTCACCACCATCCTCGGGATGTATGTTGTGGCCTAATAAAAATTTCCTTATTAAAAACTGCAAGTGTAACATTTTGACAACAACTCCCCTACCATCTTCGGGTTAAAGTGTGACATAGGAATAGACAAATATATATGACTTAGACAGCTAAGGTTATACTTGAGAAAAAGAGGAGTACCAGATAATATATACATATATATTGAAAGTGTCGCGTTCCCGATTTTAGACCTACGAGAACGGAGCATGTAAGGAGAGACTTAGTACAATTTCCTTATTAAAATTTACGAGCGTAACCTTTCGACAACAATGTCACCACCATCCTCGGGATGTATGTTGTGCCTTAGTAAAAGTCTCTTATAAAGAAATCTGTAAGTGTAACGTTTTGACAACAGGGCCTCTACCACAATAGGCAAAGCGTTTGATATAGAGATAAACAATGTAGGGCTTGAGCATATAAAACTATAATTGGAAGAATGGAATATCAGATAA
>CP092878.1:77150535-77167785 GCA_030710605.1 Cordylochernes scorpioides | reverse complement strand
TATACAAGGTACAGAAGGATTTTAGAGTTGCAGCTCCAAGTAAGACTTCCAACCATGCCAGGCGTGGGTGGAATTCCCCAAAGGGGGGCCAGCGTCAGGGAGTCCCGTTGACAGATCCTTCCTGGAATGTGGGGTCCCAACGTCCAACCCCCCCCATTCTTCTTCTATGAAAGAAACAAAATGGCGGACCCTTCCTCGTTGTCTCAACTTATCCTTTTAAGAGAACCACCTTCTGGCGGTTCAGCCACCCACTGAAGACGCTGGGAACTATTTCATAGAGGAAATTATAGCAACAGATCTCTATAATTTCTACAGATCAACTGTAGATAGGTTCATAATAAGGCATTTATAACCCAAATTACACGAACAATAGTCAAATAATATACCTGATGGAATGCAACCAATACAACAGTATGTACATAGGCGGAACCCGGCAGACAAATAATAGATAGAATGGATGGGCGCACCAGATCCATAAATAGAAATGATAGCAATTAAACGTACGCTTCCTCATATCTAATACAGTAATTCTTGTTTCATTAACCATGTTCCATAGCTAATTCAAATTTCATAAGTTAAATTATTATATAATAGTTTTTTTTTACCTTAGTTTAGAAATATGAAAATAGTCTGTACTTAGCATATAACAAGTAGTTAATAGTTCCTTTATGAAATTTTGTAAAGATGTAAATATATTAGGTAAATATATCTAGCTACTAACGATTCACTACCATCGCGTTGCTCCTATAGAAGGACCACCATATCGGAAAGCTTGAGCCTTATTAAGCGGGAAAAGAAAAATAATACGCAACCTCGGAGTTTTATTATTTCTCATAGAGATTTCGCAGAGGTTAAGATATTGGAATTAATTTGCTATCTGGATATATGGGAAGGACTCTATTTATAAAGATTACACCAAAATCTAACAAATAAAAGACAAGCAAACTATAGACTTATACTATTAACATTAATAATCATAATGTATCTAAAATAAAGGTCTTCAATAAAATTATGAAGAGAACAACCTAATGAGTTTAAGGCAACATGGATCTTATTAATTTTTAAATCAGCGAACAATATAATGGTAGTCAATGATGGAACATACTGAAACACAGACACTCACTACAGTGTACATGGCCGGCAATTTATGGGAGACTTGATTATTAGCAACATTCCCTTCAAATAGGTAAGAATCATACTATATCTTGTTCAAACAGTGGGGGAAAGACAGATTCTTCAAATGAGGATACAAATATTATTAAAACCTAACATATAAATACCCTCAAGGCAGCCATAATAAAGTTGTATTTTGCAACTGTTGCTGTGTCAACATATCACAGCAAATACACAGTACACAACTCTATTCCATCAGAGTTGGTAGTCCATATTCAGTGTGATTTGTAATAAAAAGGTGGGGGGTATTACCATAAAACTAGAGAATGAAATTGTATAAAAAGGAAACAAAACTCTCTGATTAAGAAAATATATATATAGATATTTATTAGGCAAAAAAAAAATTGGGGACATCTTATACTAGCGGGGCATGCTATTTTCATAATGAACTAGGTAGAGGTGACTTAAGATTACAAATTCTTCGTTGTATAATAGGAAAACATAGATCTCCATCTATTCTAACGGGACAAGACACTAAAAATATTAACATTCCATCTTGTATTTAAAGCCCTTTTAGGGCCCATCCAAAAATCTAAATGGATTAGTTCTACTTGAAAACTATAAAGGGGAGCTGGGCCATGATGGCGGGGCTTACCTTCTCTCAAAAAGGGCGGTAAGGTCTGGTCTCCTCCACGACTGCTTGGATCTATCTCCTGTCACTGAGCGACTTTTTCTCTCTCCTCCTCTTTAGTCAAAACGGGCCCTTTTTATCCTAGCCTTTCTTTATTTTCATTCGTTGATCATGCCAAAATTTCTATTGGCTGGCATTTTGATTCGTCGAAAGCAAACACCCACGTGATCAATGGGCATCTCCATTCGTCGGAAGAAAAACACGCACGTCACCATCACCACGCCCCCCAATTTCCCGTGTTGCCGCGCGAGAAAGAAATTGTATATTGGATAAAACAAATTAATCCCTAAAAATTAATTCCTTTAGGAATTAATTAATATATATATATATCCCGAGTATATGAAAATTATTGATTTACATGTTTATATGACAAACTGTTTTCCTTAGGTCACCTACTACTAAAAATGAGGGGAATATATTGTTGCACCAGGTTGCGGCTTGGCAGACTCTTCAGCCATGATTCTCTCCTGTGCTGGGTCTTGCATCTTACCAGAGCGTGTTTCAACCATCCTACAAATTTATATAAGGGACTAATGAGATAAGTCTACTTTAAGTAGCCTCCAGAATAATTTATTTATTTTCTCACATCAAAGAGAGCAGTGAAGTCACACGTGTACCTAAATACAAATGATGATAATCTAAATAATCTGTTTTAAATAAATATCATAGAATAAAAAATAAATAAATATATAATTTAAATTTCAAATATATTAAAAATAATATAAGAAATACGCCATTAATCATGATGTAACACTTCCCCCTCTCCAGAGGTCGTCACGTCCTCGTGATTGACCTCATCAATTCTTTCAAAATAGGGTTTGATTCTTGAGACATGGACAATCAATGGGTCTTGGCCAGGATTATCTTTTGGTTCAATTAAGTAATTTATGTTGGACAGCTTCTTTAATATTCTATATGGGCCAAAATATTTTCTCAGTAGTTTCTCACACTTTCCTATTTTCCTAATTGGTGTCCAAACTGCTACTAATTCCCCTGGTTCGTAGCTTCTTTCCATGTGTTTCTTGTCATAGTTCTTTTTCATTCTTTCTTGAGTCTTTATTGTGTTGTTAATAACTAATTTTCTTGTTCTGTTTATTTTGTCTAAGTGATGTTTTATGTATTCATCATAATCATCCTTGTCAATGTCCACCGAGATATTCCTGTCGTCCAAAAGAGACGTGGGTTCTCTTCCAAACATCAGGAAAAAGGGAGAATATCCTGTGGTTTCCTGAATTGTAGTATTGTAAGCGTGAGTGATGAATGGGAGTATTTCGTCCCAATTCTTCTGATCAGTGTTCACATACATACTGAGCATATTGATCAATGTTCTATTTAACCGCTCTGTCAATCCATTAGTCTGGGGATGATAGCTCGTTGTGAAGCAATGTTTAATCTTGCACGTTTTCATCACCTCTTTCATTAAATTACTGGTAAATTGAGAGCCTCTGTCACTAATAAGATATTGTGGGGCTCCGTGCCAGAGAAAAATATCCTCTACTAGAAATTTTGAAACTTCTTTCACTGTTGCTTCCGAGACTGCTTTTGTTTCTGCATATCTAGTGTAGTAGTCCGTCAGCACGATTATCCATTTTTTCCTGTTTTTCGTAGATGGCAATGGACCAACAAAGTCAATTCCAATTCTTTCGAAAGGAAAGTTGGCTGGGGGAATGGGCTGTAGTAGTCCAGAAGGTAATTGGTTTGAGCCTTTTCTACTTTGGCAAAGGTGACACGTCTTAACGAACTCTGAGACATCCTTTAGCATGGATGGCCAAAAGTATTTACTCTTTATTCGGTACATGGTTCTGGCGACACCCAGATGGCCATTCGACATATGATTGTGATATTCTTTCATAATTTCTCTCTTTTTCTTCTCTGGAACCACAAGCAACCACGCCCTGCCTTCAGGGTTCGGGTTTTTCTTAAAGAGGCATCCATCTTCTACTTTAAAGTTTTGCGCAATTGATCGCCTGCTTCCATTAAGGTTTTTCTTAACACTTTCGATAAACTTATCCTCTTCGTCTGTTATTTGATTTAAAAATAGCCTTTCAAAATCCTCATCCCAATCAGTTTCTGGTAAGGGTCCCCTAGATAAGCCATCGGCGTCCAGATGCTTCTTTCCTGATTTATGTATTATATCGAAGTCATATTCTTGAATTTTCAATGCCCATCTTGCCAATCGACCTGTTGGATCCTTCAAGTTTTTGAGCCAGCATAAGGCGTGATGGTCTGTTACTATTTTAAAGTGTCTTCCATAAAGGTAGGGTCGTAATTTTGACATTGACCAGACAACGGCCAGACATTCTTTTTCAGTGGTTGAATAATTTTGCTCCGCTTTACTTAGGGTACGACTCAAATATGAGATCACCTTCTCTTCACCACCGATGTCTTGGACAAGTGTTGCACCTATGCCGATGTTGGACGCATCAGTATGAACATAAGTAGGTGCATTTGGATTGAAGTGACCTAAAATTGGTGGACTTAATAGTGCTGTTTTTAGGGTTTGAAACGCTTCCTCTTGTCTTTCTGTCCAGGTAAATGATACACTTTTTTTTATAAGGTTGGTCAAAGGGTCAGCAATTTTTGAGAAGTCTTTGATAAATTTTCTATAATATGAACACATTCCCAAAAAGGATTGTACTTCTTTGACCTTTTTGGGCCGAGGAAGATTTCTGACAGCTTTGATGTTATGTTCCGCGGGTTTTATACCATGTTTGCTCGTTATATAGCCGAGAATCTCCAATTCTTCAAAAGCAAATCGGCATTTTTTGTCGTTTAACCTTAAATTAGATTCACGAAAACATCTAAAAACAGCTTCAAGTCTTTTGAGGTGCGTTGGAAAATCCGGGCTATATATGATAACATCATCCAGATAACACAAGCAAATTTGCCATCTCAGATTTCCAAGCATATTCTCCATATTTCTCTCAAAGGTAGCAGGCGCGTTACAAAGTCCAAAAGGCATCACGTTGAATTCATATAATCCATGCGCTGTAGTGAAAGCTGTTTTCTCTTTGTCTCTTTCTTCGACTTCAACTTGCCAATATCCAGATCTGAGGTCTATTGCTGAGAAGTGTGTAGATCCTTGGAGAGTATCCATAACTTCGTCTATTCTAGGGATCGGATAGACATCTTTTACTGTCACATTATTCAGTTTTCTGTAGTCCACACAAAATCTGTATTTACCATCTCGCTTCTTGACCAATATTACTGGAAAAGACCAGGGGCTAGAAGATGGCCTAATTATGCCTTCTGTAAGCATCTCGTCAATTTGCTCTTTTATAATATCTCGTTCTTTAGCACTTACCCGGTAAGGCTTGTGTTTAATTGGCTTCGCGTCTTCTGTGTCTATCCGATGTTTTGCCAAATTGGTTCTCCCTAATCTCGACGAAAAAAGATCTCCATACCTTTCTAAAACTTGTTTTAACTCCTTCTGTTCCTTTGGTGAAAGATTTTCGTTTATTTGGAATCTAGGTTCTTCGTTCTCTTCTACCTCTCTTTCTCGACTCACATTTATTTTCGCTGGACTACTTCCAAAAGCCAATGTTTGGTTTTTCATTATTTGTTGTATATAGTTATAATCTGTGCTACAAAAGATCTGGCAACACAGTATGTAAACAACGCCGCATAATAAATATATAATTGTTCTAGCACGGCGGTATATTAATTGTCTATATACATAAAGGCTGTAACTATATTAAATATATATAAAGCTAAAGGTAAATGAACCCGTATAAAAGATACAACATGGTGGCAGCGCCGGGATTTTGAAAGATAAGTAAAATTTCAAATATCAATTAAGCCTAACACGTTGAAAAATGGCCTCGAGTACCGGGAATAGTTTGCAGCCATTTGTGCCTGGAACAAACCCATCAGAAGCATGGGGTAAATGGAAAAAGAGATTCCAAATGTTTTACATAGCCACAGAAATAGATAAAAAATCTATTCCAAGACAAAGGGCTATTCTACTCTATAATATTGGTGAGTTAGCCCTAGATATATACTCTACATTTAAAATACAAGAAACTGATGCCTCTCCGACTGTTCCGGATATACTTGAACTGTTTGATGGACACTTTAAACCATATAAAAACACAACCTATAAGAGGTACCAGTTTTTTACAACGGAACAAGGGGAGAATCAGAATTTTGATGACTATGTAACTGAATTGAAAAATAAAAGCATGGACTGCGAATTTGGAGAGCTTGCAGATTCCTTGGTCAGAGATAGAATTATAATTGGAATTAAAGACAAAGCTTTAAAAGAAAGGATGCTACAAGATCCTGATCTTTCTTTAGCTAAAGCCATAGACTTGGGAAGAGCTACTGAAACTTCTAGACAACAAGTAAAAAATATAACTAGAGAAGATGTTGATTTACATTCTATAAAATATAAAAAGCAATATAAAAAGAATTTCAAATATCCAGTTGGTAGAAAACCTAATGTATCTGAGGAACATCCTAATGCAAAGGTTTGCCAAAATTGTGGTTCCAGACATCCATATGGTAAATGTTTTGCATATGGTAAAATATGCAATTCATGTAAAAAACCAAACCATTTTGCTAAAATGTGTAGGAACAGAGTGCATATGTTGGAGGAAAGAGCGGAAGAGGAAGAAGAAATGTGTCTTCAATACCTATCCCTAGATAGCATTACTGGTCTAGAGTGGACTAAAATAATCTTGGTGGAGAATAATTCAGTTAATTTTAAATTAGACACAGGAGCACAGGTGAACATCCTGCCATTGGATACCATTAAAAATTGGCAAAATAAACCCTGCATATATCCAACTGGGATTGCGGTTTATTCATATACAGGAGAAAAAGTACCAATAAGGGGCAAATGCAAGGCTTCATGTACCTCTGGGAAAAAATCTGAAATCCTTGAATTTCTAGTCGTGGATTTGCCAGCTCCACCAATTTTGGGATTGGCAGCGTGTAAAAAATTAGAGCTGATATTAAAAGTAGAGTCGTTGGAACAGGACCATACTAGGACAAAGATGGATGCTTCACCTACAAAGATAATAGAGTCCTACAGAGATGTCTTTGATGAGATCGGAACACTCCCTGGAGAGCATTCTGTGATCCTGAGAGAAAATGCACATCCAAGAATTCAGTTAGCTCGCCGAATTCCGTTTGCACTGAAAAAACCAGTTGAGATGGAGCTAAAATCGATGGAGGAACAAAAGATCATCTCAAAGGTAGACCAACCAGCAGAGTGGGCACACCCGATGGTAATCATTAAGAAACCAAATGGAAAGGTTCGTATCTGTATGGACCCTAGAGAGCTAAATCCATGGATTAAAATGGAATATCGTCAACTTCCTGCCCCTGAAGGCATCATTGCTGATATCACAAAATCACCCATCTATACAGTACTTGATGCTAAGTCAGCCTTTTGGCAAATCAAGTTAGACGAAAAGTCATCTAGCCTTTTAACAATGGCTACACCTTATGGGTATTACAGATTCCATCGGTTACCTTTTGGTATTTGCAGCGCTCCAGAAGTTTTCTATAAAAAAATGCAAAGTATGTTTACAGGAATTGAAGGAGTAAAAGTATACATGGATGATATAATAATATACGGAAACTCCCTCACGGAGCACAATAGTAGACTGATTACGGTTTTGGAAATTGCTAGAAAAAATAATTTAAAGTTTGAATTCAATAAAATGCAACTGGCCCAAGAAAAAGTTAAGTTCATTGGACATGAGATATCCAAGAATGGCATCTCTGCAGATCCATCTAAATTAGAAGCAATACAAAAAATAAAAAGACCAATGGACAAGACATCTCTTCAAAGATTTTTGGGAACTGTGAACTATCTAGCTAAATTCATGCATAATCTGGCAGATAAAACTGTCTTGTTAAGACAACTCCTAAAAAAGAATACCCAGTGGACATGGAATGAGGCTATAGAAAAAGAATTCATTGAGCTGAAAAATTTGGTATCAAATCCTCCAGTTCTTGGCCTCTTTGACCCCCATCGGAAGGTAACACTTTCAGTGGACGCTAGTCAACATGGGCTTGGGGCTGTCTTGATGCAAGAGGGAAGACCCATCGCTTTTGCATCCGCATCCTTGAATAACACTCAGAAAAAATATGCCCAGATTGAAAAGGAGCTCTTAGCTCTCTGGTATGGATGCCAAAGATTTAACTATCATTTGTATGGAAGAAAGTTCACAGCCCAGACGGATCATAAACCCTTGTTGGCTATACTAAAAAAGCCACTAGAGGAATTATCTCCAAGACTTGAAAGACTGGTCTTGAAATTGATGCGATATGATTTTAATTTAGAATATGTACCAGGAAAAGTGATTCACACCGCAGACACTCTATCTAGAGATTCAATTTCAGAGGAAACCATCGACACCTCAGATCTGGATCTCCAGAACACCATTATGACTCTAAATCTGAAGGTGACCACTAAAAGATACCAGGAAATTCTCAGAGATATGGAGTCAGATGAAGAAATGATAAAATTAAGGGATCATATACTGAATGGGTGGCCTATTCATAAGAAAAGTGTGGACTATGCTGTTAAGCCCTACTGGCATTGTAAAGAAGAACTATATATATGGAAAGACCTGATTTGTAGAGGACAAAGACTTGTCATCCCTAAAGTCCAAAGGGAAAGCATCTTGCAAACACTACACATGTCTCATCAAGGGATCTCTGCTTGTAAAAACAGAGCACATGAAGCTATTTATTGGCCTGGACTGGATAGAGAAATAGAAGAGATGGTTTATAAGTGTAGAATTTGTCAAGAATCACAACCTTCGCAAAGGAAAGAACCACTTATACCTCACGAAATAGCAGACTACCCTTGGCAAAAAGTAGCTATTGATTTCTTCTATCTAGACCAATCTGTATTCATAATAATAGTAGACTACTACAGCAGCTTTCCTGAAGTCATCAAGGTAGCATCAACTTCAGCAAAAGAGATTCTACCAGTTTTGAAATCTACCTTCGCAAGACATGGGATTCCAGAGATCATCATCACTGATAATGGACCACCATTTACATCACAAGACTTTACTAATTTTACAAATGAATGGGACATAGAACATAAAACCTCTAGCCCAGGATACCCAAAATCAAACGGATTAGTGGAGAGGATGGTGCAAACAGTAAAGAAGCAACTTAAGAAATGCCGTCAAGACAACACTGATCCTTATATGTGTTTAATAGCCCTGAGAACAACTCCGTCAAATAATCTACCGTCCCCAGCTCAGATGCTAATGGGAAGAAACTTGAGAACCTTGATCCCAATGAAAACCACAAAGCTAAAACCTGCTTTCATTAGCACGGAAAACATTCTACAGCAGAAGAGGGAAAATCAATATAAGATGAAAGAATATTATGACCGAAATGCCAAAATACTTCCTAAAATGAGTTCTGGTGAACAGGTAAATGCCAAAACTAGCAATGCCTGGAGACCAGCTACCATCATTGGAGAAGCCAACCAGCCTCGATCATACATCATTCAGAACAACGAGGGCCGAATGTTAAAACGGAACAGAGTTCACCTACGGCCCAGAAGTTATCCTGTTGGACAGAGAAGGAGCAGCCAGTCATCGCCCCAATTGGATCCAGCCCCCTCGACATCATCGGAGTCCAGTGGTCAAAGGGAACCAGGAGAATTTCCCCGCCTGAACCTCAGTCCTGAAGAGTTGGCCCCATCCACTTCAACTCCCATAGGAAACTACAATGAAGGAGGCACTGCCTACACCACTAGAAGTGGACGTGTGGTAAAGCCTCCGAAAAGATTCGACCCCGGACTTTAATTAAAAGGGGAACATGTTGTATATAGTTATAATCTGTGCTACAAAAGATCTGGCAACACAGTATGTAAACAACGCCGCATAATAAATATATAATTGTTCTAGCACGGCGGTATATTAATTGTCTATATACATAAAGGCTGTAACTATATTAAATATATATAAAGCTAAAGGTAAATGAACCCGTATAAAAGATACAACATTATTTTTAACGGTCGAGGATACGGATTAGTTATCCAGATGTGTGTTTCCCTATTTATAACATTGATCAAGCTTCTTGCTAGACGAAGTCCATTTGTTTGAAACATTTTGCTGCTCTCCTCGATAATATATTCTCCATCCTCTGTTTCTACCAATTGCTTGATCAATTTAATGGAACATTCCGGTACAATGGAATCCTTGGCACTCTTTATTTTCAACATTTCAAAATTTATGTCGTCATGATTATTCGTCAAATCGTATTTTATAGTTTCTTGCTTACAATCTATTTTTGCGTTCATTTTCTTAAGGAAATCTCTCCCAAGAATTAATGTCCGTAAATGCGTTTTCAATATCACAAAGTTGTGTGATAATGTTTCGTCATCAATTTTTATATTTAAAAATATACTTCCTACCATGTCCAATTTTTTTCCATCGGGTCCTGCACAAATTTTTGCGAGTTTACTTATACCATGGCCTGTATCGAGGGCCGTTCTGAGGTCGACCACTGAGAGGTCAGCACCTGTATCAACCAAAGCTTCAAAAGTCCCTATCTTGTCCACATTAATTTTTAATTTGTATTTAGGGTCCAACTTCTTGATTCCGTTTATGGTCGACTTGCTTTGATTGACAGATTCAGGCGCGACGCTTAGTTTAAATCTTCCAACACGGAATATCTATTCCGGGTAGGAATATTTGTCTGTGTGCTATGACATACATCAGCATAAAGCCGAGGTCCTGATTTCTCTGATATTTCATTCATTTGGCATTTCTCTTCGACCTTCTCTTGGGTATCTGCTGGATCCTCTTCTAGGATTCTTATAAACTTGACCCTACAATAACGGGCCACGTGCCCTGGCTTGTTACATTTAAAGCAGATTGGTCTTCCATCTTCCGTCCTATTTTTGCTCACTTCTTGGCTTTTATTGTAGGTGTTTCTCTGAAGGTTTGGTTTCGGCACAAAGTTAGGATTATAAGGACGTCTAGGGGTAGAGGGCTGGGGAAAGTTGTTTCGATACTGTCTGGGAGTAGGAGAGGAGTCGTTCTTGTAATTATTGGAAACAGGGGCTTGGGGCCTGGAAGTGGTCAGGTAGTATCGTGCGGCAGTCGGCGGCACGTACCTCGATTGTTGTTGGGGTCTAGAATAGCGTGGACCGTTATATAGGTTTCTGGATTTCTCCACACGTTCCCGATACTTCTTTTCAAAAGAATCCATTTTCTTGCACACGACAAGAAGGTCATCGGTCGTTTTAGGAGGGTTCAAGTAGAGCGCGAATGAGTACTCTTTTTTCAGTCCTCCAATAACATGTTCAATTTTTGTTTCTTCTTCCATTGCGGGGTCAACCTTGTTGCACAACACTAGAATGTCTTCCGCGAACCTGATTGCTGGTTCATTCCAGTGTTGCATTCTGTTGAGCTTCATTCTAAGTTCTTCTTTATTCGCGCCCAAAGAAAAATCCTGAATGAGGCGGATTTTAATATTTTCCCAGCTCGTGAAACTAGCTTTGTGTAAATTCAACCAGGTTTTAGCGCTTCCCGTCATGTTCATGGCGGCATAACGAGATATAATGTAGTCTGCCCAATGGTACAGGAAGCCAATTTCTTCAAGAGATTCAATCCATGGGCGAGGGTCTTCCGTTCCATCATACTTGGGGATGTCGATGTTGGGATTCAGGACAACTGGGTCGGAACTAGCATCTCTACCAATTGTTGCACCAGGTTGCGGCTTGGCAGACTCTTCAGCCATGATTCTCTCCTGTGCTGGGTCTTGCATCTTACCAGAGCGTGTTTCAACCATCCTACAAATTTATATAAGGGACTAATGAGATAAGTCTACTTTAAGTAGCCTCCAGAATAATTTATTTATTTTCTCACATCAAAGAGAGCAGTGAAGTCACACGTGTACCTAAATACAAATGATGATAATCTAAATAATCTGTTTTAAATAAATATCATAGAATAAAAAATAAATAAATATATAATTTAAATTTCAAATATATTAAAAATAATATAAGAAATACGCCATTAATCATGATGTAACAATATGTACATATGGTACAGCAATATATGTACATATGGTACAGCAGTTCTCAGCACGGATGTCTCTGGATGTCACTCGTGTCTTCCCTCCCCCACCAGGCATCAGCTTTTGGCATGGAAGTCTGGTGTCTTCAGGTGTCTAGTTTTATTTGTATGTGTGCTCTTTGTACATCTTTCCAAGAGAGGCCCTGCGTCAGGGAGGGGGCCTTTAGAGCATCGTCGGCCATCGTTGGGAGTTCTCCACCTAGGCAACAAACACTTCGTGGAGACACTGCGTATATATATGTTTATATGATGTAAATGAATGTTTACATCTTTGTTGGGTTTTGTTTAATGGAAAAACTGACCCAACATCTACACCTCAAAATCACTGAGGTTTATGGCTTAGATTTAGATGGACAAAGGTGGGACATGATTAGGTTAGGTGGGGTTCTGGGTGATTTTGGCATACTATGGTCACGAGGTGTCCTAACACCTGTTCCTAATTGGAGAATTTTTCTAGAAGACAAAGCAAATATCCTTGATCCTTTCAAAACCTCATCTTATTAGGAAGTTTATTTCTCTTAATTTCATAAGACTTTTTTTAATTCCTTGGTGTGTAAAAATAAAATAAAATAAAACACCACTATTTAAGGCTAGTATGAAATTTAAAGAATGAGAGTAAAAGAAAGGGTAAAATAGCAAAAAATGTCATATGTACAATACCATATTGTTTTTATTGTCTTTATGTAAAACAAGTAAATGATCTTTTTTATTCCATAAGAAGGAATTGAATTCAGAGTTGGAAGACATTGAAGGAGTTTATAAAATATATGGCATTCTATAAAATATAATTTTTGATTTATTAAAAACATCTTGAATATTGTAAAAGATATAAATAAATTCGAATGTGTGTGTGTTTATTATTTTAATGAATTAAAAATTGAAAGCTTTTAAAGGGTGAAAAGAATCGTAAATATCTACGTTTTGAATTTTTGAATTTATCTTTTGTCCTTTTATTTTTGTTGTTTGTTTTAGAGCAGACGAATTCTTTGAGATTTGACACTCGTGCTTTGTTTATTTTATTTTTAAATAGCCTAGTGATCAATATGTACAATTAGTTTTGATAGCCCACAATTTATTAAAATTGCACTCTTTTTTTTTCTTTTTTATACTAATATATTATTGAGCACTGTTGTACACAAAACGATACCACCATTTTCAAGAAAATTATTCACGGTAAATGTCACTTTCAACTTGTACGGATTTTAAAAATGCCGATTTTTAAAAATTGTATAGAAAGAGATGATGAGAAATTGTGAAAATAAATAACATAAAAATTGCTCTGTAAAATTGTGTGTGTGAGAATTTAAACTTAAGTAAAAAAAAAAAAAAAACATGGTTTATCATTTTAAACAAAAAATACAACTTATTGTATACAACATTTTGAAAAATATTAATATCACTTTAATTTTAAATAAAGGGTTTGAACAAATATTGAACTTTTTTATTATTTAAGAGTTTAAACTTTGATGACACATCATTCATGTTGGATTATTAAAGACAAATGACCAAATTTGCATAAGTAAAATGATTTGCCGTTAAAGTTGATGTTAGGAGGTCTTGCTACACTAGCTCCTTGGTTAAATAACACAAACCTAAACTAAGAACCTTACATAACCATCATGACTCGTGTACACTTTATTCTAGATTAGGGTTAGTAAACCAGGGAGCTAATCCCTAGACATGTTGATGTTATTCCAATATCATTCATTGTTTTACTCATTTAGGTATCAAAACTTAAGGTCACAAAATTTTATAAATCATACAAGTCTTTAAAACTTTTGAATTCTTCCTTATCAACAGCAGATTTCATGTTGTCCTCCATTTAAGAGGGAGAGCTTCATGGTTTTGTTTAAAAATAAGCATTGCATGAAATACTCCCACCTTCTGTATGTTTGTTTAGGCGACCCATTGTTGCCCATTTCAGGGCAAAATGTTATGATGCAGCTTAGGTTTTGGTGATTTTTATACATTTCAAATTTTTTGAAAGAATTAAATTTGTAGAATGAATGAAAATTACAAAAATAAAAATATTCTATACCTGAGTGCTCTTTATAGCTGACCATTTCTAGTTTGAAACCTCCCAGTGAGGCGAGGATTGTTTACAACTTACATGTTGATGTCAACTTCTTTTATATATTTGTTTAATCTGAATATAAATGAACCCCATTTGAATTAATAAGTAAATCTGCTTTGATCTTTCAGTATTGGCAGCATAACCAGACTAAGGCCAACTACAAAAATTTAATGATGCTATTATAAAAATATCTTTTACTACCTTAGTGACCCGGGCAACACCCAAGGTTTATCTGAAGGGCCTGTGAAGACACGTTAAGAGTATAGATAGTGGATAAAAATTGCAATGGTTCTAATTTTTTAGAAGCAACATAAGGTAATAAGACCAAATACAAATAAATAAATAGTGTGTGACATTCCGGTAACAACGCTGTTACGGAAATATCACACACTATTTATCTATGTGAATTTGGTCTTATTACCTTGTATTTATAATCTATATTCCAAATTGTGTTTTATCATTAGAAGCAGTATTTCAAGTAAGGTTAAAATAAAAATACTTTATAAGCATAAAGTATATACAATCGGGCAGATACGTACACAGATAAATCCTGGGCATCCAGAGTAGATCCCCAGGGAAAATTTCTAAAGAGAAGTTATTCTAATTATATATATGATTCATGGTGAACCAAACTATTAATATAAAAAAATGAAAGAAGCAATGTCTTTGTGTTTTGCAAACCTTGCCTTTTTGGAATTCGGTTCCCCTCTTTCAATCCATTGGCTGGATTAATGTTTGGTTTCCGGGTCATACTGATACACCCATGTCTCATCCCCGGTAATGATTTTCTGACTCCACTCTAGATCAATCCGAGTCATTTCGATTATGTTTTGGCAGACTTCCATTCTGAACTCCTTTTGGTCCTCCGTTAGAATCCGGGGAACAAATTTTGAAGATGTCCGGATCATGTCCAAATCTTTTGTTACTATTGGATGATACAGTCCTACAAATAGCCCAATCTGTGAAGATAAGTCTTTAATAGAAAATCTTCTGCTAGCTTTGATTAATTTCTTTATTTTGAGCTTGTTTTCCTTTCAACCTAATGTTCTTGGATGCCCAGTATGTTGATCTTCGTTTACCTCTTCCTGACCTTTCTGAAAGTTCTTGAACAGGATAAAGCAGCATTGCCAAAAGCGTCGTTGATCAATTCATTCGTCTCAGAGTAGCACTTTTTTTCAATTTAAAACAAAATTTAATGCAGATTCTCTGCTCTTCAAAAGTGGCCATTTTAAAAATATATATATGAACCGTACAAGGAAGTTTTGTTCTTTTTTTAGATTGGCGCAAATGCTCAGCGAGACTCATGATTTAGTCAGGTGTGGTCAAATGTCCAATATTTAACTGTGCTTAAAAAAAATTCTTTACCTTTTTTAAAATTTAATATTATAACCAGTCCTGGAAATTAATAAATGCACCTTGTAGATCCATACTTCAGGTAAAAATGCACTCTGGGAAAACCTGGACATTGCCTGGGTCATTTAGAAATTATTTACTCTATACAAGGTAATCATTAGAACCTCCTGGTAAAGGACACCTGATTGAAGAGCTAAAGTCTTCCTTTAGGGAGAGGTGTGTCCTCTTACCAGAGTGTTGCTAAATAGTAAAAATGGTAATTTTGCAAATAGAAACTGTCCTTCGTAAAGAGGTGTCCTCTCATTATGGTTCTACTGTAAGACCAAATCCAAATAAAGAAATAGTGTGTGATGTTTCAGAAACAGCGTTGGTACCATTATCAGACAAAATTACTGAAATTGAAAAGTACTGAAGAGAAGTACTGAAAACTACATTCAGTATATACTTTTGTCTGATGTTGGTACTAACGCTGTTAACGAAATGTCACACACTATTTATTTTTTTGGATATGGTTTTATTACCTTGCCCTTCTAATCTATAATCCAAATTGTACCTAATCAATTTGCTCTATTTAAATATAGAGCAAAATTAACATTTAATAAAGAAAATTGCAATATTATAACATCTTAAAGAGATAAAACCTTCAACAATTAGTTTATCAAAAATAATAAAGCATACAATTTGGATTATAGATTATAAACACAAGGTAATAAGTTTGTTTATTAACAAAACCATGAACTCTCACTCATCAACAGACAGATTTCATTCTGTCCTCCATTGTAAAAGGAGAGCTTGAAAGCTCATGGCTTTGTTAAAAAATAAGTATTGCACTTAAAACACCCACCCTCTGTATGGTTTGTTTATGTGACCCATTGTTGCCCTTTTCAGGGTAGATTGTTATTATGGTGTGGCTTAGGTGTTGCTGATTTTTATAGATTTCAAATACAGTTAAACCTATCTATAGCGCCCCCTCTTGGGACTCACCAAAATAGGGTGCTATAGAGAGAGGGTGCTATAGACAGGTCACTTTTAATGTAAATCGCATCGTACTACGTATTTAAAATCAAGCACTATAGAGAGGGAGGTGCTATTTAGAGGGGCATTATAGACAGGTTTAACTGTTACATTTTGAAAGGATGAAAATGCTTAAATAATTTAACATGTCAAAGGCTTTCTATTAAAAGATTCACCAGAGGTGCAATGTGAACACTCTCTATGCAGCTACTCTGCTTCAGTCGTTTATAAAACCTACCTATTTATGAAGGGATTATAGTTTGATTTTATAATTATGTCATGACCTTTTAGATATAGAGCATGAGAATGTTTTTGTAGTCAACATTTGACGGTTTCAATTTTAAAAATATTTTTGTATGTATGACAAAGACTATCAAAATTAAAGATTAATATATCAGTTTACAATATAAAAGATTTAAAGAATTTTTAAACATGAATATATTATACATGTTATTTATATTTATAGTGAAAATTTTGTATAGGTATATACAGTCTAACCTTGTTAATTCTACCAACGATAATTTGATCATTTTTTTCATGTCCTGAAATCCAGCCAATCAAATGTTAATTCAACACCATTGAAAATACACTAAACAGGGTTCTAGCCCAGGGGTTGACAAACTGCGGCTCGCGAACCACATGCGGCTCTTTGGATGTGAAGATCTTTATATAGTTCCATATGTAAATATTATTTATGCGAGTACTATTTATCGTAAAGATAGAGGCTGCCTGGCCAGCATTCATATTTATATGAGAAATAGATGCTTTGGCCAGTTGGAGTTTTTCAATTTCTCAATGTTTAGACAAAAATCTTTTGTCTTCGTCAGGAGAAGTAAATAAAATAAAACATTTAGCAAGGCGTTAATTTATTGTTGGCAAAAAAAAAAGGGAGTCGGTGGAAGGATGGTCTAAACCGTTGGTTTTCGACCTCTACGACCCGG
>CP092878.1:77115808-77150435 GCA_030710605.1 Cordylochernes scorpioides | reverse complement strand
TGCTTTCCCTCACCGTGCTGCAGTTGGTGAGTTTGTAACTGCTGTTTTCTTTATTGTTGCTTTATTTTTGCACTCTTCTGTAATTATTTTATCGATCAGGCTTAAATAAAGTCCTAAAGATCCTTTGTACCCACGGAAGTTATTCTTTGTCAACCAACAACACAACAATTATCATGGCGCCACCGCTGCAGAGTTTGATGGAGAATCGCCAGCAGGTCTCCAGCGACACCACGTATTTCACGTTCTACGAAGAAAACGTAGATGGCGTACTTCGCCGCTGAGGAGATGGTGATGGCGTGGTCCTCGAGACTCACCGCCAAGATCCAGGACTGCAGGTCCAGCGGCCGCCCGATGATGGAGAACGCCTCTCGGATGACATATTTTTATTTACATCATGTCAATATAGGTAAAGCGCACAGTCTACACTATTTATGAGAAATTAACAATAACGAAGATGATGATTATAACGAAAAATATATACAACTATATACAATGACTCTGTACATGCCGCTTCAGCTACCGCTGCAGAGTTTGATGGAAGATTGCCAGCGGGTCTCCAGTGATACCACGTATTTCGCCATCTACGAAGAAAGCGTGAACCGCATGCTTCGCCGCTGAGGAGAGAGAGAGAGAGAGATTTTTATAAAACTATGTGTGTTGTGCGTTTGTTAAAATGTGTTTCAACTCTAGTATATAAAGGGGGAAATAACCAGATCTATTCATTTCCCACAAGTATTCCTGATATCTGCTCTTTAGAACCCGACACTGTGACAGCACCGATGGTAAAATTGTGGACTTTCAGAGGACAGAGTTATAAAAACTAAGCATAAGGCAATAACGCACCATCATTATATACGAATTGAAAAAAATGCATTATTGATAGAATATGTTAATAAACTTTGTCATGTATTCTACCTATAGGTCACCTCAAATCTCAAACACCATAAAAGATAAACTTCTATTTTGACAGATTCAACAACTCTTCAGCACATACCATATATCTATCCTTTTAAGTTAAAAATAACTTATTAACAAAATCTATAGAATGTAAAACGTGATAACAATTTTACAAGTGATAATCTGCAAGCATGGCAAGGAAGTAATGACGTAGCCAAATATTTATGATGATAAACTGACAACAGAGTATTTACAATAATTATTCTGTGACAATATAAATATTCATTAAAAATATTTACAAACACTTCATAAAGGTTAATTTAAAATTAGTATCCTTTTATATTTAAATAATTCTTCTTTTCTCTCATTCAATATTTACATATTAACGAAATTATTCTTCTTAAAAAAGAGAGAGAGAGAGGACAAATAAGCATATGGAATCATTATACTCTAATATAGATTTATTATAAAAAAATTTGAATATCTTTTTTATATTTAAATATGTCCATTTACTGATTGATTACTACAGCTTCACCATTATCGTTCAATCGTTGATCATTCGTTTGGGATCTATTGGTACCTCTTCGGAACCTTTCATAAGATTCGAGAATTTCAGCCTTTGAATATTGAAGGGCCTCCCATTGAAATATACGCCCCTGGCTGCCCCTGACTGTGTGGGGCCATTTCCTAGAACGCCAGTGCCCCTGTGTCACACTTTAATGATAGAATACCTTCCCCTGGTGCATCTATTTCTTAAGTAAACCACCATCTTGTATTACAATTACACTACTGATTCTTTCCTTTGTGGGCCGTTGTATACAGGATTGAATCAAGTACTGATGTGGTTTTGAACATTTTGATCGATGCCCAATTATAATTATATGAATATATTAAAAAATAAAGAAGGAATATCCTGACCAGGAGCACAAGTGCTTTTTAGATGGCAGAGCGCCATCTAGTGAAAAAGATATCAACTAAACATTGATTTAACCTGTTTCCTGATATTTGGCCTTAAATACCCATTTCTTGGTTTCTCAAGAAGCCTCTGGGACCAAAAAGAATTTTTGGTCGCTGTGGTACAGCCTGCTCCACGCTGACGAGCGCCAACAGCGCGAAACGCGTTCGTGGATGGCTTTTCTTGATTTATCAAGAAAATGGGTTGGCCAAATATCAGGGAACAGGTTAAACCAATGTTTAGTTGACTTCTGTTCCACTAGATGGCGCTCTGCCATTTAAAAAACACGTGTGCTCCTGGTCAGGATATGCCCTTATTTTTAGTATCAACACCTGACCTTTTTATTTTTTTATATTATTTTCATATGAATATATATTAAATCTGATATTTATTAAATATATTTTTTCTAGAACAACGTGTAGTCAAAGTAAATTAATCACATCCAATGATTACATCAGAACGAGTCAGTGGCCAACAGTCAATACTTAAAATATACAGCCTGCAGAATCGATTAAACTTGATGTATTGGTCTTTATTGTAAACAACTTGTTTTGTTATCAAAATTCGAAACTATTTTAAACGCGCAAGATTCTTTTTGAAATTAAACGATTTCTACTGACTTTACTGCAATGGAAAAATTAAAGGGAGGGCCTGGCTCATCAGTGGTGAACCCTCCCAGCGGTTTTGTCAGTTTAATCTACCATACCGCTGTTATATTGCATTTTTGGAACTTCCTTTTATAGTGATACTGTTGCTAGATTCTTGGAATGGGTATTTTAGAAGAATAATGGACATAAGCTTTGAAGACAGTAGAATTACATATAATTACAAACTTGTTTTGTATGTGTCTGGTAAAGTTGGTTTTCTTACATTAGATTAGTAGTTAACGGACTAGTGTCCGTGTCGATCGGCTGGTATATATTTATATATGTAACTCGGGCTGAAGGCGACACCACGTCACCATGGCAACCAGAAACTTCTAAGGTTTCCCTTCTCGGTACCATGGGTAGTTTTCCATGGAAGTTACTGAGTATATTGCCAACAACACGTTGATTTTGTGCTCCATTCTCTGTCTGCAACATTTAACATACTGATAAATTATAGAATATAGAACCATTTATCAAAACACGAAACTATTATAGATGCGTATGATTCTTTTTAAAAATAAAACAATTTCTACTGCAATGGAAAAATTAATGGGAGGGCCTGGCTCATCAATGGTGAACCTTCACATTGGTTTCGCCAGTTTAATCTTCATTACGTTGTTATATTGCATTTTTGGAACTTCCTTTTATAGTGATACTTATATATATGCTGGACTCTTTGAATGGGTATTTTAGATGAACTATGGACAGAAGCTTTAAGGACAGTAGAATTACATTGTTGTAAGTTTAACATCAATTCTACCAACAACTCTGATGTTGTGTTCAATTATTTGCCAGTAACATTTAACATGCTCATAAATAGAATATAAAAACCATTTACCATAAATCTTTATTTTCAATTTTCAAACAGCAAACTTCCTATTTATTGGCAGATATAACTAATGTTAACTTTATGTTGCAATTTTAGCAGCATTCTAGCATCAAAACACGTTGATGTTGTCTTCCAATTTCTGTCAGTAACATTTAACATGCTCATAAGTAGGATATAAAATCATTTACCATAAATCTTTCTTTTTAATTTCCAAATAGCAAACTTCCCATTTATTGGCAGATATAACTAATGTTAACTTTATGTTGCAAGTTTAGCAGCATTCCAGCATCAAAACACGTTGATGTTGTGTTCCAATTTCTGTCAGTAACATTTAATATGCTGATAAATAGGATATAAAAATATTCAACACAAATATCCTTCTTTTTCAATTCCAAATAGCAAACTTTTCATTTATTGGCAGATATATGTTAACTTTATGTTGTAATTTTAACATCATTTCAACAACACTTTGACGTTGTGTCCCATTCTCTGTCAGTAACATTTAACATGCTCATAAGTAGGATATGAAAACCATTTAACGCCCCATCTGTTATAAGAAATTCGAACTACGGAGACGCGTATGTTTCTTTTTAAAAATAAAACATATTTCTACTGCCCTTACTGCAATGAAATAATAATGGGAGGGCCTGGCTCATCAGTAGAGAACCCACCCAGCGGTTTCGCCAGTTTATTTGTAAGTATATATAACTAGACCACAGGATCGTTTTTGTACTTCCGACCACATTACGAAGAAATGATTTCTTATAGATAAATATAGACCCAAAAACTATGTGCAAGCTATTGATCGTCTTTGCAAACTATCAGAATAAAACAGACGCTAACTTTATGTTGTAAGTTTAACAGTATTCCAGCAAATTTACTTTGATGTTGTGCTCCATTCTCGGTCAGTAACATTTAACATGTTGATAAGTAGGCTATAGAACCATTTACCACAAATCTTTCTTTTACATTTCCAAATATAGGAAACGTTTATCATGTATATCAGGATTCAGACAATAACTCGGAAAGATATTACAGTGACCTTTATTGAAGATACACAAGATAACCAAGTGTGTATACACTCATAGACAGAACTTAAGGAAGTTGTACCTTTCAGAATGTGTATGGGGATTCAGACAATAACTCTGAAAGATATTACAGTAACTTTTATTAAAGACATACGAGATAATCAAGTGTGTATACACTCATGGACAAAGCTCAAGGAAGTTGTACCTCTCAGCATGTATATCGGGATTCAGACAATAACTCTGAAAGATATTACAGTAACTTTTATTAAAGACATACGAGATAATCAAGTGTGTATACACTCATGGACAAAGCTCAAGGAAGTTGTACCTCTCAGCATGTATATCGGGATTCAGACAATAACTCTGAAAGATATTACAGTAACTTTTATTAAAGATATACGAGATAACTAAGTGTGAACAATTTTGCCTCCGTTTCCAAAAAAAAAAAAAAAAAGACGACCTGCGACAAAGATTTTCCACTTCCCTAAGTTTTGTCCATGAGTGTAAATAGAATTTTCTTGTTTTCCTCTACAGTTTGCCTTTTCCATCGGGTCAGACGATGTACTCGGATGTTAGAAAAGGTTCTAAGATGAACACGACCAGGAAGGAAGGTGTATGGAACAGGCGCCCCTTCCTCCTCTTTGGTCGCCCTTGGAGCTATCTGGTTGCTTCACTCCAAGTAGCTTCTCCTCGCTATTAGAGAGTGTTGCAGAACTCCAGAGAGTTACAGTACTTCCCACATACACCGTCTCTCTTACAACACGCCTGTACACTCATGGACAAAACTTGAGAAATTGGAAAGTTTTTGATATCATCGGTATTTAATGTAATTCATCTATTTTTGTAGTATATATTAACAATATATATATTGTTATGGCGCTCTGCCATCTAAAAAGCACATGTGCTTTTGGTCAGGATATGCCTTCATTATTTTAAATATACAAATATATATCGAAGCAATGGGCGCTTCTCCCGTCAAAATAAACATCAGAATCCCCGACGCCATCTATTGACCGTCGCCGGTCGCCTTGAGAAGCGTCCACCTAGTGACCATGGTTTCGGCCTAATGGCCCTCGTCAGTCTCTAGGTGGACGCTTCTCAGTTTGCCAAAGTTGGTGTTGTGGCTTTGTCACCGACCCGAGGCCGCTAGTTGCGGCGACGGTCAATAGATGGCGTCGGATTCTGACGTTTATTTTGACGGGAGAAGCGCCCATTGCTTCTATGGATTAATTTCCTCCCGGCAAATTTTCCATATATATGTGTGTTCAGATGGAAATTTGCCGGGTGGATATTTAAAAAATGTCCATCTATATTTTGGCCCAGCCACTTTACTAACACCTCTTTGGAAGATTGTGAAGATGCTACAAAGTTTGTAACAATATGTAAAAAAAAGCATCATATTGCCAAAAACACATTACATGTGGGTGAGACGGGAAGGAGAGTCTGCAATAGAATATACGAACATCAAAACAATATAATAAATCAAGATAATAGATCATTAATATTTCAACACTGTAAGGAAACTGGCCACATCTTTTCAATGGAACAACCCAAAATACAACAATCTAAACAATAAATACCAAAGAATAATCATTGAAGCATTATTACCAATACATTAGTATTAACAGAAAAATAGACTTATCAGAAATTTACTGTATAATATATCCTGATAATATTTAATAATACCAATATATAGATTTATAAAACCTTATAAAACATAATTTCAAAATAATAAATAAAAATTTCAGCCAATATGATAATTCCTAATATTAAACAAACAATAGTCAATATGCAAATGCAACTAACTGAAGAAAAAAAAATTTTATATATATTTTTACAACATCAATTAAGCCAGAATGAGGAAAAGTGGGAAACAAAAAGGTAAAATAAACCCACCTTGAATATCAAACAAGCCAGACTTCTCAAGAACAATAATTTCAAGGACCTGAGGACCCAACGACATCAATATAAATTGTAAATGAACAAACCCTGTACATCCCCCACAGTAAATATAATGATCTAGGTTGCTCTTTTTGAGCGGTGGCACCTAATAAAGTTATTTGGAACATCAAGCACGCCATCATAAAAGTCGGTGGACGAGTGGGTAACACCCTCGATTCCCGACAGCCATGAACCGGGATTGAATCCCGCGTTAAAATTTTGTTTAGAATAGCTTCATCTATTATTCACTGTTTCAATTATCATAAACTAGGTTGCTCTTGTTGAGCGGTACCTAATAAAGTGATTTTGAACCGAACAACATCAAGCACGCCCATCAATTAAGCCAGAATGAGGAAAAGTGGGGGAAAAAAGGAAAAATAAACCCACCTTAAATATCAAACAAGCCAGACTTCTCAAGAACAATATCCCCAAGGACCCAACAATATAAATTGTAAATGAACAAACCCTGTACATCCCCCACAGTAAATATGATGATCTAGGTTTTGAGCGGTGGCACCTGATAAAGTTATTTGGAACTTGGAACATCAAGCACGCCATCATAAAAGTCGGTGGACGAGTGGGTAACACCCTCGATTCCCGACAGTCATGAACCGGGATTGAATCCCACGTTAACATTTTGTTTAATATGTGAACAACCTTCACATATTATTCATTGTTGTAAATATCATAAACTAGGTTGCTCTTTTTGAGCGGTACCTAATAAAGTGATTTTGGAACCGAATCAAGCATGCCGATTCCCGACAGCCATGAACCGGGATTGAATCCCACGTTAAAATTTTGTTTAATATGTGAATAGCTTCACATATTATTCACTGTTTCAATTATCATAAACTAGGTTGCTCTTGTTGAGCGGTATCTAATAAAGTGATTTTGGAACAACAACAAGCAATAGGCAAAATCAATCCTAATATTTAAATGTATATATAATTCAGTTAGCATCTTAACGGCGTTTATATGTTTCTATGTACTCCTGTAGAAGGGCAGAGATGCCTGAAAACTCGAGAATACGTTTAATAAAGATAAAGAAACTCCAGAAACCTGTAGCATTTGTTTGATTAATATCCAGAAGATTTAAATCTATTTACATCTTTTCTGTTCCCGTGGAAACCTAGAACATTCAATAACCCTATTGGACATCCTATTTTGAATCTCATCTCCGCATATCTCATATTTTGAGCAACAGTCTTTGAGCAACAAAACTCAGAACGGTCAAATTCACCATCCATTGTCTTAAGGTATAGTACACTCAAGATGTTCTGTACTTACTTGTTTCCATCAACACTGGAGCGAACATTCTCAAATTGCATAATACACTTTGGTTAGTAGCCCGTAAAACTATATTCTCTATCCATTGTCCCAAGGTATAATACACTCAAGATGTTCTGTACTTACTTGTACAAACTCCGTCTTTGCCTGTCCCAAGCCCGGATGAAAAAGGAGGAGCAGTAACAAGCTTTCTAAAAAACCTGGGCTCAGCTGACCCGGCTGATAGTACCCTGTAAGGACTCCTGATCCAGGGATACAGGATGAGCAGCGTTTGTACTCCATGTTAGGAGTGGCTGCACATGGCGTATTTTCCTCATGTCAGAGGCGGCCATTTCTTTTAGAGCTAAGTCGGCCTGCCACTGAGTAGTGCTCCAAGTCTTAATGACAAAGGCAGACGCATTCTACTTCACCCAGTCATGATGGTTATCAAACAGACACCATCAAGGGTCACAACTTGATTCTCTAATATTATTGAGTGGAGATAAGAAAGAAGAAGAGTACTTACTTGTTTTCATCAACACTGGAGCGAACATTCCCAAATTGCATAATGACCATTCTTTCCCCATCTACACCCACGAGCAGCTATTCCAGCCTGGCACAACACCTGGAAGTGTTCCAGTATCGCCCTTTGTTCCGGCGACCTCTGGTGTTATCTGCACACTCCCTCAACTACAATCCTCGCAACTACCATTTGCTTCGAATTTCTTGAACTACAGGAACACTTATTCAAACACAACAAGGCCAACCTACATGTAAATATACGAGTATCAACACTTACACATTCATTATCACGGTTTGCGCTTTTCGATAAATTACAAAAAGGTATATTAAGAAAAAGGCATCTCCTTATCGTGCAACTGAGAGATGCCTTTTTCTTAATTTATGAACCTTTTCCCAGTACAATTTCACATTTGTACTATTGTTTCAAAAAGATATATGTGATAACTTAAATCAATAATTTTCTTTTATATACAGTTATCATCATCTTGTTTTGTTTATATTTAACTAGCGGATGTACCCGGCTTCGCCCGGGTTTTACCCGAGTAAAGGTTTGTCTAACGAATCTCTCGATAAAGTGAACATTTTTTCCCGGTCCCTTGAAAAATACTCGATAAGTTGAATAAAACCAATATTTATTGGTTCCCTCGCGGTAATTGGAAGTTAAAGGAATAGTATCTTGCCTTGGAATTGTATCATTATTCTTGTCTCAAATAAATTGCCGTATCATCCTGAATTTTGTCTTTCCTAATTTTCTACATTACAAAATCATCGTATCATCATGATAATATTTAGAGCAGATTGTTGAATTATAACAGATGAATTAGAATATTTATCTTGATTATTTTTAGGCGAAAAGTTATTTCAAAAATTTTATTTGCTAGAAACCTTCCCAGTACTATACTAAATAACTTCCCAAAGTTTCATGGCGTTCCAATGAGTGGTTTGGTCAGGCATGAAGGACAGACAGACACACACATACATTCATTTATATATATACTAGACGAATGGCCCGGGCAACGCCCGGGTTTTACCCGAGTGCGTATATATTTTAAAAACGTTTTAATTCAAATACTATTCGTTACAATTATAAATTGGCGCCATGGATGTCACTCTTGTGAAACGTCCCGTTCCAAACTGTGTGTTTTTAAAATGTTTTAATTAAAATACTATTCGTTACAATTATAAATTGGCGCCGTGGGTGTCTCTCTTGTGAAACGTCCCGCCCCAAACTGTGTGTGTCTTGAAAATATAAAAATAAAAATGTGAATTTTCGTAAAGATTTCATCATGTCGATTTTTTTTTCATTTCACCTACTAAATCGATAGAGATAATTACATTTGCAACATGAACTTAGGTATATTGACTAAATAGAAAACTGCATAGTAATAAAGATCATTTTTTAAAGGCACCATATCGTTTTTTTTCAATAAAATCGAAACAAAAATTAACGATAAATAACGATAATTGCCTTAAAAAGAAATTGCCTTAAAAAAAAAAGAAACATTCGCGGTGATTTTGTCTTGCATTCGTTTATACAATTATTATTATATATGAATGACCCGGGCAACGCCCGGGTTTTACCCGATTAAATGCTTTTATTCAAATACTATTCGTTACAATTATAAATTGGCGCCGTGGATGTCATTCTTGTATAATATATAAATGAGTTTTAAAAATTGTAAAAAAAAAAATGCATCGGCCGGGAATCGAACCCGGGCCGCCCGCGTGGCAGGCGAGCATTCTACCACTGAACCACCGATGGTTATGAAAAATCCCATCCGTGAGCTTCAAACAGACAAACAGACAGAATAAGGCAAATATATAAGTAGATATGTAGATAATTGTACCTATTTATAGTTGTATTGCATAGTTAGTAAAAACTTCTGCACGGCCTTCGTCGAGCGTGACTTGGCTTCCTACAAGGCCATTGGAAGACGCGGCAGGATCATTGTGAAACACGTGATCCTGAACTACGAAGAGTCTGTCCGCATCTGCTACCGCTGCTGTGGCTACGGCCACAACGCCGATAGGTGCACCAAGGCTACGGTCACCTGCTTCCACTGCGCTTCTGGTGACCACCAAGGCCGAAGCTGTCCAACTCTCGCCAACCCGCGCACGGCCAAGTGCGCCAACTACTCAGCCAAGGGCCTTTCTGCCGACAACGAGGCAAGATCAATGTCTTGCCCAACTGCCAGAGCTAGAGCTGCAAAGTTCTGAAAGAAATTACAGTGACCTTTATTGAATACACACGAGATAACCAAGTGTGAACAAAATTGCCACTGTCTCTTTAAAAAACAGACAAGTGTATCAACATATATAGTCACGACCGTCATGGGCCGGCCGGCCGGTTCTGTCACGGATGCGCGCGCATCATCATTATGATCATTATCATTATCTAATGATAATAATAATAATAATAATAATAATTATTATTATTATTATATTATTATTATCCATCCATTATATATATAGTCACGACCGTCATGGGCCGGCCGGTTCTGTCACGGATGCGCGCGCACAGGGAGGTCACATGCTCGCCGGCAGCCAACGGGCGCGCGCCGCCGGCATTACGTCATAGATTATAAACACAAGGTAATAAGGCCAAATAAAAAAATAGTGTGTGATAAGGCACAATTTGGATTATCTACTTATATAATTGCCTTATTCTCTCTGTGTGAAGTTCACTGTGTGAAGTTCACGGATAGATTTTGGTCAGAATGGATAAAATAAAAAAGTGTCAAGGGATGGGAATCGAACCCACGACCTTCCACTTACCGGGCAGATGCCATGACCACTAGGCTACCCTGGACATATTTTTCCGTTCACATTTTTATTTTTATATTTTCAAGACACACACAGTTTGGGGCGGGACGTTTCACAAGAGAGACATCCACGGCGCCAATTTATAATTGTAACGAATAGTATTTTAATTAAAACATTTTTAAAATATATACGCACTCGGGTAAAACCCGGGCGTTGCCCGGGCCATTCGTCTAGTATATATATATATTTATGAAGATTTCTTACTTAAGTGCAGAGTCGTTTTGGCACACAAGAATTTCAAATATTTATTTACTATCTGAATATGACCCAGGCAACGTCCCGGTTTTACTCGAGGGCAATTTTCCCCGAGTGCGTATGTATTTTTAAAAATGTTGTTTTTATTAAAAAATACTATTTGTTATACAATTATTAAATATATACCCCTTTCCAAGGTGATTAACATGGCAACGGCGCCCATTTTCCAATGAAGGGACACGACAACAACAACAATTATATAACCGGCTTCGCCCGGTTTGTTTTACCCGAGTGAAAGTTTGACTAACGAACATTTGTTAAACAATATTCACAGGCTTAGCATCTACACCCTGCTGAATATATTATTGTCAAGATAATTTGATATTTGTTACTCTTCTCCAACAAACCATTAAGATGTTTTTCATGTAATTAGCTGAATAGATTAACATATAAGCTATTCAAAGAATGAAATTAGACAAAAATACAACCCATACATTTTGAAGTTGTTTTACTTGGGGAGAACACAGGAGAAGTCGGTTCATAATAAATAATTGTAAACATTTAATTTAAAGCAAATATCATTTCATTTTTTACATATACAGTAGAACCTCCATGAGAGGACACTCGTGCTAGAGGACAGCTCTCTACAAAGGACAGTTTTTATTGGAAAAAATTACCATATTTACTATTTAGTAACTCTCCGGTGAGAGGACAACTCTCCCTAAAGGACACTTTGGCTCTGTAATTTGGTGATGCCCTTTACAAGGAGGTAGTTCTACTGTATTTAGAAATTCTCCGGTAAGAGGACACCTATCCATAAAGGACTCTTTAGCACTGCAATTAAGTGTCCTTTACAGGGAGGTCCTACTGTATTTAACAACTCTCCACTAAGAGGACACCTCTCCATAAAGGACACTTTGGCTCTGCAATTAAGTGTCCTTTACAGGGAGGTTCTACTGTATTTAACAACTCTCCACTAAGAGGACACCTCTCCATAAAGAACACTTTGGCTCTGCAATTATGTGTCCTTTACAGGGAGGTTCAAATGTATTTAGCAAATCTCTGGTAAGAGGAGACCTTTCCCTAAAGGACACCTTGCCTCTGCAATTAGGTGTCCTTTACCTCCCTGTAAAGGACACCTAATTGCAGAGGCAAGGTGTCCTTCTGTTGTATTTAGAAACTCTCTAGTAAGAGGACACCTTTCCATAAAGGACACTTTGGCTCTGAAAATAGGTGTTGTCCTTTACAGGGAGGTTCTACTGTACACTTTGATAAAAAGGCACTCGAGTAAATCCCGAGAATTTCCTTCATTTAGCTAGTTAAAATAATAATTCTCTATATATGAAATATTTGACTTTTTATCAAACTATATTATTGGGAAAGCATCCACTCCAGCAGAACTCGAAGAATTTTGAAAATTCTTCAAACCTAAGATGATGTTTAATGATAACGAATTAATAACATCATCATTATCTTTATAATCTATGAGAAAGAAACTAGAAATGAATCTTTTTCAGGAAAGGAATATTTAAATTACCGAATCTATTCTTCTGAAATTAAAAAGATGTTTCCAATATTCACAAACAATACTACTGAAAACCATTATAAAATTATTAATATACAGTTAAACCTGTCTATAGCGCCCCCTTTAAATAGCGCCTTCCTCTCTTTAACGCCTGCCAAATGGCCGTGCCTCGGGATGGGACGGACTATCCTGCAAGTTTGTCAAAGCCTTTGAAGATTTCTTCGCCGAAATTCTTTGGCAAGTCTTCGAGGTTTCGCGACTTCGCGGAGCCTTACCTCCATTCTTAAGGCGCAGCAAGGTCATCCTGCTGCCGAAGGTGCACGGTGGTCCGGGTCAACAGACTTTCCGGCCAATCAGCCTGCCAACGACCGACTACAGGGTCCTCAGTGGCGTGCTCATGGCCCGTCTGCGACGTTATCTTCCAGACCTGGTGCCCCAATGTCAGACCTACGCCGTTCCAGGACGGTCATCCTCCTGAAACATCGCGCGAGTGTCTGACGAAACCGCCGGGGCATCCAGACATGACACGCCGCTGGCTGTCAACTCTTTGGACCTAAAGTCGGCCTTCGACACCCTGAACAGGAGCTACCTGTTCGCCCTGCTGGAGAAGCTGGGCCTACCATCTACCTTCCTAGGGTGGAGTGCTGTCCTCTACGGGGAAGCAGATGCCTCCATCCGGGTCGGAGATGTCTACATCAAGGCCTTCCCGCTTCTCAACGGGGTGAGGCAGGGCTGCCGTCTCAGCGCCGCGCTCTTCAGTATCGGAGTTGGACCTCTGCTACGCCGCCTCGAGAGGACCTTGGGCCGCGGCAACGTGGTCGCCTATGCGGACGACATCGTACTCTTCATCAGGGACGACGCTCAGTTTGAGCTCGTACCCCTGATCTTCGAAGAGTTCCGCATGTCCTCCGGGGTGGCTGTCAACTTCACGAAGAGCTGCGAGCTCTGGTGCGGTTCCTGGAAGCACCGGACGGATTATCCTCTGGGAATCTCCTGGACGTCCGAGTCGCTGACCGTTCTGGGCTGCACCATCACCACCAGAAACACCGTCGCCTCCCAGGCCTCACACCTGATGTTCCGCTTACCGGGCAGATGCCATGCCCATTAGGCTACCCTGGCTCACACCTGATGGGGCTGCTGGAGCGAGCCATCGCGAGGTGGTCACCCTTCACCCGCGGCCTGTCGCTAGTGGGTCGTGCTCGCGCGGCCAACAGCCTGGTCCTGGGTTCCATCATGCACCACCTCCAGATCGGCCAGATGCAGGCGCAGTTGGCGCGCTTCGTGTGGGGTACGAGCCGAGTCTCGTGGCTCCCCGGGCGCATCCTGGCTCGTCCAGTCTCCGATGGTGGCGTCGGCCTGCTTGACATCGCGGGCCAGCTTCGGCTCGCCTGCCTGAAGGGGGTCCAGGCCTCTCTTCGCGGCGCCGCCAACGGCTACTCTTGGCTGGTCCTTAGCCGGGAGTGGCTGACACCGCCGGCTCCTGACGTCTGGCACTCGCCTAGGAGGAGGAGACTGCTGAGCCTGTGGGAGGCCGCGTCCAGCGTCCTCGAGCTTGACCATCGGGTTCTGCATCCCGCCAGCCTGAGGTCCCTGCGCCTTCGAGGCGGCAACAAGTTCCTGCGGCCGCCAGACCTGCTGGCTCCCGAGCGACTGTCGGGGACTTCTCCGATGGCACCCCTGCACTAGCGCGCTCGACGCGGGCCGCGCTCCTGGACGCGCAGCATCTGGGGGCCTTCTGCCAACGTCTCCTGTGGGAAAACGCCAGCTCCAGCTATCATGCGGAGTACGAGGCGGAGACCATCGTCCTGCGGGGATCGGCGACCCCCATCACCCGCCTTACCAGCCAGAGGGTGCATCGGGCATTGGACTCGGCACGGCTCCAGGCGCATCCTACTGAAGAGCTGGCTGCCCGGTGGACCCCCACCGTGGATGTGCCCCGCTCCATCCCCTGGGCCGACCTGCGTCGAAACTGCTTCTCGGGGCACGACGCAGATGTCGCCCTACGGCTGGCCCTCCACCCCCTACCACATCCTGACCATCCTTCCTCGAGGCGTGCCAACTGTGCCGCCTGTGGGTCCAGCGACGGGTCGCTGACCCACAGATATTGGAGTTGCCGAGCCGTGCGCCCCCTGCTCCGGGAGGTGTTCGCTTCCTGCGACTTGCCCCTGGATCTGCAGGCCTGGCTCTTCGGCGTCGGCCTCCATCCCAAGGCAATAATATCACAAGTGTGGCGAAGGCTACCATCTACAAGTACCATCTTGGTCTTGAGTTGGGTAATGCCAGCCATCACATCGACCTGCCCACTCTGTAGGAAAGAACTCTCTCAGTCCACCGATGGCGGTGTCTTTCCCGCGGAGGGCGCCACCAATGAAGACCTTGTATATCTCTATATATATATAAATGAATGTTTGTATGTCTGTCTGTATGTCCGGTATACAAATTCGCAGTAGTTCACTAATTCAAACCAAAATTTCCATACATAGGTAAAAAATACGGGGAAGACGATAGGCTATTTTTAAAAATATATAAATCAATTATTAAAACTATATATTTTTATTCAGAAAATGATGATGACGATATTGCTGTATCATGTTTGATTATCAGCTACAAAATTATATCGGGAAAATATTAATATTAATATTAATATCTTTATATATATAAAAATGAATGTTTGTATGTCTGTCTGTATGTCCGGTATACAAATTCGCAGTAGTTCACTAATTCAAACCAAAATTTCCATACATAGGTAAAAAAATACGGGGAAGACGATAGGCTATTTTAAAAAATATACAAATCAATTATTAAAACTATATATTTTTATTCAGAAAATGATGATGACGATATTGCTGTATCATGTTTGATTATCAGATACAAAATTATATCGGGAAAAATTCCAAAAAGCAGAGACCACGGGTGAAACCAGTTCATTATTTTGTACGCAGGAACAAAATTCTAACAGAAAAACATTCATTCGAGCAGAAAACAAAAGCTAGATCATCTTTCTATAAAAATATCGCTTCTCAGACACAAAGTTTGGAGCGGGACGTTTCACAAGAGTGACATCCACGGCGCCAATTTATAATTGTAACGAATAGTATTTGAATAAAAACATTTAATCGGGTAAAACCCGGGCATTGCCCGGGTCATTCGCGGCTAGTATTTATATATATATATTATCAATTACTTTATATATTTATATCTTAATTTATTCATTATTTATCAATTATATAATCTCATTTATTCTTATTTATATTTATTATGCATTTAACATTATATAATCTTATATGGATATTGAAATTATAAGTAGTTTCAATCTCAATTTCAATAACGCCCGATTTTAAATACATAGTACGAGGAGATTTACATTAAAAGTGACCTGTCTATAGCACCCCCTCTAAATAACGCCCGATTTTAAATACATAGTACGATGAGATTTACATTAAAAGTGACCTGTCTATAGCACCCCCTCTAAATAACGCCCGATTTTAAATACATAGTACGATGAGATTTACATTAAAAGTGACCTGTCTATAGCACCCCCCTCTAAATAACGCCCGATTTTAAATACATAGTACGATGAGATTTACATTAAAAGTGACCTGTCTATAGCACCCCCTCTAAATAACGCCCGATTTTAAATACATAGTACGATGAGATTTACATTAAAAGTGACCTGTCTATAGCACCCCCTCTAAATAACGCCCGATTTTAAATACATAGTACGATGAGATTTACATTAAAAGTGACCTGTCTATAGCACCCCCTCTAAATAACGCCCGATTTTAAATACATAGTACGATGAGATTTACATTAAAAGTGACCTGTCTATAGCACCCCCTCTAAATAACGCCCGATTTTAAATACATAGTACGATGAGATTTACATTAAAAGTGACCTGTCTATAGCACCCCCTCTTTATAGCAACCTATTTTGGTGAGTCCCAAGAGGGGGCGCTATAGACAGGTTTAACTGCATATAGTTGAATATTAAAAATATTGTCTTTTCATGTGTTAAGCATCTTTACGCAAATTTGGCCTTAAATACCCATTTCTTGATTTCTCAAGAAGCCATTGGGACCAAAAATATTTTTGGTCGCAGTGGTTACAGCCTACTCCACGCTGACGAGCGCCAACAGCGTGAAACGCGTTCGTGGATGGCTTTTCTTTATTTATCAAGAAATTGGGTTGGCCAAATATCACGGAGCAAGCTAAATAAACGTTTAGTTTATTTTTGCTCCACTAGATGGCGCTCTGCCATCTAAAAGCACATGTGCTCGTGGTCAGGAGATGCCTTCTTTATTTTTAATATCAAAACCTGACCCACTTATCTTTTATTTTTTCTATTGTTTTTTCATAGTTGAATATAGATGGATATTTTGCTGGGAGGAAATTGATCTATAAAATGATATAAAATACATCTATAAAAGTGTGGCTTTGTCACTGACCTGAGTCCACTAGTTTTCATAGACAGTGAATAGATGGCGTTTAGTTTTAATGTCTATTTTGAAGGAAGAGGCAACCTTTATTGACATAGTTTAATATATAAATTGACAGAAAAAAGTCATTCAAAGCTAAAATTAAATAAATAACAAACTATAAACACAAGGTAATAAGACCAAATCCAAATAAATAAATTTATTTATTTGGATTTGGTCTTATTGCCTTGTGTTTATCTTAGGACATCCCCACTGCAATAGGGACCAAAACCTCCGCAAAGAGGAGACACCACGCATCGAGCCCGAAAAGAAGAACAAAACCAATCCCCCCGGGCGATGGGACAACCACTCACCCCAACTCTGAATCGGAACCTGACGCTGGAACCGAGGATTCCGACGAAAAAACATCCACCAGATGCTCGCAGTGGTCGATGGACTCCTCTCAACTCCGGAAAGAATTGATTGACTGCGAGGACAGAGAGAGCCCAGAAACGGAAAAAATCATTGCAGAAGTGTTCAGAAAAGCAGGCATTTCAAGACAGACCAAGGTCCGACAACAACTCGAAATCCATCCTGACCTGAAGACGATGATCTCCCGCCACCTCGAGAAACACGAGGATATTAAATCAAATTCATTCAGAAACCTCAAGAGCGACCAAAGAAGGGCCCTTAACGATAAATTAGGGAAAATGAGACTAATCCTATCTGAGATTGATAATCTTTATGCAGGAGATGACGTAAGACCATCGAAGAAGAAGAGGACACTTGAGGCCTCACGGAATGAGAAGAAAAGATCGAAAGTGGAGAAAAAAGATAGAAAAAGAATGAAGTCACCCCTAACAGGCTATGAATCGGACACCACCGGTACTTACAGTCCCACGCGCACGTGGACAGAGCTGGAAGAAGCTACGAGCTCTGAAGATGAAACACATGCCACAAAACCTCCTATATCGAAGATCATCTTAAGACGCAACTCTGAATTGTCAACAACATCAATAGTTTCAACGACACCAGCACAGCTGGCCAATCAGACTAATAATACGAAACGTGAAGGAAGCTAGGAGTTGGACTCGCCTGTGTATATATTTCCGATTACCTTTTAAACGATTGTAAATCAATGAATAGATGTCAATAAAATGTTTTAAAATTTATCTTAATATATATATATATATATATATATATATATGAATGTATATGTGTGTGTCTGTCAGTCCTTTATGCCTGACCAAACCACTCATTGGAACGCCATGAAACTTTGGGAAGTTATTTAGTATAGTACTGGGAAGGTTTCTGAAAAATAATTTCTTGAATATCCTTAAGAGTTATTTGCAGATTTGTAGATTTAACTCGCAAGCAGCGCCACCATAGCTACGGAGATAGGCTTAGGCAGGAAGTCTGCTCCACGCCTGATGACCTTGGGTCTTTCAGGGCTAATATATTAAGTAAAACTAATTCAAATATTAGTGCTTTATAATGGCTATCTCCTTGAGGTTACCGATTTAAAAGTTTATTTTCTAATTTTAGATTGTATAAGAAACATATTTTATTTTAAGTATTGTACTTTATTTAAAAAGTATAAATAATTGTGCAAGACGAGACGATATATACGATATATAAAAATCAAAAGAAATAATGAGTATCGTTTAAATATAAAATTCGAATAAATATAAATGCGATACTAAAAATTAAATAACTTATATAGAAGCTTTTGCATAGTTTCGCCCTGTAAGCATACCAACCGGGAAAAAATGTTCACTAGATAAAACGATGATTTTGTAATGTAGAAAATTAGGAAAGACAAATTTCAGGATGACACTGCAATTTATTTGAGACAAAATAATGATACAATTCCAAGGCAAAGATACTATTCCTTTAACTTCCAATTACCAAGAGAACCAATTAATATATATATATATTTTTTGCTTATCCCTAGTACACGTGGTACAGGCCATGATAATCATGGTGGGTAGTTAGCGACTGCTTTTTTTTTTACTGTAAGCGCACCACATGTCTACACATGTGAAAGCAGTTCGACTTTGCACTTACAAATGTGCCAGAGCCCCCGTTTGGTTACTTGCACTCGCTGGTGGGGTTGGACTTTTGCAAGAATCGGGGGGCCATTGGAGCATTTTTTATATATATTTTTTTTTTTAACAGAAAAAGTGTCCAATGCGGGGATCGAACCCGGGTCGTAGTGGTCGAAAACCAAACGTTTTACCAGCCTTCCACCGACCCCCCCCCCCCAATTAATATTGATTTTATTCAACTTATCGAGTATTTTTCAAGGGACTGGGAAAAAATGTTCACTAGATAAAACGATGATTTTGTAATGTAGAAAATTAGGAAAGACAAAATTCAGGATGACACAGCACACAGGGATCGGAAAAAAATGTTCACTTTATCGAGAGATTCAAATTTACGAGTTTCAAATTATCTCAAAATATATCTATTATTTTTTTAAATAAGTTTATAGAGAATTGTTTTAACAAATGTTCGTTAGACAAACCTTTACTCTGGTAAAACCCGGTACATCCGCTAATAATCTATATTCCAAATTGTGCCTTATCATTAGGATTTGGTCTTATTGCCTTGTGTTTATAATCTATAATCCAAATTGTCTGAAGATGGTAACAAAGCTGTTACCGAAACATCACACACTATTTATTTGGTCTTATTACCTTATGTTAACATTCAATTCCTAAAATCCTGCCCAAGAAAATCTCAACAGCAAAATATATTCAAGCATTTGATCCCTAAATTGCTTAATGAAAAAAAAAAGTTCAGTTTCTCAAATTCTGTATTCATATTAAGTTAGAAGGTTTCTGGAGTAAGTTTCTAGGTTATAAACCATACTAAAGCTTTCAGGCATCTCTCCCCTTCTACAGGAAAACTTTTTTTTTTTTTGCTTATTGCTAGTACACATGGTACAGGCCATGATAATCATGGTGGGTAGAAGTAGGCGACTGCTCTTACTGTAAGTACACCACATGTCTACACATATGAAAAGCAGTTTGACTTTGCACTTACAAATGTGCCAGAGCCCCGTTTGGTTACTTGCACTCACTGTGGGGTTGGATTTTGCAAGAATTGGGGCCATTAGAGCATTTTTTTTTTAAATCAGAAAAAAGTGTCCAATACAGGAATCGAACCTGGGTCTTAGCGGTCAAAAAACAAAGGTTTAGATCATCCTTCCACCAACCAACCCCCTACAGGAGAACATAAATAAATAAAAGCCGCCTGATGCCAAACCATTACAAACCTATATACATATATAAGGATATTTTTGCATATTGTTTTCAGTTAGAATATATTCTTATTTAATTAGTGTATTTGCATATTTACTATTATTTGTTAAGGGAGTCGGTTGAAGGATGGTCTAAACCGTTGGTTTTCGACCGCTATTCGATTCCCGCATTGGGCACCTTTTTCTGTTTTAAAAAAAAAAAAAATGCTCCAATGGCCCCCGGATCTTGCAAAATTCCAACCCCACCAGCATGTGCAAGTAACCAAACGGGGCTCTGGCACATTTGTAAGTGCAAAGTTGAACTGCTTTTCACATATGTAGACATGTGGTGCACTTACAGTTGAAGCAGTCGCCAACTTCTACCCACCATGAGTATCATTACCTGTACCACGTGTACTAGGGACAACCAAAAAAAAAAAAAGAATTTGAAAACTATTTTATTAAGGATAAGGTTTAATCGACTACACGAGCTTTCGGGCAGTCACGCCCTTCAACTGGTCAATAAAAAAAATCATTTTCTTCTGGCGTTATTTTATAGTATTTATATTCCAAGGAGAAAGTTTCTATGTTTAAATAAGGTTTAATCTATTAAGGTTAATAGATAAGGCTTAATATCTATTACAGTAGAACCTTACCTCAGCAGACAACTCTCTATAAAGTTACCTCTTCAAAATTACCATTTTTACTATTTAGTAACTCTCCAGTTAGAGAACACCTCTCTATAAAAGACAGTTTTCATTTGCAAAATTACCATTTTTACCATTATTTGATTTATTTTAGGAATTATTTTATAGATTGAGATTTACACAACACAATTCATATTTAGTCACAAAAAAAATTTCAGTTGAATCCAAGATATTGATGTTATATTCAAACATGTCATAAATTCAGCTTTACTATGGAAGAACACACATTTAACTTATAAGTTTGCCATGATCACCCCTACACCTCACTCCAGCTCGAGGAACATGAACTCATGGAATTTGTGTAATCTTTACACAAGGGGATAAGAAACAACAACAACAACATTAAACTTATAAAATACATTTATAGATAATTATTTATTTTTAAACCATTAGGTTAAAAAAAGTTTTTTTTACAACAAATATAACAGGTGTGATATATATATTACAATAGAAATAAATAGAAAATCACATGTTGGAGCCCAGCAGCTTGGAGAGCCTCTGCATCTTGCCAAAGACTTTGGACTCGGTGTTACCTGGAAAACACAGCAATGGCCGTCAGCTCTGAGGTTAGTATCTTTGGTCTGAGGGACATCAGTCATTTGGCATCTGCAGCTCCAGAACATGGCTTGCATTAGATGCACTAAACAGGACCTTTGGGAGAGGTCGCTACTTATCATAAAACAGCTTGAGGAGCATGAACTCATGTAATCTTCACACAAGGGGATAAGAAACAACAACGCAGCAGTCAACACTGGGGTGAGAGGCTTTGGTCTGAGGGACATGGAGAAAGACCTGGTGGTGGTCACTCATCAGAGACAGTTCAAAGTTAGAAGACTTCATCTACCCGACTTGCCCAAAGTGTAGCTTGGCACCTACAGCTCCATTTTGGCTTGCATTAGATGTACTAAACAGGACCTTTGGGAGAGGCTGCTGCTTGTCATCAAACAGCTAGAGGAGCATGGACTCATGGAGTTTGTGTAATCTTTGCATAAGGATAAGAAAGAGCAACAGACTTTTCATGATCTGGCCTAACAAGACAATCTCTGAAAAGAGACTACCTCCAGGAGAGACCAGTTTTAACCATTTGCTAGCTATGTTTATGTGTGAGTGTAGATATGGTGGTGTCGCTGGAGACCAGCTGGTGATCTTCCACCAAACTCTGCAGCCATGTATATAGTTGTACATATCTAATTACTAGCCGAATGACCCGGGCAACGCCCATGTTTTACCCGATTGAATGTTTTTATTCAAATACTATTTGTTACAATTATAAATTGGCGCCTTAAATAAATGCATATATTAGTTAATAACTATAGCCTATGTGCTTTATCTGTCTATGTACTGTTGGCTTCCGTAGGCGTCTCTTACTGGGAAAAAGAAAGAGAGGATTCCATTTAGTTATTAACTAATATTTGCATTTATTTAAGGAGTGACCCGCTCCAACACAATAGTTACAAAAATGAAAAAGCGAGTGGGGGGGGGGGGGCAAAGGTGGCGTGATCGTAGCCAACCAATAGGAAGGCGCCATTCTAAAAAAAAAGCAAACGGTGACAGACATGAAAAATGAATGACTGATTAAGAACGCATGACGCTCGTAACTGTATATAGAATTATTTTAAAACAATAGTGCAGACTGTGTACTTTTGCATATACACTAGAACCTCCCTGTATAGAACACCTAATAGTAGAGCCAAGTGTCCTTTAGGGAGAGGTGTCCTCTTACAGGAGAGTTGCTAAATAGTAAAAATGATAATTTTACATATGAAAACTGTCCTTTGTAGAGAGGTGTCCTCTCATGGAAGTTGTACTGTATTGACAAGATGTCAACATACAGTTAAACCTGTTTATAGCGCACCCTCTAAATAGAGCCTTCCTCTCTATAGCGCCCGATTTTAAACATTAAAATGTAAACATTTTACATTAAAAATGACCTGTCTATAGCACCCTATTTTGGTGAGTCCCAAGAGGGGGGGCGACAGGTTTAACTGTAATTATATTAATTGTCCTCAGGCAATTGTCCTTTTCGCTCTATGAAATTATCCTAGGCTAACCCAGTAAATTGATGGACCGGGCGGCACATACACTGAACAATACCATGTCCCATGTAACAATGAGTAGTCCCATGAATACCAAGGCCAGTAGTGTGTGTGTACTTACCCAGTACAAGAGTAGAGAGAGTGGTCTTGGCAGCTCTGACGTTGTCGTAGGAACCCAGGATGTGGATCCTCCTGTAAACATTCCATTGGGTTATCAAAGGTTCTAGAAGCCTGGGTTATATGTACACGGAGCATGGACTCATGGAATCTCTTTACACAAGGTGATAAGAAACAACACTTCTAAGGTCCCCAAGACTGTTTATAAATTGTTAACTTAGGGAGTCCCCCTTAAATATGTTTATATATTAAGACATCTCCTGGTGTGTGGAACTAACACCTACCCACATATTCTCATGCCCAGCAATGGCCGCAGCCTTGCAGAAAATCGACTTAGACCCAGAGCAGCAGCTTTACACACCCAAGATAGTGGATATTGCTGCTGCTGTGATGGAGATGCATGGAGACATGAGACTCTTCTTTGGACACAACAACAACAACAACATCTGATCATGTAACTAAAAGTTGCTGGTGCCATCTATCAGAATAAATATCAAATAATTGCTCATTGGTTCAAGAAAAAATATTTGGACGATTCTGGAATGATTAAAACTATTAGTTTATAATTATTCTGAGAGAGACAGATGGGGTGAGCCAAAGTTGAATGATCAGAAAATTTATCCATTGGAACCAACTTCACTTTTGTACTATTTCTCATTTAAAAAAATGCTCAAATGGCCCAGAGTTCTTGAAAAAGCCCAACCCCACCAGCGAGCGCAAGTAACCAAACGGGGCTCTGGCATATTGGTATGTGCAAAGTTGAACTGCTTTTCACATGTGTAGGCATTTGGTGCACTTACAATAAAAGCAGTCGCCAACTTCTACCCACCATGATTATCATGGCCTGTACCACGTGTACTAGGGATAATTTAAAAAAAAAAAACATTTAAACTATTTCTCATGTTTATACATTCTTACATGGGGGCAACAACATACAGTATAACCTCTTTAATTCAATACAGTAGAACAACCTCCATGTAAAGGACACCTAATTGCAGAGCCAAAGTATTTTTTAGGGAGAGGTGTCCTCTTACCTTAGAGTTGCTAAATAGAAAAATGGTAATTTTGCAAATGGAAATGCTGTGGTAAAATTCTCTCATTCAGTACTTTTGTCTGAAGATGGTAACAACGCTGTTACCGAAACGTCACACACTATTTATTTATTTGGATTTGGTCTTATTACCTTGTGTTTATAATCTACAATCCAAATTGTGCCTCATCAAGACTTCAATCCAGTCCAAACTTCTGATCTCTTGGGGTATTGAATTAAAGAAGATTGCAGCTAAAATGTTTGCACAGTGAAGGATATAGAATTAATGTTTATTTACATATTTCTACTGACATTCTGCTGGTGAAGCTGATTTTTAGGCCAAGATACAAGAATGCTGGGAAAATGGCATTGATGTACCAAAAATGGTTCCTTTAGAGGTCGGTAGAAAGATGGTCTAAACCGTTGGTTTTCGGACCGCTACAACCCTGGATCAAATCCCACATTGGGCACTAATTAAAAAAAAAAAAAAAAAAAAAAAAAAAAAGCTCGAATGGCCTCCGATTCTTGCGAAATTCCAATTCCACCAGCAAGTGCAGTTAACCAAATGGTGCTCTGGCACATTTGTAAATGCCAAGTCAAACTGCTTTTCACATGTGTAGACATGTGGTGCATTTACAGTAAAAGAAGTCGCCAACTTCTACCCACCATGATTATCATGGCCTGTACTACATGTGTACCAAAGGATAATAATATAAAAAATGTATCTTTCCTAAAAAAAAAAACGCATTATTTTACTACATTTTTAAAAGGAGAGGTGTCCCTTTCAGTACAAAATGAATATTTTAAAAGCTCAAGGTAATAAGACCAAATCCAAATAAATAAATAGTGTGTGATGTTTCGGTAACAGCGTTGTTACCATCTTCAGACAAAACTCTGTTACCAAAACGTCACACACTATTTAATTATTTGGATTTGGTCTTATTACCTTGTGTTTATAATCCAAATTGTGCCTTATCATTTTAAAAGCTGTTGAGAAGAATACATTAGAGATAAAAGGCCAAGACTTCTTCCATACAGTGACACACTACTTACTTGTTATCAATGATAATCCGGGTCTTGGTTGCATTTTCTATGGTGTACCTGGTCCGGCCTCCCTTGCCTGCCATGCGGCCTATGGCTCGATTCACGTGGTCCCCCGACAGCATCTTGACTGCACCACACCACCAAGGATCACAACACTGTGGAAAACTTCCACCATGGAAGAACAGGCAGTTTGAAGACAAGAATTGCATGCCCTTATTTTATTATTATTATTTTTGCTTATCCTTAGTACATGTGGTACAGGCCATGATAATCATGGTGGGTAAAAGTAGGCGACTGCTTTTACTGTAAGTGCACCACATGTCTACACTTGTAAAAAGCAGTTCGACTTTGCACTTACAAATGTGCCAGAGCCCTGTTTGGTTACTTGCACTCACTGGTAGGGTTGGGCATGCCCTTATATACAGAGCTCAAGGATGAAATTGAGGGGGTCGATGGAATGGGGGTCTAAACCGTTGGTTTTCGACCTCTATGACCCAGGATCAAATTCCGCACATTTGACACTTATTTTTTTTTTTTATTAAAAAAAAAAATTCTCCAATGGTCCCCAATTCTTGCAAAATTCAAGCTTCACTAGCGAGTGCAAGTAACCAAACGGGGCTCTGGAACATTTGTAAGTGCAAATGTCAAACTGCTTTTCACATGTGTAGACATGTGGTGCACTTACAGTAAAACCAGTCGCCAATTTCTACCCACCATGATTATCATGGCTTTTATACCACGTGTACTAGGGATAATAAATTATGATAAAATTGGACATTCTCTGAAGAGGGAAATTTGCAATGGCATTTCCTCTGTGCTCTCACTTATGGATGAGAGAGATTGACTCTCAGAAGAGGAGAAAAAGAATGAATTGAAGCTTTTGAAATGTGGACCAGGAGAGATCTACTCAGGGTGTCATGTGGACAGCTAAAAGAACAAATATTTCAATATCTTGAATGAAATTAATCCTGGTAGATCCCTAGAAGCTCAAATAGGATGACAAAGACTAATCAAATTTAGATACCTAATGATCGCAAATGGATTAGAAAAAATATTGTTGTTGGACAAAAGCGAAGACTTGCAATGAGCTGGCTGAAAGGTGTCAAAATATCTAACTAAATATTGAACACTTCATTCCTACCTTTACCACCTTGAAGGCTCTCACAACTTCAAATGGTAATGATACAAAAACAAAACAAGTGAGTTGAAATGATCAATTTAGATCAGATTTAGCCACAAAGAGATGGCAGCAGTCAGCTAGCAACTGAGATGTTTGCTTATGTAAACGTGGTTGATAAACTCCCATGCAGAGTTTCACATTGTTACCATCTGAGAGAAACAAACTCTAATAACTAGGATTACACACCACCATGACCCATTGACATTAATTCTTTTGTGTCATGAAATGCCGGTCCCAAGCCCGGATGAAAAAGGAGGAGAGGGAGCAGTAACAAACTCGCTAAAAAACCTGGGCTCAGCTGGCCCAGCTGATAGTACCCTGTAAGGGCTCCCGATCTAGCGATACAGGATGAGCAGTGTTTGTACTCCATGTTAGGAGCGGCTGCACATGGTGTCTGTTCCTCATGTCAGAGGCGGCCATTTCTTTTGGAGCTAAGTCGGCCTACCACTGAGTAGTGCTCCCAGTCTTGATGACAAGTTTCACCCAGTGTGGAGATAAGAAAGAAGAAGAAAATATCTACCGTCACTAGATGGTCAACAAATGCACAATTTGGATTAAAGATTAGAATTACAAGGTAATAAGACCAAATCCAAATAAGTAAATACAGTCTATAAACCTGTCTATAGGGCCCCCTCTTGGGACTCACCAAAATAGGGTGCTATAGACAGGTCACTTTTAATGTAAATCGCATCGTACTATGTATTTAAAATAGGGCACTATAGAGAGGGAGGCATTATTTAGAGGGGGCGCTGAGGACAGGTTTAACTGTAGTATGTGATGTTTAGGTAACAGCGTTGTTACCATCTTCATAAAAAAGTACTGAATGATTTATTGACTGAATAATTCAGGCACAAAGATTGAATCATTCCTTCTTTTGTCTGAGGATGGTAACAATGCTGTTATCTAAACATCACACACTATTTATTTGGATTTGATCTTATCTTCTGTTTTAATCTTAAGTGAAATTAATCTTGGTAGATCCCTAGAATCCCAACAGTAGGTTTAACAAAGACTAACCTATTTTGGACATAATGTGAGAGCAAACAGATTAGAAAAGATGTGGATGTAAAGAAAATGAGCTGGCTAGAAGGTGTCAAGGAAGCTACCAGAAGCTCACTAGATGAGCTGAGAGTGGCCAACAAATCAAATTGGAGAATAATTCTCCATACAGCCACAGAAGCAGGCTTGATGGACACAACTAAATGAGCTGTGATTGGTCAACAAATCAAATTGGAGAATAATTCTCCATACAGCCACAGAAGCAGGCTTGATGGACACAACTAAATGAGCTGTGAGTGGCCAACAAATCAAATTGGAGAATAATTCTCCATACAGCCACAGAAGCAGGCTTGATGGACACAACTAAATGAGCTGTGATTGGTCAACAGATCAAATTGGAGAATAATTCTCCATACAGCCACAGAAGCAGGCTTGATGGACACAACTAAATGAGCTGTGAGTGGTCAACAGATCAAATTGGAGAATAATTCTCCATACAGCCACAGAAGCAGGCTTGATGGACACAACTAAATGAGCTGTGAGTGGTCAACAGATCAAATTGGAGAATAATTCTCCATACAGCCACAGAAGCAGGCTTGATGGACACAACTAAATGAGCTGTGAGTGGTCAACAGATCAAATTGGAGAATAATTCTCCATACAGCCACAGAAGCAGGCTTGATGGACACAACTAAAGGAGCTGTGATTGGTCAACAGATCAAATTGGAGAATAATTCTCCATACAGCCACAGAAGCAGGCTTGATGGACACAACTAAATGAGCTGTGATTGGTCAACAGATCAAATTGGAGAATAATTCTCCATACAGCCACAGAAGCAGGCTTGATGGACACAACTAAATGAGCTGTGATTGGTCAACAGATCAAATTGGAGAATAATTCTCCATACAGCCACAGAAGCAGGCTTGATGGACACAACTAAATGAGCTGTGAGTGGTCAACAGATCAAATTGGAGAATAATTCTCCATACAGCCACAGAAGCAGGCTTGATGGACACAACTAAATGAGCTGTGAGTGGTCAACAGATCAAATTGGAGAATAATTCTCCATACAGCCACAGAAGCAGGCTTGATGGACACAACTAAATGAGCTGTGAGTGGTCAACAGATCAAATTGGAGAATAATTCTCCATACAGCCACAGAAGCAGGCTTGATGGACACAACTAAATGAGCTGTGAGTGGTCAACAGATCAAATTGGAGAATAATTCTCCATACAGCCACAGAAGCAGGCTTGATGGACACAACTAAATGAGCTGTGAGTGGTCAACAGATCAAATTGGAGAATAATTCTCCATACAGCCACAGAAGCAGGCTTGATGGACACAACTAAATGAGCTGTGAGTGGTCAACAGATCAAATTGGAGAATAATTCTCCATACAGCCACAGAAGCAGGCTTGATGGACACAACTAAATGAGCTGTGATTGGTCAACAAATCAAATTGGAGAATAATTCTCCATACAGCCACAGAAGCAGGCTTGATGGACACAACTAGATGAGCTGTGATTGGTCAACAAATCAAATTGGAGAATAATTCTCCATACAGCCACAGAAGCAGGCTTGATGGACACAACTAAATGAGCTGTGATTGGTCAACAAATCAAATTGGAGAATAATTCTCCATACAGCCACAGAAGCAGGCTTGATGGACACAACTAAATGAGCTGTGGGTGGCCAACAGATCAAATTGGAGAATAATTCTCCATACAGCCACAGAAACCCAGCTTGATGGACACAACTAAATGAGCTGTGAGTGGTCAACAGATCAAATTGGAGAATAATTGTCCATACAGCCACAGAAGCAGGCTTGATGGACACAACTAAATGAGCTGTGAGTGGTCAACAGATCAAATTGGAGAATAATTCTCCATACAGCCACAGAAGCAGGCTTGATGGACACAACTAAATGAGCTGTGAGTGGTCAACAGATCAAATTGGAGAATAATTGTCCATACAGCCACAGAAGCAGGCTTGATGGACACAACTAAATGAGCTGTGATTGGTCAACAAATCAAATTGGAGAATAATTCTCCATACAGCCACAGAAGCAGGCTTGATGGACACAACTAAAGGAGCTGTGATTGGTCAACAGATCAAATTGGAGAATAATTCTCCATACAGCCACAGAAGCAGGCTTGATGGACACAACTAAATGAGCTGTGATTGGTCAACAAATCAAATTGGAGAATAATTCTCCATACAGCCACAGAAGCAGGCTTGATGGACACAACTAAATGAGCTGTGAGTGGTCAACAGATCAAATTGGAGAATAATTGTCCATACAGCCACAGAAGCAGGCTTGATGGACACAACTAAATGAGCTGTGAGTGGTCAACAGATCAAATTGGAGAATAATTGTCCATACAGCCACAGAAACCCAGCTTGATGGACACAACTAAATGAGCTGTGAGTGGTAACAGATCAAATTGGAGAATAATTCTCCATACATCCACAGAAGCAGGCTTGATGGACACAACTAAATGAGCTGTGAGTGGTCAACAGATCAAATTGGAGAATAATTCTCCATACAGCCACAGAAACCCAGCTTGATGGACACAAACCACAAGAAACCAGGAAGAGTCCAACAACTTACCATCTTTGATCTCAAAGGAATCCAGGAAGAGATCGTCCAGTCTGACTAGAGCAAGAGCATCCTGTCACCACAGTGAAGAGATAAGTCAAATTGCTTTGGGAGAAGCCACTACTTATCCTCAAACAGTTCGAAGAGCATGAAATTCATGTAATCTTCACACAAAGGGATAAGAAACAACAACAAATGAAATTGTTGGAATACAAAGTAGAGCCTCCATGATGTACAGAGTCCAATGTCTCTTTAATTCAATACCCCAAGATATCAGAATATTTGGTAAAATTAAAGCCAGTTTGTTGAACTATAGTCGGTTCAGTCAATTTATCATCTCAAAATTCACTGCTAGTTGACATTTTGGTGTTTTAAATAATGTAAAAGGTTTCTGGGGATATGTTTATTTTCATTTTATTGTAATCTCAAGCTATCGGTCATTACCACCCTCCAGGAGTATATTATTGTCCATTTCTGTACTCCTGTAGAAGGGCAGTAATACCTGAAAGCTTGAGGTTGTAATAAAAAAAGAAAAGAAATACATCTCCAGAAACCTTTTACATTATTTAATTCCTATACAGGAGATTGACTTCTATTACATTTTGTTGTTAACACTTATGGGGGTGTTGAATTAAGTGTAGAGAAATTGTCCTCTCATGGAGTATGTTCTACTGTAGAGGTGTCCTCTCATGGAGTATGTTCTACTGTAGAGAGGTGTCCTCTAGCAAAAGTGTCCTCTCATGGAGTATGTTCTACTGTAGAGAGGTGTCCTCTCATGGAGTATGTTCTACTGTAGTGTCCTCTATTAAGAGTGTCCTCTCATGGAGTATGTTCTAATGTAGAGAGGTGTCCTCTCATGGAGTATGTTCTACTGTAGAGAGGTGTCCTCTAGCAAAAGTGTCCTCTCATGGAGTATGTTCTACTGTAGAGAGGTGTCCTCTATCAAGAGTGTCCTTGCATGGAGTTGTTCTACTGTAGAGAGTTATCCTCTAGCACGAGTGTCTCCTGTAGAGAGGTGTCCTCTAGCACGAGTGTCCTCTCATGGTATGTTCTATTGTAAAATATGTATAAGGGTTTTGTTCAGTGGGTAGTTCTGTTATCTAAAGCAATGAATACATGTTGAAAGAGTTACCTCAACTTCAAAACCATAGATGAAGGCTTGAACGAAGTCTGCAGCCTTCTGAAGGTAGGTGGGGTTCTCTGTGAGCCTGGAGTTCTGCAGCAGCAAGAGGAGTGTGAGGCTGTGAAGTCAGTCAGGGTGGGCCACTACTCACCCTGATCTCCACCTGACGGGAGGCCGTGTTGAACTTGATGTCCAGTCGCAGAATGTCCTTGATGGGGGCCGTGAGCTTGATCCAGTTGTTCTTCAGTGCAGTGTAGCGGTTGGGGGGCACCCTGATTACACGCTGCTCTGCTGATCCCGTGGCTTGCTGTGGCAGATGACAGTTAGAACCCTCAGCTTCCTAGAATTTTACTTGATGTACACTTATTTTGAAGCAATAAACATTGAATTTTGTAAGACCCCTCGTAAACAACACTTAAGGAAAGTCTACCTTTTAGCAAGTACAGTAGAACCTTCCTGTAAAGGACACCTAATTTCAGAGCCAAAGTGTTCTTTAGGGAGAGGTGTCCTTTTACTGGAGAGTTGATAAATAGTAAAAATGATAATTTTACAAATGAAAACTGTCCTTTGTAGAGTGCGAGTGATTAGCTGGCTGAAAGTGGTCAATAAAAAGCCACCAGAAGGTCACTAGATGAGCTGTGAATGACTAACAGACCAAATTAGAGATTGATGGTAAAGTCACCAATGTTGAATGAATTGACGGACACTAGCAATAATATAAGAGCTGTAGTAATAGGTTTTACAAGGTAATAATGTATTTTGTTTATCCCTAGTACATACCATGATTTTTTTTTTGCTTATCCCTAGTACATGTAGTACAGACCATGATAATCATGGTGGGTAGAGGTAGGAGACTGCTTTTACTGTAAGTGCACCACATGTCTACACATGTGAAAAGTAGTTCGATTTTGCATTTACAAATGTGTCAGAGCCCCATTTGGTTATTTGCACTCGCTGGTGGGGTTGGACTTTTGAAAGAATCGGGGGGCCATTGGAGCATTTTTTTTTTTTTAATCAGAAAAAAGTGCCCAATGTGGGAATCGAACCCGGGTCGTAGCGGTCAAAAACCAACGGTTTAGACCATCCTTCCACCGACCTCCATAATAATAACTGATGATGGTAACAATGCTCTTAGCAAAACATGACAGAATTTATTTGGTCATATTACCTTGTGTTTCTAATCTATAATCCAAATTGTACCTTATTGCTGGACTTGGTGGAAGAAAATACAAAAAGTGTGTTTATGTGATAGGTGTGTGCTATAAAAGAGAAAAAATGGAGACTTACAACCATGACTTCACTCTGGGGTTTGATGCAGGGTCGTTTGGTGTCAGACTCCATGTCTGCATCCTTAGTTCTCTTCCTCTTTTTATTGGTGACTGTGAAGAAGCCGTCGTTGTCTGCCATCTGCAGCAGCAACAATGTCAGACACACTGAGACAGTCAACAAATACAGTCCCACCATTGGCTTCTACTTCAGCCAATCATGATGGTTATCAACTCTACAAGCTTTGATTTTTTTTTTTTGCTTATCCCTAGTACACGTGGTACAGGCCATAATAATCATGGTGGGTAGAAGTTGACGACTGCTTTTACTGTAAGTGCCCCACATGTCTACACATGTGAAAAGCTTTGATACGCTAATACAGTAGAACCTTCCTGTAAAAGACACATAATTGCAAAGTCAAAGTGTCCTTTAGGGAGAGGTGTCCTCTTACCGGAGAGTTGCTAAATACAGTAGAACCTTCCTGTAAAAGACACATAATTGCAAAGTCAAAGTGTCCTTTAGGGAGAGGTGTCATCTTACCGGAGAGTTGCTAAATACAGTAGAACCTTCCTATAAAGGACACCTAATTGCAGAGCCAAAGTGTCCTTTAGGGAGAGGTGTCATCGTACTGGAGAGTTTCTAAATAGTGAAAATGGTAATTTTACAAATGAAAACTGTCCTTTATAGAGTTGTCCTCTAGCATGAGTGTTCTTTCATGGAGGTTCTATTGTATGATTGAATGGAAACACAAGGTGATAAATACCAAATAATTAGTGTGTGACATTGCGGTAACAGCGCTGCTACTGAAACATAGTGACACACAATTTATTGTTTTGGATATGGTCTTGTTACCTTGTGTTTCTAATCTATAATCCAAATTAGCGGAGACGTCATCTACATATTCATTGTACATAGTTATATACATACAGTAGAACAACCTCCCTGTAAAGGAAACCTAGTTGCAGAGCCAAAGTGTACTTTATAGAGAGGTGTCCTCTTACCGAAGAGTTGCTAAATAGTAAAAATGGTCATTTTACAAATGAAAACTGTCCTTTATAGAGAGGTGTCCTCTTACCAGAGAGTTGCTAAATAGTAAAAATGATAATTTTGCAAATGAAAACTGTCCTTTATAGAGAGGTGTCCTCTTACTGGAGAGTTGCAAAATAGTAAAAATGATAATTTTGCAAATGAAAACTGTTCTTTATAGAGAGGTGTCATCTTACCAGAGAGTTGCTAAATAGTAAAAATGGTAATTTTGCAAATGAAAACTATCCTTTATAGAGAGGTGTCCTCTCATAGAGGTTCAACTGTTTATATATATCTAAAATTATTATTTTAAAACAATAGAGAGAGAGGGTGTGCACTTTTGCATGCATTGACAAGATGTCAATAAAATGATGTCAAATTGTCTATAATCCAAATTGTGCCTTATATCATGATTGAGAGTGGAGATAAAGAAGAGACAATAGAGGAAACCTGGTCTTTCCTGGAGGTGGGCTCTCATTAGAGACTGTGTTTTGAGTTAAAAGACTCCTTAAAGGAACAGCGTTGTTACCAAAACGTCACACACTATTTATTTAATTGGATTTAGTCTTATTACCTTGTATTTCACCATAGTGTTTGTCTATTTCATAACGCGCTTCTTTAATGACAATTAGTTCTGATAAGGCACAAAATTCGGATTAAGATGATAACTACCAAAAAGAAAAAAACCAAATCCAAATAAATCAAGTTTGTTACAATTCGGTAACAAGGCTGTTACTGAAACAGTCACACACTATTAATTTATTTGGATTTGGTCTTTTTTTTTGTATACAATTAGTTCTGATTTGAAGTTTGAGGAATGTGATTAGAATTTCTTAATTTGATGTGTTTATGCATATGTAGATCTTCCAAAACTGTTTCATCTCTTCCATTCTACTTCCATCTTTAGATTTTTAAGGCTAAAGGGGGGAGTTTAGTGATTTATTTCTCCCAAGTAATGTTTCTGTGTAATTCTGGATGGTAAGTATTTTTCGAGTAGGTTAGCTTCTCAGGTATATATGGTCATATATTGTATATATTAGAATATATAGGCGTGTGTCAATATGGAAGCTGAGTTTCCATGTTTATCTCAACCTTGGCAGATAGAAAAAAGTTTATTCTCTGATTGGCTGATAAAAACATTTATCAATTAGAATGAGATCATGGCACCTGTGAGTTTCTTTGCTCTGCTACTCTCCCTTACAGCCTTTGATC
>CP092878.1:77057437-77115708 GCA_030710605.1 Cordylochernes scorpioides | reverse complement strand
CCAAAAACTCTTTGATGTTGTGTCCCATTCTTTGTCAGTAACATTTAACATGTTGATAAATAGAATATAAAACCATTTACCATAAATCTTTATTTTTAATTTTCAAATAGCAAACTTCCCATTTATTGGCAGATATAACTAATGTTAACCTTATGTTGTAAGTTTGACAGCATTCCACCAATAAAACACGTTGATGTTGTGTCCCATTCTTTGCCAGCAACATTTAACATGTTAATAAATAGAATATAAAACCATTTATCATAAATCTTTATTTTTTATTTTCAAACAGCAAACTTCCTATTTGTTGGCAGATATAACTAATGTTAACTTTATGTTGCAAGTTTAGCAGCATTCCAGCATCAAAACACGTTGATGTTGTCTTCCATTTTCTGTCAGTAACATTTAATATGCTGATAAATAGGATATAAAAATATTCAACACAAATATCCTTCTTTTTCAATTCCAAATAGCAAAATTTTTATTTATTGGCAGATATATGTTAACTTTATGTTGTAATTTTAACATCATTTCAACAACACTTTGATATTGTGTCCCATTCTCTGTCAGTAACATTTAACATGCTCATAAGTAGGATATGAAAACCATTTAACGCCCCATCTGTTATAAGAAATTCGAACTACGGAGACGCGTATGTTTCTTTTTAAAAATAAAACATATTTCTACTGCCCTTACTGCAATGATAAAATAATGGGAGGGCCTGGCTTATTAGTAGAAAACCCACCCAGTGGTTTCGCCAGTTTATTTGTAAGTATATACAACTAGACCACAGGCTCGTTTTTGTACTTCCGACCACATTACGAAAAGAAATGATTTATTATAGATAAATATAGACCCAAAAACTATGTGCAAGTTATTGATTGTCTTTGCAAACTACCAGAATAAAACAGACGCTAACTTTATGTTGTAAGTTTAACAGCATTCCAGCAAAAATACTTTGATATTATGCTCCATTCTCTGTAAGTAACATTTAACATGCTGATAAGTAGGCTATAGAACCATTTACCACAAATCTTTCTTTTACATTTCCAAATATAGGAAACGTTTAGCATGTATATCGGGATACAGACAATAACTCTGAAAGATATTACAGTAACCTTTATTGAAGACACACGAGATAACCAAGTGTGTATACACTCATGGACAAAACTTAATGAAGTTGTACCTTTTAGCATGTATATCGGGATTCAGACAATAATTCTGAAAGATATTATAGTAACCTTTATTGAAGACACACGAGATAACCAAGTGTGTATACACTCATGGACAAAACTTAAGGAAGTTGTACCTTTTAGCATTTATATCGGGATTCAGACAATAACTCTGAAATATATTAGAGTGACCTTTATTGAATAAACACGAGATAACCAAGTGTGTATACACTCATGGACAAAAGGAAGTTGTACCTTTTAGCATGTATATCGGGATTCAGACAGTAACTCTGAAAGATTTTACAGTAACCTTTATTAAAGACACACGAGATAACCAAGTGTGTATACACTAATGGACAAAAATAAAGGAAGTTGTACCTTTTAGCATGTATATCGGGATTCAGACAATATCACAGGCACACGAGATAACCAAATGTGAACAATTTTGCCTCTGTCTCCAAAAAAAAAAAAAAAGAAGACCTGCGACAAAGATTTTTCACTTCCTTAAGTTTTGTCCATGAGTGTAAATAGTAATTTCTTGTTCTCTTTTCCAGTTTGTCTTTTCCATCGGGTCAGACGATGTACTCGGATGTTAGAAAAGGTTCTAAGATGAACACGACCAGGAAGGAAGGAAGGTGTATGGAACAGGCGCCCCTTCCTCCTCTTTGGTCGCCCTTGGAGCTATCTGGTTGCTTCACTCCAAGTAGCTTCTCCACGCTATTAGAGAATGTTGCAGAACTCCAGAGAGTTACAGTACTTCCCACATACACCATCTCTCTTACAACACGCCTGTTCACTCATGGACAAAACTTGAGGAAGTGGAATGTCTTTGATATCATCGGTATTTAATATAATTGATCTATTTTTGTAGTATATATTGACAATATATATATATGTTGTTATGGCGCTCTGCCATCTAAAAATCACATGTGCTTTTGGTCAGGATATGCCTTCATTATTTTAAATATATAAATATATATGTGTGTGTTTAGATGGAAATTTTGCCGGGACAATGACAATTAAAACAAATTTATTGACAAATCAGCCAATATTTACAAAATTAGGAAGAGATCACAAGAATAATTAGAGAAACTTAAAAGTGTTCGAACCAGGGACATCAGGTTCTAAAGTCTAAAGCTTTCGCAGCTAGGCTATTTTGCCTATTATAAAATAATTTAAAGAATTTAATATTTACACAAATTTAAATTTTCAGCCGGGGAGTCTTCCCCACCGTACAAGTGTCCTCTTTTTGCCGGGTGGATATTTAAAAAATGTCCATCTATATTTTGGCCCAGCCATTTTGCCAATACCTCTTTGGCAGATTGTGAAGATGTTACAAAGTTTGTAACAATATGTAAAAAAGCAACATATTGCCAATACCACATTACATTTGGATGAGACAGGAAGGAGAGTCTGCAATAGAATATACGAACATCAAAACAATATAATAAATCAAGATAATAGATCATTAATATTTCAGCACTGTAAGGAAACTGGCCGCATCTTTTCAATGGAACAACCCAAAATACAACAATGTAAACAATAAATACCAAGGCCTAATCATTGAAACATTATTATCATTAGATTAGTATTAACAGAAAATAGACTTACCGGGAATTTACAGTATGATATATCCTGATAATATTTAATAACACCAATAGATTTTCTAAATATTTATAAAACATAATTTCAAAATAATAAATAAAAATTCCAGCCAATATGATAATTCCTAAAATTAAACAAACAATACTCAATATGCAAATACAAACTTACTGAATAAAAATAATATTTATATATTTTTTACAACATCAAGCACACCAATCAATTAAGCCAGAATGAGGAAAAGTGGAGAAAAAGGGAACCATGAACCTCAAACAAGCAAGACAAAACCTTCTCAAGAACAATATCTCCAAGGACCTGAGGACCCAACGACATCAATTTAAATTGTAAATAAACAACCCCTGTACATCCACCACAGTAAATATGATGATCTAGGTTGCTCTTTTTGAGCGGTGGCACCTAATAAAGTTATTTGGAACATCAAGCACGCCATCATAAAAGTCAAAGAACGAGTGGGTAACACCCTCGATTCCCGACAGTCATGAACCGGGATTCAATCCCGCGTTAACATTTTGTTTAATTTGTGAATAACCTTAACATATTATTCATTGTTTCAATTATCATAAACTAGGTTGCTATTTTTGAGCGGTACCTAATAAAGTGATTTTGAAACCGAATCAAGCATGCCGATTCCCGACAGCCATGAACCGGGATTGAATCCCACGTTAATATTTTGTTTAATATGTGAATAACCTTCACACATATTATTCATTGTTGCAAATTTCATAAACTAGGTTGCTCTTTTGAGCGGTATCTAATAAAGTGATTTTGGAACAACAACAAGCAATAGGCAAAATCTATCCTAATATTTAAATGTATATGTAATTCAGTTAGCATCTTAACGGCGTTTATATGTTACTGTGTACTCCTGTAGAAGGGCAGAGATGCCTGAAAACTCGAGAATACGTTTAATAAGGATAAATAAACTCCAGAAACCTGTTGCATTTGATTAATATCCAGGAGATTTAAATTAATATATTTTCTTTCCCCGGGGAAACCTAGAACATTCATTAACCCCATTGGACATCCTATTTTGAATCTCATCTCCGCATATCTCATATTTCGAGAAACAGTCTTTGAGCAACAAAACTCAGAACGGTCAAATTCACCATCCATTGTCTCAAGGTATAGTACACTCAAGATGTTCTGTGCTTGTCTTAATCAACACTGGAGCGAACATTCTCAAATTGCATAATACACTTTGGTTATTAGCCCTTAAAACTATATTCTGTATCGAATTGTCACCATCCATTGCTAGAATTACAATCCTCTGAACCAATTAGATTAATCAAATATAAATATCCGAGGATAAGTTTCTATATTTGCACTATTAACGAGTTTACAAGCTTTCTGGTTTTAAACGACCCTTTTACAGTTGAAAATCATCATAAAATGTTTACCTGTAGAAGGGTCGTTTAAAACCCGAAAGTTTGTAAACTCGTTAATAATGTAAATAAACTTATCCTCGGAGCTTTATATTTGATTAATCATCATCCATTGTCCCAAGGTATAGTACACTCAAGATGTTCAGACTTACTTGTTTCCATCAACACTGGAGCGAACATTCTCAAATTGCATAATACACTTTGTTTAGTAGCCCGTAAAACTATATTCTCTCTTTATCGAATTGTCATTATCCATTGTCCCAAGGTATAGTACACTCAATATGTTCTGTACTTGTTTCCATCAACACTGGAGCGAACATTCTCAAATTGCATAATACACTTTGTTTAGTAGCCCGTAAAACTATATTCTCTCTTTATCGAATTGTCATTATCCATTGTCTCAAGGTATAGTGCACTCAAGATGTTCTGTGCTTACTTGTTCAAACTCCGCCTTTTCCGGTCCCAAGCCCGGATTAAAAAGGGGGAGGGGGAGCAGTAACAAGCTCGCTAAAAAACTGGGCTCAGCTGACCCGGCTGATAGTACCCTGTAAGGACTCCTGATCCAGGGATACAGGATGAGCAGCGTTTGTACTCCATGTTAGAAGTGGCTGCACATGGCGTCTTTTCCTCATGTCAGAGGCGGCCATTTCTTTTGGAGCTAAGTCGGCCTGCCACTGAGTAGTGCTCCCAGTCTTAATGACAAAGGCAGACGCATTCTAATTCACCCAGTCATGATGGTTGTCAAACAGACACCATCAAGGGTCACAACTTGATTCTCTAATATTATTGAGTGGAGATAAGAAAGAAGAAGAAGAGTACTTACTTGTTTTCATCAACACTGGAGCGAACATTCCCAAATTGCATAATGACCATTCTTTCCCCATCTACACCCACGAGCAGCTATTCCAGCCTGGCACAACACCTGGAAGTGTTCCAGTATCCCCCTTTGTTCCGGCGACCTCTGGTGTTATCTACACACTCCCTCAACTACAATCCTCACAACTGCCATTTGCTTCAAATTCCTCAAACTACAGGAACACTTATTCAAACACAACAAGGCCTACCTACATGTAAATATACGAGTATCAACACTTACACATTCATTATCACGGTTTGTGCTTTTCGATAAATTACAAAAAGGTATATTAAGAAAAAGGCATATCCTTATCGTGCAACTGAGAGATGCCTTTTTCTTAATTTATGAACCTTATCCCAGTACAATTTCACATTTGTACTATTGTTTCAAAAATATATATGTAACTAGCGGACCCGCCCGGCTTCGCCCGGGTTTTACCCGAGTAAAAGTTTGTCTAACGAATCTCTCGATAAAGTGAACATTTTTTTCCCGGTCCCTTGAAAAATACTCGATAAGTTGAATAAAATCAATATTAATTGGTTCCCTCGGTAATTGGAAGTTAAAGGAATAGTATCTTGCCTTGGAATTGTATCATTATTCTTGTATGGATGTACCCGGCTTCGCCCGGGTTTTACCCGAGTAAAGGTTTGTTTAACGAATATCTCGATAGAGTGAACATTTTTTCCCGGTCCCTTGAAAAATACTCGATAAGTTGAATAAAATCAATATTAATTGATTCCCTCGGTAATTGGAAGTTAAAGGAATAGTATCTTGCCTTGGAATTGTATCATTATTCTTGTATGGATGTACCCGGCTTCGCCCGGGTTTTACCCGAGTAAAGGTTTGTTTAACGAATCTCTCGATAAAGTGAACATTTTTTCCCGGTCCCTTGAAAAAATACTCGATAAGTAGAATAAAATCAATATTAATTGGTTCCCTCGGTAATTGGAAGTTAAAGGAATAGTATCTTGCCTTTGAATTGTATCATTATTCTTGTCTCAAATAAATTGCCGTGTCATCCTGAATTTTGTCTTTCCTAATTTTCTACATTACAAAATCATCGTATCATCATGATAATATTTAGAGCAGATTGTTGAATTATAACAGATAAATTAGAATATTTATCTTGATTATTTCTAGGCGAAAAGTTATTTCAAAAATTTTATTTGCTAGAAACCTTCCCAGTACTATACTAAATAACTTCCCAAAGTTTCATGGCGATCCAATGAGTGGTTTGGTCAGGCATAAAGGACAAACAAACAAACAAACAGACACACATACATTCATTCATTTTTATATATATAGATAAATTAGAATATTTATCTTGATAAAATATTTTAATTTTTTCATATTTTAATATATGTAAATAGAGTCTCTTAAGAAAGACCACCTAAAAACATCAACTTGTTTCTCCTGTTGGTGGTCTCTCATTGAAGATTCTAATTGCTATTAAAGAATCTCTAATAGACCTTTAATAAGAGACTGCCTCTTGGAGAGACGGGTTAAGCTACGAATGGATATTCCCGGCTTCGCCCGGGTTTTACCCGAGTAAAGGTTTGTTTAACGAATCTCTCCATAAAGTGAACATTTTTTCCCGGTCCCTTGAAAAATTCTCGATAAGTTGAATAAAATCAATATTAATTGGTTCCCTCGGTAATTGGAAGTTAAAGGAATAGTATCTTGCCTTTGAATTGTATCATTATTCTTGTCTCAAATAAATTGCCGTGTCATCCTGAATTTTGTCTTTCCTAATTTTCTACATTACAAAATCATCGTATCATCATGATAATATTTAGAGCAGATTGTTGAATTATAACAGATAAATTAGAATATTTATCTTGATTATATCTAGGCGAAAAGTTATTTCAAAATTTTATTTGCTAGAAACCTTCCCAGTACTATACTAAATAACTTCCCAAAGTTTCATGGCGATCCAATGAGTGGTTTGGTCAGGCATAAAGGACAAACAGACATACATTCATTTTTATATATATAGACTAGCGGATGTACCCGGCTTCGCCCGTGTTTTACCCGAGTAAAGGTTTGTCTAACGAATCTCTCGATAAAGTGAACATTTTTCCCGGTCCCTTGAAAAATACTCGATAAGTTGAATAAAATCAATATTAATCGGTACCCGAGTAAAGGTCTGTCTAACGAACATTTGTTAAAACAATTCTCTATAAACTTTTAAAAAGAAATAGATATATTTTGATAATTTGAAACCGATAAAGTGATCATTTTTTCCCGGTCCCTGTGTGCCGTGTCATTCTGAATTTTGTCTTTCCTAATTTTCTACATTACAAAATCATCGTTTTATCTAGTGAACATTTTTTCCCGGTCCCTTGAAAAATACTCGATAAGGTTGAATAAATTCATGGTCGTTTATGGAAGATGGACGAAGTTCCCGGAGGTCATCTTGGGCAAGCTCCCGCGAGGCTTTTTTTCTTGTCTACTTGGCATAGCTGTGTCACCAACTCTGCCCTGATTGGTCGGTGGGTACTGGCGGCCGGGCGAATCCATTCTCTCACGGGGTGGGGCAGACCCAAGGTCATCAGGAGCAGCAAACCTAAGCCTATCTCCGTCTCAATGGTGGCTCTGCTTGCGAGTTAAAGCTACATATCTGCAAATAACTCTAAGGATATTAAAGATATTCAAGATATTATTTTTCGTAAACCTTTCCGGGGATATGCCTAATAATATCCCAAATTTTCACGGCGATTGGATGTATGGTTTTTGAATCCATAGAGGACACACACACACACACACACACACAGACAGACATTCAATTTTATATATATAGATTGAAACTCGTAAATTTGAATCTCTCGATAAAGTGAACATTTTTTCCCGGTCCCTGTGTGCCTTGTCATCCTGAATTTTGTCTTTCCTAATTTTCTACATTAGAAAATCATAGTTTTATCTAGTGAACATTTTTTCCCGGTCCCTTGAGAAATACTCGATAAGTTGAATAAAATCAATATTAATTGGTTCCCTCGGTAATTGGAAGTTAAAGGAATAGTATCTTCGCGTTGGAATTGTATTATTATTCTTGTCGCAAATAAATTGCCGTGTCATCCTGAGATAATGTTACTTTTGATAAATAATATTTAAGATAACAAACTTAGTGATAAGAAAACTTGTTATCATCGTCACAATGGGGGCGCTGCTCGCGAGTTAAATCTACAAATCTGCAAATAACTCTAAGGATATTCAAGATATTCATGAAATTATTTTTCTAAAACCTTCCCGGTGATATACCTAATAATATCCCAAAATTTCACGGCGATTGGATGTATGGTTTTTGAATCTATAGAGTACAGACAGACAGACATTCAATTTTATATATATAATAAGATAATATAAAAGAGTTTTAAAAATTGTAAAAAAAAAATGCATCGGCCGGGAATCGAACTCGGGCCGCCCGCGTGGCAGGCGAGCATTCTACCACTGAACCACCGATGCTTAAAAAAATGGCCATATTTAGGTATTCATTCCATTCCGGATTAGTCCGCGTAAAAAAAAGTTCTTCAAATGAAAAAAAAAAAAGAAATAGCCAAAAATACTAAACAAAATGCAGCCGAAAATTTTCCACAGGTTTATAAAAAGCGACATGCAAAATATGGAATTGGTTCAGTAGTTTTTGAGTTTATCGCGAAACAGACAGACAGACAGAAATTGACTTATATATATATATATATAGAGATTTACTCTTCATTGTTGGCTTTTTAACTTAAATTCATTCTTCATTGTTGGCTTTTTATATTACATTCACTCTTCATTGTTGGGTTTTTATCTTACATTCACTCTGTTGGCTTTTTATATTACATTTACTCTTCATTGTTGGCTTTTTATCTTACATTCACTCTTCATTGTTGGCTTTTTATATTATATGTACTCTTCATTGTTGGCTTTTTATCTTACATTCATTCATCATTGTTGGCTTTTTATATTACATTTACTCTTCATTGTTGGCTTTTTATCTTACATTCACTCTTCATTGTTGGCTTTTTATCTTACATTCATTCTTCATTGTTGGCTTTTTATATTACATTCACTCTTCATTGTTGGCTTTTTATCTTACATTCATTCTTCATTGTTGGCTTTTTATATTACATTCACTCTTCATTGTTGGCTTATTATCTTGCATTCATTCTTCATTGTTGGCTTTTTATATTACATTCACTCTTCATTGTTGGCTTTTTATCTTACATTCACTCTGTTGGCTTTTTATATTACATTTACTCTTCCTTGTTGGCTTTTTATCTTACATTCACTCTTCATTGTTGGCTTTTTATATTATATTTACTCTTCATTGTTGGCTTTTTATCTTACATTCATTCTTCATTGTTGGCTTTTTATATTATATTTACTCTTCATTGTTGGCTTTTTATCTTACATTCATTCTTCATTGTTGGCTTTTTATATTACATTTACTATTCATTGTTGGCTTTTTATCTTACATTCACTCTTTATTGTTGGCTTTTTATCTTACATTCATTCTTCATTGTTGGCTTTTTATCTTACATTCACTCTTCATTGTTGGCTTTTTATCTTACATTCATTCTTCATTGTTGGCTTTTTATATTACATTCACTCTTCATTGTTGGCTTTTTATATCATATAGAAAATCATAGTTTTATCTAGTGAACATTTTTTCCCGTGTCACATTGCCGTGTCATCCTGAGATAATCTTACTTTTGATAAATAATATTTAAGATAACAAACTTAGTGATAAGAAAACTTGTTAACATCGTCACAATGGGGGCGCTGCTTGCGAGTTAAATCTACAAATCTGCAAATAACTCTAAGGATATTCAAGATATTCATGAAATTATTTTTCTAAAACCTTCCCGGTGATATACCTAATAATATCCCAAAATTTCACGGCGATTGGATGTATGGTTTTTGAATCTATAGAGTACAAACAAACAGACAGACAAACAGACAGACAGACATTCAATTTTATATATATAGACTAGCGGACCCGCCCGGCTTCGCCCGGGTTTTACCCGAATAAAAGTTTGTCTAACGAATCTCTCGATAAAGTGAACATTTTTTTCCCGGTCCCTTGAAAAATACTCGATAAGTTGAATAAAATCAATATTAATTGGTTCCCTCGGTAATTGGAAGTTAAAGGAATAGTATCTTGCCTTGGAATTGTATCATTATTCTTGTATGGATGTACCCGGCTTCGCCCGGGTTTTACCCGAGTAAAGGTTTGTTTAACGAATATCTCGATAGAGTGAACATTTTTTCCCGGTCCCTTGAAAAATACTCGATAAGTTGAATAAAATCAATATTAATTGGTTCCCTCGGTAATTGGAAGTTAAAGGAATAGTATCTTGCCTTGGAATTGTATCATTATTCTTGTATGGATGTACCCGGCTTCGCCCGGGTTTTACCCGAGTAAAGGTTTGTTTAACGAATCTCTCGATAAAGTGAACATTTTTTCCCGGTCCCTTGAAAAAATACTCGATAAGTAGAATAAAATCAATATTAATTGGTTCCCTCGGTAATTGGAAGTTAAAGGAATAGTATCTTGCCTTTGAATTGTATCATTATTCTTGTCTCAAATAAATTGCCGTGTCATCCTGAATTTTGTCTTTCCTAATTTTCTACATTACAAAATCATCGTATCATCATGATAATATTTAGAGCAGATTGTTGAATTATAACAGATAAATTAGAATATTTATCTTGATTATTTCTAGGCGAAAAGTTATTTCAAAAATTTTATTTGCTAGAAACCTTCCCAGTACTATACTAAATAACTTCCCAAAGTTCCATGGCGATCCAATGAGTGGTTTGGTCAGGCATAAAGGACAAACAAACAAACAAACAGACACACATACATTCATTTTTATATATATATAGATAGATAAATTAGAATATTTATCTTGATAAAATATTTTAATTTTTTCATATTTTAATATATGTAAATAGAGTCTCTTAAGAAAGACCACCTAAAAACATCAACTTGTTTCTCCTGTTGGTGGTCTCTCATTGAAGATTCTAATTGCTATTAAAGAATCTCTAATAGACCTTTAATAAGAGACTGCCTCTGGGAGAGACGGGTTAAGCTACGAAATGGATATTCCCGGCTTCGCCCGGGTTTTACCCGAGTAAAGGTTTGTTTAACGAATCTCTCCATAAAGTGAACATTTTTTCCCGGTCCCTTGAAAAATTCTAGATAAGTTGAATAAAATCAATATTAATTGGTTCCCTCGGTAATTGGAAGTTAAAGGAATAGTATCTTGCCTTTGAATTGTATCATTATTCTTGTCTCAAATAAATTACCATGTCATCCTGAATTTTGACTTTCCTAATTTTCTACATTACAAAATCATCGTATCATCATGATAATATTTAGAGCAGATTGTTGAATTATAACAGATAAATTAGAATATTTATCTTGATTATATCTAGGCGAAAAGTTATTTCAAAAATTTTATTTGCTAGAAACCTTCCCAGTACTATTCTAAATAACTTCCCAAAGTTTCATGGCGATCCAATGAGTGGTTTGGTCAGGCATAAAGGACAAACAGACATACATTCATTTTTATATATATGTAGAAGATAACCTAAACCGATAATAATATTTTATGTACAGTTATCATCATCTTGTTCTGTTTATATTTAATAATTGCACCTATTTTTATAGTTGTATTGCATAGTTAGTAAAAACTTCTGCACGGCCTTCATCGAGCGTGACTTGGCTTCCTACAAGGCCATTGGAAGACGCGGCAGGATCATTGTGGACCAAGTGATCCTGAACTACGAGGAGTCTGTCCGCGTCTGCTACCGCTGCTGTGGCTACGGCCACAACGCCGAAGGTGCACCAAGGCTACGGTCACCTGCTTCCACTGCGCTTCTGGTGACCACCAAGGCCGAAGCTGTCCAAATCTCGCCAACCTGCGCACGGCCAAGTGCGCTAACTGCTCAGCCAAGGGCCATTCTGCCGACAACGAGGCAAGATCAATGTCTTGCCCAACTGCCAGAGCTAGAGCTGCAAAGTTCTGAAAGGAATTACAGTGACCTTTATTGAATACACACGAAATAACCAAGTGTGAACAAAATTGCCACTGTCTCTTTAAAAAAACAGACAAGTATATATATATATATATATATATATATATACTTGTTTTTATATATTATATATATATATATATATATATATATATATATATATTTATGAAGATTTTTTACTTAAGTGCAGAGTCGTTTTGGCACACAAGAATTTCAAAATATTTATTTACTATCTGAATATGACCCAGGCAACGTCCCGGTTTTACTCGAGGGCAATTTTCCCCGAGTGCGTATGTATTTTTTAAAATGTTGCTTTATTAAAAATACTATTTGTTATACAATTATGAATTATATCCCCCGTTTCCAAGGTGATTAACATGGCAACGGCGCCCATTTTCCAATGAAGGGACACGACAACAACAACAATTATATACCTGGCTTCGCCCGGTTTGTTTTACCCGAGTGAAAGTTTGACTAACGAAAATATATATATAACATAGTATTGTTAAACAATATTCACAGGCCTAGCATCTACTCCCTACTGAATCCAGTATTGTAAAATATATTTTTTACTTTTCTCCAACTTACCTTTGAGGAATTTTGCATGTAGTTAGCTGAATATATAGATTATCATATAAGTTATTCAAAGAATGAAATTAGACAAGAAACAAACCATTTTTCATATTTTAAAGCTGTTTTACTCGGAGATAATACAGGCGAAGCCGGTTCATATTAAATAATTGTAAACATTTTATTTGAAACATGTCACTTCATTTTTTACATATACAGTAGAACCTCCATGAGAGGACACTCGTGCTAGAGGACACCTCTCCATAAAGGACACTTTGACTCTGCAATTAGGTGTCCTTTACAGAGAGGTTCTACTGTATTTCGAAACTCTCTGGTAAAAGGACATCTCTCCCTAAAGGACACTTTGACTCTGCAACTAGGCGTTGTCCTTTACAGGGAGGTTCTACTGTATTTAGCAACTCTCCAGTAAGAGGACACCTTTCCCTAAAGGACACTTTGACTCTGCAATTAGGTGTCCTTTACAGAGAGGTTCTACTGTATTTAACAACTCTCCGGTAAGAGGACACCTCTCCATAAAGGTCAATTTAGCTCTGCAATTAGGTGTTGTCGATTACAGGGAGGTAGTTCTACATGTATTTAGTAACTCTCCAGTAAGAGAACACCTCTCCCTAAAGGTCAATTTAGCTCTGCAATTAGGTGTTGTCCATTACAGGGAGGTTCTATTGTATTTAACAACTTTCCAGTGAGAAGACACCTCTCCCTAAAGGTCAATTTAGCTCTGCAATTAGGTGTTGTCCTTTACAGGGAGGTTCGACTGTATTTAGCAACTCTCCGGTAAGAGGACACCTCTCCCTAAAGGTCAATTTAGCTCTGCAATTAGGTGCCCTTTACAGGGAGGTAGTTCTACTGTATTTAGCAACTCTCCGGTAAGAGGACACCTCTCCTTAAAGGTCAATTTAGCTCTGCAATTAGGTGTTGTCCTTTACAGGGAGGTAGTTGTACTGTACACTTAGATAGAAAGGCACTCGAGTAAATCACGAGAATCGCCTTCATTTAGCTAGCTAAGAATAATAATTCTCTATATATAAAATATTTGACTTTTTATCAAACTAAATTAATGGGAAAACATCCACTCCAGCAGAACCCGAAGTATTTTAAAATTCTTCAAACCTAAGATGATGTTTAATGATAACGAATTAATAACATCATCATTATCTTTATAATCTACGAGAGAGAAACTAGAAATGAATCTTTTTCAGGAAAGGAATATTTAAATTACCGAATCTATTCTTCTGAAATTAAAAAGATGTTTCCAATATTCACAAACAATACTACTGAAAACAATTATAAAATTATTAATATACAGTTAAACCTGTCTATAGCGCCCCCTTTAAATAGCGCCTTCTTCTCTATAACGCCTGCCAAATGGCCGTGCCTCGGGATGGGACGGACTACCCTGCAAGTTTGTCAAAGCCTTTGAAGATTTCTTCGCCGAAATTCTTTGGCAAGTCTTCGAGGTTTCGCGACTTCGCGGGGCCTTACCTCCATCCTCAAGGCGCAGCAAGGTCATCCTGCTGCCGAAGGTGCACGGTGATCCGGGTCTACAGACTTTCCGGCCAATCAGCCTGCCAACGACCGACTACAGGGTCCTCAGTGGCGTGCTCATGGCCCGTCTGCGACGTCATCTTCCAGACCTGGTGCCCCAATGTCAGACCTACGGCGTTCCAGGACGGTCATCCTCCTGAAACATCGCGCAAGTGTGTGACGAAACCGCCGGGGCATCCAGACATGACACGCCGCTGGCTGTCAACTCTTTGGACCTAAAGTCGGCCTTCGACACCCTGAACAGGAGCTACCTGTTCGCCCTGCTGGAGAAGCTGGGCCTACCATCTACCTTCCTAGGGTGGATTGCTGTCCTCTACGGGGAAGCAGATGCCTCCATCCGGGTCGGAGATGTCTACATCAAGGCCTTCCCGCTTCTCAACGGGGTGAGGCAGGGCTGCCGTCTCAGCGCCGCGCTCTTCAGTATCGGAGTTGGACCTCTGCTACGCCGCCTCGAGAGGACCTTGGGCCGCGGCAACGTGGTCGCCTATGCGGACGACATCGTACTCTTCATCAGGGACGACGCTCAGTTTGAGCTCGTACCCCTGATCTTCGAAGAGTTCCGCATGTCCTCCGGGGTGGCTGTCAACTTCACGAAGAGCTGCGAGCTCTGGTGCGGTTCCTGGAAACACCGGACGGATTCTCCTCTGGGAATCTCCTGGACGTCCGAGTCGCTGACCGTTCTGGGCTGCACCATCACCACCAGAAACACCGTCGCCTCCCAGGCCTCACACCTGATGTTCCGCTTACTGGGCAGATGCCATGTCCATTAGGCTACCCTGGCTCACACCTGATGGGGCTGCTGGAGCGAGCCATCGCGAGGTGGTCGCCCTTCACCCGCGGCCTGTCGCTAGTGGGTCGTGCTCGCGCGGCCAACAGCCTGGTCCTGGGTTACATCCTGCACCACCTCCATGTCTACCTTCCACCTGAAACCACCATCGGCCAGATGCAGGCGCGGTTGGCGCGCTTCGTGTGGGGTACGAGCCGAGTCTCGTGGCTCCCCGGGCGCATCCTGGCTCGTCCAGTCTCCGATGGTGGCGTCGGCCTGCTTGACATCGCGGGCCGGCTTCGGCTCGCCTGCCTGAAGGGGGTCCAGGCCTCTCTTCGCGGCGCCGCCAACGGCTACTCTTGGCTGGTCCTTAGCCGGGAGTGGCTGACACACCGCCGGCTCCTGACGTCTGGTACTCGCCTAGGAGGAGGAGACTGCTGAGCCTGTGGGAGGCCGCGTCCAGCGCCCTCGAGCTTGACCATCGGGTTCTGCATCCCGCCAGCCTGAGGTCCCTGCGCCTTCGAGGCGGCAACAAGTTCCTGCGGCCGCCAGACCTGCTGGGTCCCGAGCGCTGGCTACAAGCGACTGTCGGGGACTTCTCCGATGGCACCCCTGCACTAGCGCGCTCGACGCGGGCCGCGCTCCTGGACGCGCAGCATCTGGGGGCCTTCTGCCAACGTCTCCTGTGGGAAAACGCCAGCTCCAGCTATCATGCGGAGTACGATGCGGAGACCATCGTCCTGCGGGGATCGGCGACCCCCATCACCCGCCTTACCAGCCAGAGGGCGCATCGGGCTCGGCACGGCTCCAGGCGCATCCTACTGAAGAGCTGGCTGCCCGGTGGACCCCCACCGTGGATGTGCCCCGCTCCATCCCCTGGGCCGACCTGCGTCGAAACTGCTTCTCGGGGCACGACGCAGATGTTGTCCTACGGCTGGCCCTCCACCCCCTACCACATCCTGACCATCCTTCCTCGAGGCGTGCCAACTGTGCCGCCTGTGGGTCCAGCGACGGGTCGCTGACCCACAGATATTGGAGTTGCCGAGCCGTGCGCCCCCTGCTCCGGGAGGTGTTCGCATCCTGCGACTTGCCCCTGGATCTGCAGGCCTGGCTCTTCGGCGTCGGCCTCCATCCCGAGGCAATAAATATCACAAGTGTGGCGAAGGCTACCATCTACAAGTACCATCTTGGTCTTGAGTTGGGTAATGCCAGCCATCACATCGACCTGCCCACTCTGTAGGAAAGAACTCTCGCAGTCCACCGATGGCGGAGTCTTTCCCGCGGAGGGCGCCACCAATGAAGACCTTGTATATATTTATACAGTGGTACCTCGACATACGAGTTTAATTCGTTCCGCAACCTTGCTCGTATCTTGAATTACTCGTATCTCGAAGCAAATTTCCCCATACAAAACAATTGAACTACCATTAATCCGTTCCAACCTCCAAAATAGTTATTTTTGTTATGTGGTTTTAAATAATAAAAACGTATTTATAAATATATCAAATATTTATTGCACAAAACAAAAAGAATGTAAGGAAATAAATTAGATATCCTAACTGGTCTTTGCCTTTTTCGCAACATTTTTCTCGCTTTCACCTGTAGGCCGTTTAGAAAAAAACATGTCCAAGGAGGTTTGTTTCTTCCTCCCTCTCAGAATGTTCCGGAAATGAGTTAGGCAAGTGTCATTAAAAAGGTCAGATGCACGACCTGTTGCAACTTTTTCTGGGTGTTTTTTTATCCACGAACTGTGAAACTCTCTCCCACATTGCTAAGATCTCCTTTATCTCACTTGTAGAAGTTTCACGTTTTATTTCAATACTCATCATCTTTTTCTAAGCACTTGACTTTTTACAACTTTCTTCTGATCCATGGTTATAAAAATAAATGAACTAAAACTGTAAATGTAAACGCAACACAAAACGCGAAAACAAAACACAACTTATCACAGCGGAAGCACGCTGCTAACTGATCGTGATGGCGCGACTGCGGGTTACTACCAAACCGAACTCGTATCTCGAATTTCGCTCATAACTAAAAGCAAAAAATCACTTGCTCGTCGGCTCGTATCTCGAAAAACTCGTATGTTGGGGCGCTCGTATGTCGAGGTATCACACTGTATATATATATGTATATTATCAATTACTTTATATATTCATATCTTAATTTATTCATATATTTATCAATTATATAATCTCATTTATTCTTATTTATATTTATTATGCATTTAACATTATATAATCTTATATGGACATTGAAATTATAAGTAGTTTCAATCTCAATTTCAATAACGCCTGATTTTAAATACATAGTACGATGAGATTTACATTAAAAGTGACCTGTCTATAGCACCCCCTCTAAATAACGCCTGATTTTAAATACATAGTACGATGAGATTTACATTAAAAGTGACCTGTCTATAGCACCCCCTCTAAATAACGCCTGATTTTAAATACATAGTACGATGAGATTTACATTAAAAGTGACCTGTCTATAGCACCCCCTCTAAATAACGCCTGATTTTAAATACATAGTACGATGAGATTTACATTAAAAGTGACCTGTCTATAGCACCCCCTCTAAATAGTGCCTTCCTCTCTATAACGCCCGATTTTAAATACGTAGTACGATGAGATTTACATTAAAAGTGACCTGTCTATAGTACCCCCTCTTTATAGCAACCTATTTTGGTGAGTCCCAAGAGGGGGCGCTATAGACAGGTTTAACTGCATATAGTTGAATATTAAAAATATTGTCTTTTCATGTGTTAAGCGTCTTTACGCAAATTTGGCCTTAAATACCCATTTCTTGATTTCTCAAGAAGCCATTGGGACCAAAAATCTTTTTGGTCGCAGTGGTTACAGCCTACTTCACGCTGACAAGCGCCAACAGCGCGAAACGCGTTCGTGGATGGCTTTTCTTGATTTATCAAGAAATTGGGTTGGCCAAATATCACGGAGCAAGCTAAATAAACGTTTAGTTTATTTTTGCTCCACTAGATGGCGCTCTGCCGTCTAAAAAGCACATGTGCTCGTGGTCAGGAGATGCCTTCTTTATTTTTAACTAGCCGAATGACCCGGGCAACGCCCGGGTTTTACCCGATTAAATGTTTTTATTCAAATACTATTCGTTACAATTATAAATTGGCGCCGTGGATGTCACTCTTGTGAAACGTCCCGCTCCAAACTTTGTGTCTGAGAAGCGATATTTTTATAGAAAGATGATCTAGCTTTTGTTTTCTGCTCGAATGAATGTTTTTCTGTTAGAATTTTGTTCCTGCGTACAAAATAATGAGCTGGTTTCACCCGTGATCTCTGCTTTTTGGAATTTTTCCCGATATAATTTTGTATCTGATAATCAAACATGATACAGCAATATCGTCATCATCATTTTCTGAATAAAAATATATAGTTTTAATAATTGATTTATATATTTTTTTAAATAGCCTATCGTCTTCCCCGTATTTTTTTACCTATGTATGGAAATTTTGGTTTGAATTAGTGAACTACTGCGAATTTGTATACCGGACATACAGACAGACAAACATTCATTTTTATATATATAGAGATATCAACACCTGACCCACTTATCTTTTATTTTTTTCTATTGTTTTTTCATAGTTGAATATTTTGCTGGGAGAAAATTGATCTATAAAATGATATAAAATATATCTATAAAAGTGCGGCTATGTCACTGACCTGAGTCCACTAGTTTTCATAGGCAGTGAATAGATGGCTCTTAGTTTTAACGTCTATTTTGAAGGAAGAGGCGACCTTTATTTTTATAGTTTAATATATAAATTGACAGAAAAAAAAGTCATTCAAAGCAAAAATTAAATAAATAACAAACTATAAACACAAGGTAATAAGACCAAATCCAAACAAATAAAGTCATTCAAAGCTAAAATTAAATAAATAACAAACTATAAACACAAGGTAATAAGACCAAATCCAAATAAATAAATTTATTTATTTGGATTTGGTCTTATTGCCTTGTGTTCATCTATATATATATATATATATAAATGAATGTATGTGTGTGTGACAATTGACAATTAAAAATTATTTATTGTCATCTTAGACAATATTACATTGATTTATCAACGAGAGAGAGAGAGAAAGAGAAGAAAAGAAATAAATTACATAAAGAATGAAATATTTACATATATGTTACATATAATTTACAAGATGGGGGATGAAGGAAGGAGACCTCGTCGCTGGAGGGTCCTGGACCAGGCGATGAGCGGGTCCTCCACCGCTTCTCCGAGCCCAACCTGTACAAAGTGGCGATAAACGCGCAGCTTTGCCGACGCCAGGATGGAGAGGGCGTCGTCCTCAAGGCCGGGCCCGCCGAAGATCCAAGCCTGCAGGTCAGGGGGCCGTCCGATGATGTTGAAGGCGTCTCTGATGAGGGGCCTGATGGAACGACAGCTCCAGTATCGGTGGCCGAGGGAGCGGTCGACGGACTCGCAGGCAGGACACGAGGGGCCGGCCGAGGCAGGATGGGCCGGATGGGGCAGGGCGTGGAGGGCCAACTTGAGGGCCGCGTCGGCCTCGTTGCCCGAGAAGGCGCAGCGCCGTAGCGAGGCCCAGTCGATCCTGGATGGTGGTGCGATGGTGGGCGTCCATCTCGCAATGAATCTGGAGTTGGGCGTGGCCGCGAGGCGTGGACGATCCAGGGCCCGTTGGGCCGAGCGCGTTGTTGAACGGCGTGGCCGTCCCGCCAGGACGGAGCGCGTAGGGCGGGCGATGAGGTGGTCCTCCGCGAGAAGGTCCCGGACTCGGGCTCCGCGCCAGCAGGCAGGGGCCAGGAGGTCGGGAGGGCGAAGGAACCGGCAGCCACCGATGATTGGGATGTCCAGCAGCTCCCCCATTTTGACCAGGATGGGGGCGATGGAGGTGACCTTCCCGAATTGGCCCAGGGTGTTCACAATGGTGCTATCCTCCACAAAGCCGGGCAGGTTGGCCACGACTATTCGTTCCGCCCTCTTGCGGAAGGGGAAGACCTTGAGGGTCGTTCCCTCGATTTCCAGGCCGTCCGCGACCAGACGGTTCGCGAGGTCCTTGTTCGCGAGGCCCACGATGTAGTGGCCGCTCATTCGATTGAACTGCGTAATGTTTTTTGGCCCCCCCGAGTAGCATGCTCATTGCCTTGAGGTAGGAGTAGTCCGGGCACAGCTCCACGAAGACGTAGTTCTCGTGGTTGGTAGTCGCCTGCCTCGCCCTGGCGTCGGCGATGTTGGCGCGTGTCGCCTTGATCTCCTGAGGCGGCACTGCTCTCGGCCCTGTTGGCCGCTTCCGCTGCTGGGGGCTGCGCTGCTCTCCAGGCTTGTTGGGCTGCCTTGCAGCGTGCTCAGGTGATGTTGAGCCGAGGCGCCTCTTCTTGCCCTTCACGACTGTGTAGCCGTCGTTGGCGTCCACCTCCGCCATCTCGCTGTCGGCCCAGTTGAGCGAGGTCGAGCTGGCTGTTGTAGCGCTGGTTGTAGCAGCAGTCGTCGGCACCGTGAAATCACCACTCGCGGCGGCCGGATTAGCATGCGTCTTGCCTGCCGGCGGATTTGCATTGTTTGCTTTTTCTTGAAAATCTTCAGAAATTATGTTCTGGAGATCGATTTTTGGTGATATTTCATCACCGGTTTGGAGTTTAAAGCTGGGCCTTTCAGGCACGTGTTCAGCTTCTTTTGGGCTTCCCGCCAGTATCAAATTTGGCATGTTTTTCGCCATCTACACACACGCCAGAGGCAAAAAACGGCGGAGCTCGCGAAAGCGTGGCCGCACGCCCGAGTGTGTGTGTGTGTGTCTGTCCTTTATGCCTGACCAAACCACTCATTGGAACGCCATAAAACTTTGGGAAGTTATTTAGTATAGTACTGGGAAGGTTTATGAAAAATAATTTCTTGAATATCTTGAATATCCTTAGAGTTATTTGCAGATTTAACTCGCAAGCAGCGCCACCATTGCTACGGAGATAGGCTTAGGCAGGAAGTCTGCTCCATGCCTGATGACCTTGGGTCTTTCAGGGCTAATATATTAAGTAAAACTGATTCAAATATTAGTGCTTTATAATGGCTATCTCCTTGAGGTTACCGATTTAAAAGTTTATTTTCTAATTTTAGATTGTATAAGAAACATATTTTATTTTAAGTATTGTACTTTATTTAAAAAAGTATAAATAATTGTGCATGGCGATATATACGATATATAAAATCAAAAGAAATAATGAGTATCATTTAAATATAAAATTCGAATAAATATAAATGCGATACTAAAAATTTAATAACTTATATAGAAACTTTTGCATAGTTTCGTCCTGTAAGCATACCAACCGGGAAAAAATGTTCACTAGATAAAACGATGATTTTGTAATGTAGAAAATTAGGAAAGACAAAATTCAGGATGACACAGCACACAGGGACCGGGAAAAAATGTTTACTTTATCGAGAGATTCAAATTTACGAGTTTCAAATTATCAAAATATATCTTTTTTTTTTATAAGCTTATAGAGAATTGTTTTGAAAATGTTCGTTAGACAAACCTTTACTCTGGTAAAACCCGGTACATCCGCTAGTAATCTATATTCCAAATTGTGCCTTATCATTAGGATTTGGTCTTATTGCCTTGTGTTTATAATCTATAATCCAAATTGTCTGAAGATGGTAACAAAGCTGTTACCGAAACATCACACACTATTTATTTGGTCTTATTACCTTATGTTAACATTCAATTCCTAAAATCCTGCCCAAGAAAATCTCAACAGCAATATATATTCAAGCATTTGATCCCTAAATTGCTTAATGAAAAAAAAAAGTTCAGTTTCTCAAATTCTGTATTCATATTAAGTTAGAAGGTTTCTGGAGTAAGTTTCTAGGTTATAAACCATACTAAAGCTTTCAGGCATCTCTCCCCTTCTACAGGAAAACTTTTTTTTTTTTTGCTTATCTCTAGTACACATGGTACAGGCCATGATAATCATGGTGGGTAGAAGTAGGCGACTGCTCTTACTGTAAGTACACCACATGTCTACACATATGAAAAGCAGTTTGACTTTGCACTTACAAATGTGCCAGAGCCCCGTTTGGTTACTTGCACTCACTGTGGGGTTGGATTTTGCAAGAATTGGGGCCATTAGAGCATTTTTTTTTTAAATCAGAAAAAAGTGTCCAATACAGGAATCGAACCTGGGTCTTAGCGGTCAAAAAACAAAGGTTTAGATCATCCTTCCACCAACCAACCCCCTACAGGAGAACATAAATAAATAAATAAAAAGCCGCCTGATGCCAAACTATTACAAACCTATATACATATATAAGGATATTTTTGCATATTGTTTTCAGTTAGAATATATTCTTATTTAATTAGTGTATTTGCATATTTACTATTATTTGTTAAGGGAGTCGGTTGAAGGATGGTCTAAACCGTTGGTTTTCGACCGCTATTCGATTCCCGCATTGGGCACCTTTTTCTGTTTTAAAAAAAAAAAAATGCTCCAATGGCCCCCGGATCTTGCAAAATTCCAACCCCACCAGCATGTGCAAGTAACCAAACGGGGCTCTGGCACATTTGTAAGTGCAAAGTTGAACTGCTTTTCACATATGTAGACATGTGGTGCACTTACAGTTGAAGCAGTCGCCAACTTCTACCCACCATGAGTATCATTACCTGTACCACGTGTACTAGGGATAACCAAAAAAAAAAAAGAATTTGAAAACTATTTTATTAAGGATAAGGTTTAATCGACTACACGAGCTTTCGGGCAGTCACGCCCTTCAACTGGTCAATAAAAAAATCATTTTCTCCTGGCGTTATTTTATAGTATTTATATTCCAAGGAGAAAGTTTCTATGTTTAAATAAGGTTTAATCTATTAAGGTTAATAGATAAGGCTTAATATCTATTACAGTAGAACCTTACCTCAGCAGACAACTCTCTATAAAGTTACCTCTTCAAAATTACCATTTTTACTATTTAGTAACTCTCCAGTTAGAGAACACCTCTCTATAAAAGACAGTTTTCATTTGCAAAATTACCATTTTTACCATTATTTGATTTATTTTAGGAATTATTTTATAGATTGAGATTTACACAACACAATTCATATTTAGTCACAAAAAAAATTTCAGTTGAATCCAAGATATTGATGTTATATTCAAACATGTCATAAATTCAGCTTTACTATGGAAGAACACACATTTAACTTATAAGTTTGCCATGATCACCCCTACACCTCACTCCAGCTCGAGGAACATGAACTCATGGAATTTGTGTAATCTTTACACAAGGGGATAAGAAACAACAACAACATTAAACTTATAAAATACATTTATAGATAATTATTTATTTTTAAACCATTAGGTTAAAAAAAGTTTTTTTTACAACAAATATAACAGGTGTGATATATATATTACAATAGAAATAAATAGAAAATCACATGTTGGAGCCCAGCAGCTTGGAGAGCCTCTGCATCTTGCCAAAGACTTTGGACTCTGTGTTACCTGGAAAACACAGCAATGGCCGTCAGCTCTGAGGTTAGTAGCTTTGGTCTGAGGGACATCAGTCATTTGGCATCTGCAGCTCCAGAACATGGCTTGCATTAGATGTACTAAACATGACCTTTGGGAGAGGTCGCTGCTTATCATAAAACAGCTTGAGAAGCATGAAATGTAATCTTCACACAAGGGGATGAGAAACAACAACGGGGTGAGAGGCTTTTGTCTGAGGGACATGGAGAAAGCCCTGGTCTCTCCTGGTGGTGGTCACTCATCAGAGACAGTTCATCTACCCGACTTGCCCAAAGTGTAGCTTGGCACCTACAGCTCCATTTTGGCTTGCATTAGATATACTAAACAAGACCTTTGGGAGAGGCTGCTGCTTGTCATCAAACAGCTAGAGGAGCATGGACTCATGGAGTTTGTGTAATCTTTGCATAAGGATAAGAAAGAGCAACAGACTTTTCATGATTTGGCCTAACAAGACAATCTCTGAAAAGAGACTACATCCAGGAGAGACCAGTTTTAACCATTTGCTAGCTATGTTTATGTGTGAGTGTAGCTATGGTGGTGTCGCTGGAGACCAGCTGGTGATCTTCCACCAAACTCTGCAGCCATGTATATAGTTGTACATATCTAATTACTAGCCGAATGACCCGGGCAACGCCCATGTTTTACCCGATTGAATGTTTTTATTCAAATACTATTTGTTACAATTATAAATTGGCGCCTTAAATAAATGCATATATTAGTTAATAACTATAGCCTATGTGCTTTATCTGTCTATGTACTGTTGGCTTCCGTAGGCGTCTCTTACTGGGAAAAAGAAAGAGAGGATTCCATTTAGTTACTAACTAATATTTGCATTTATTTAAGGAGTGACCCGCTCCAACACAATAGTTACAAAAATGAAAAAGCGAGTGGGGGGGGGGCAAAGGTGGCGTGATCGTAGCCAACCAATAGGAAGGCGCCATTCTAAAAAAAAAGCAAACGGTGACAGACATGAAAAATGAATGACTGATTAAGAACGCATGACGCTCGTAACTGTATATAGAATTATTTTAAAACAATAGTGCAGACTGTGTACTTTTGCATATACACTAGAACCTCCCTGTATAGAACACCTAATAGTAGAGCCAAGTGTCCTTTAGGGAGAGGTGTCCTCTTACAGGAGAGTTGCTAAATAGTAAAAATGATAATTTTACATATGAAAACTGTCCTTTGTAGAGAGGTGTCCTCTCATGGAAGTTGTACTGTATTGACAAGATGTCAACATACAGTTAAACCTGTTTATAGCGCACCCTCTAAATAGAGCCTTCCTCTCTATAGCGCCCGATTTTAAACATTAAAATGTAAACATTTTACATTAAAAGTGACCTGTCTATAGCACCCTATTTTGGTGAGTCCCAAGAGGGGGGGCGACAGGTTTAACTGTAATTATATTAATTGTCCTCAGGCAATTGTCCTTTTCGCTCTATGAAATTATCCAAGGTTAACCTAGTAAATTGATGTACCGGGCGGCACATACACTGAACAATACCATGTGCCATGTAACAATGAGTAGTCCCATGTAACAATGAGTAGTCCCATGAATACCAAGGCCAGTAGTGTGTGTGTGTACTTACCCAGTACAAGAGTAGAGAGAGTGGTCTTGGCAGCCCTGACATTGTCGTAGGAACCCAGGATGTGGATCCTCCTGTAAACATTCCATTGGGTTATCAAAGGTTCTAGAAGCCTGGGTTATATGTACACGGAGCATGGACTCATGGAATCTTTACACAAGGTGATAAGAAACAACACTTCTAAGGTCCCCAAGACTGTTTATAAATTGTTAACTTAGGGAGTCCCCCTTAAATATGTTTATATATTAAGACATCTCCTGGTGTGTGGAACTAACACCTACCCACATATTCTCATGCCCAGCAATGGCCGCAGCCTTGCAGAAAATCGACTTAGACCCAGAGCAGCAGCTTTACACACCCAAGATAGTGGATATTGCTGCTGCTGTGATGGAGATGCATGGAGACATCTGAGACTCTTCTTTGGACACAACAACAACAACATCTGATCATGCAACTAAAAGTTGCTGGTGGCTAGTGCCATCTATCAGAATAAATATCAAATAATTGCTCATTGGTTCAAGAAAAAATATTTGGACCATTCTGGAATGATTAAACTATTAGTTTATAATTATTCTGAGAGACAGATGGGGTGAGCCATCAGCAAGTTGAATGATCACAAGATTTATCCATCGGAACCAACTTCACTTTTGTACTATTTCTCATTTTAAAAAATGCTCAAATGGCCCAGAGTTCTTGAAAAAGCCCAACCCCACCAGCGAGCGCAAGTAACCAAACGGGGCTCTGGCATATTGGTATGTGCAAAGTTGAACTGCTTTTCACATGTGTAGGCATTTGGTGCACTTACAATAAAAGCAGTCGCCAACTTCTACCCACCATGATTATCATGGCCTGTACCACGTGTTGTTGTTATTGTTTCTTATCCCCTTGTGTAAAGATTACACGAATTCCATGAGTTCATGCTCCTCGAGCTGTTTTATGATGAGCAGCGGCCTCTCCCAAAGGTCGTGTTTAGTGCATCTAATGCAAGCCAAAATGTGTTCTGGAGCTGCAGGTGCCAAGCTACATTTTGGGCAAGTGGGGTAGATTTTGTTATTATTTTCTATCTTCAATGGCTTGAGATGGCCTGTTCTAAATCTTGTTAGTGTTGTTTGATGCTGTCTATTTCTGATGTTCAGAGCTCCTCCTGGGTTCACTCCACTGTACCAACTGTGCTTAGGTGGGATCCTCCAGTTCTTGTTTATTTTTGTTTTGGCTACTGTTTCTATTTCTTTAAAAGTAAGTTTATTTTTATGTGGCAATGGTTCTTTTGTGCCTTTTTTCGCTAGCACATCAGCGGCTTCATTGCCTTCAATTCCAACATGTGAGGGTATCCATTGAAGGTGAATTTTTGAGGTTTTTGAGAGTTTTTGGAGATAGCCAATTATGTTCCTGCTTACTTTGTCTCTAAGTTCCCCTGTGTGACTCAAGTGTTGTATGGCACTTCTGCTATCAGTGAGAATCCAGATATCTTGATAATTAGTATATCTGATGGATTTTAAGGCTTCATAGATAGCTATTAGTTCTGATCTGAAGACTGAGCAAAAATCTGGGTTTCTTCTGTTCATTTTCTCAATGCCATTTGTGGTTTTGATGAGACAGCCACTGCCAGTGTGTCCTAGCTCGTCTCTGCTACCATCGGTATAAATAGTTATTGCATTTTTAGGAATGTTATTAATTATTTCTAATGATAATTGTTTTAAGTATTCTGGATTTTGGCATTGTTTGTTGGTGGGTTCATTTAAAGAGGCATTAAAAATAACATTTTGTAGTGGTTCGCATGGAGAAATTTTTTCTGCTAAATAATTTTTTTCTACTTTATATTTTAAAAATCCATTTCTTTTGGCCAGGTGGAGAGGGCCTTCTTTTTTGAGTCTTAGATTGGATTCCCAATTAAGTATGTACTTGGAAGTTCTGTGTTTGTTTCCATAACTTTTGATTTTGTTTATATATTTTGGCAGATTGTAGCTTCTTCTATCCTTTAAGGGCATAATGTCTGCCTCGTAAAGTACAATATCATTAGGGCAGGTATTTCGAAGACCTGTAATAATTCTAGCTGCACTTAGTTGTATCCTTTCCAGTGATTTTAGATTTGTTTCAGATGCTGTACCATAGATTTGATAGCCATATTCCAGGATAGGTCTAATTAGAGATGTGTAAGTTAATTTTAGTGTGGTTGCATCGGCTCCCCACTCTCTTCCTGAAATATATTTCAGGATTTTTAGTCGGTCTCTTCCTTTTCTAATAACTTCTTCAATATGTTTACTGGAGTTAATTTCTGGATCCAGGGTGTAGCCAAGATATTTAGGATGTTTATTATATTGTAATTGTTGTTCTTTCAGAATAATTTTTGTTCTTATTTTGTATAGTTTTTATCGGTAGTAAAAAGACAGGTTTCAGATTTTTGGGGGTTAAATTCTAATTTATGTTTATTAGCAAATTTTTCTAGGTGGAGAAGAGTCATGTTCAAATCCCTTTCAGCTTTTTTCCAGTACCACGTGTACTAGGGATAATTAAAAAAAAAAAAACATTTAAACTATTTCTCATGTTTATACATTCTTACATGGGGGCAACAACATACAGTATAACCTCTTTAATTCAATACAGTAGAACAACCTCCATGTAAAGGACACCTAATTGCAGAGCCAAAGTATTTTTTAGGGAGAGGTGTCCATTTACCTTAGAGTTGCTAAATAGAAAAATGGTAATTTTGCAAATGGAAGCTGTCCTTTGTAGAGAGGTGTCCTCTCATAGAGGTTTTACTGTACCTACTTTAATTCGACCATTTTTTATTCAAACCCCAATATTAGTCTATTTTTCCTTAATTCAACTGACCATAATTCAAACTACAGACTTCAATCCAGTCCAAACTTCTGAAATTTCTTGGGGTATTGAATTAAAGAGGATTGTGCAGCTAAAATGTTTGCACAGTGAAGGATATAGAATTAATGTTTATTTACATATTTCTACTGACATTCTGCTGGTGAAGCTGATTTTTAGGCCAAGATACAAGAATGCTGGGAAAATGACATTGATGTACCAAAAATGGTTCCTTTAGAGGTCGGTAGAAAGATGGTCTAAACCGTTGGTTTTCGGACCGCTACAACCCTGGATCAAATCCCACATTGGGCACTAATTAAAAAAAAAAAAGCTCGAATGGCCTCCGATTCTTGCGAAATTCCAATTCCACCAGCAAGTGCAGTTAACCAAATGGTGCTCTGGCACATTTGTAAATGCCAAGTCAAACTGCTTTTCACATGTGTAGACATGTGGTGCATTTACAGTAAAAGAAGTCGCCAACTTCTACCCACCATGATTATCATGGCCTGTACTACATGTGTACCAAAGGATAATAATATAAAAAATGTATCTTTCCTAAAAAAAAAAACGCATTATTTTACTACATTTTTAAAAGGAGAGGTGTCCCTTTCAGTACAAAATGAATATTTTAAAAGCTCAAGGTAATAAGACCAAATCCAAATAAATAAATAGTGTGTGATGTTTCGGTAACAGCGTTGTTACCATCTTCAGACAAAACTCTGTCACCGAAACGTCACACACTATTTATTTATTTGGGTCTTATTACCTTGTGTTTATAATCCAAATTGTTCCTATCATTTTAAAAGCTGTTGAGAAGAATACATTAGAGATAAAAGGCCAAGACTTCTTCCATACAGTGACACACTACTTACTTGTTATCAATGATAATCCGGGTCTTGGTTGCATTTTCTATGGTGTACCTGGTCCGGCCTCCCTTGCCTGCCATGCGGCCTATGGCTCGATTCACGTGGTCCCCCGTCAGCATCTTGACTGCACCACACCACCAAGGATCACAACACTGTGGAAAACTTCCACCATGGAAGAACAGGCAGTTTGAAGACAAGAATTGGAACATTTGTAAATGCAAATGTCAAACTGCTTTTCACATGTGTAGACATGTGGTGCACTTACAGTAAAACCAGTCGCCAATTTCTACCCACCATGATTATCATGGCTTTTACCACGTGTACTAGGGATAATAAATTATGATAAAATTGGACATTCTCTGAAGAGGGAAATTTGCAATGGCATTTCCTCTGTGGTCTCACTTATGGATGAGAGAGATTGACTCTCAGAAGAGGAGAAAAAGAATGAATTGAAGCTTTTGAAATGTGGACCAGGAGAGATCTACTCAGGGTGTCATGTGGACAGCTAAAAGAACAAATATTTCAATATCTTGAATGAAATTAATCCTGGTAGATCCCTAGAAGCCCAAATAGGCTGACAAAGACTAATCAAATTTAGATACCTAATGATCGCAAATGGATTAGAAAAAATATTGTTGTCGGACAAAAGTGAAGGAAGAGAAGACTTGCAATGAGCTGGCTGAAAGGTGTCAAAATATCTACCTAAATATTGAAGACTTCATTCCTACCTTTACCACCTTGAAGGCTCTCACAACTTCAAATGGTAATGATACAAAAACAAACAAGTGAGTTATCAATTTAGATCAGATTTAGCCACAAAGAGATGGCGGCAGTCAGGTATATTGCTAGCAACTGAGATGTTTGCTTATCTAAACGTGGTTAATAAACTCCCATGCTGAGTTCCCCATTGTTACCATCTGAGAGAAACAAACTCTAATAGCTAGGATTACACACCACCATGACCCATTGACATTAATTCTTTTGTGTCATGAAATGCCGGTCCCAAGCCCGGATGAAAAAAGAGGAGGGGGAGCAGTAACAAGCTCGCTAAAAAACCTGGGCTCAGCTGATAGTACCCTGTAAGGGCTCCCGATCTAGTGATACAGGATGAGCAGTGTTTGTACTCCATGTTAGGAGCGGCTGCACATGGTGTCTGTTCCTCATGTCAGAGGCGGCCATTTCTTTTGGAGCTAAGTCGCCCTGCCACTGAGTAGTGCTCCCAGTCTTAATGACAAGTTTCACCCAGTGTGGAGATAAGAAAGAAGAAGAAAATATCTACCGTCACTAGATGGTCAACAAATGCACAATTTGGATTAAAGATTAGAATTACAAGGTAATAACACCAAATCCAAATAAGTAATTACAGTCTATAAACCTGTCTATAGGGCCCCCTCTTGGGACTCACCAAAATAGGGTGCTATAGAGAGGGGGGTGCTATAGACAGGTCACTTTTAATGTAAATCGCATCGTACTATGTATTTAAAATAGGGCACTATAGAGAGGGAGGCATTATTTAGAGGGGGCGCTGAGGACAGGTTTAACTGTAGTATGTGATGTTTAGGTAACAGCGTTGTTACCATCTTCATAAAAAAGTACTGAATGATTTATTGACTGAATAATTCAGGCACAAAGATTGAATCATTCCTTTTTTTGTCTGAGGATGGTAACAATGCTGTTATCTAAACATCACACACTATTTATTTGGATTTGATCTTATCTTCTGTTTTAATCTTAAGTGAAATTAATCTTGGTAGATCCCTAGAATCCCAACAATAGGTTTAACAAAGACTAACCTATTTTGGACATAATGTGAGAGCAAACAGATTAGAAAAGATGTGAATGTAAAGAAAATGAGCTGGCTAGAAGGTGTCAAGGAAGCTACCAGAAGCTCACTAGATGAGCTGAGAGTGGCCAACAAATCAAATTGGAGAATAATTCTCCATACAGCCACAGAAGCAGGCTTGATGGACACACCTAAATGAGCTGTGAGTGGTCAACAGATCAAATTGGAGAATAATTCTCCATACAGCCACAGAAGCAGGCTTGATGGACACAACTAAAGGAGCTGTGATTGGTCAACAGATCAAATTGGAGAATAATTCTCCATACAGCCACAGAAGCAGGCTTGATGGACACAACTAAATGAGCTGTGAGTGGTCAACAGATCAAATTGGAGAATAATTCTCCATACAGCCACAGAAGCCCAGCTTGATGGACACAACTAAATGAGCTGTGATTGGTCAACAGATCAAATTGGAGAATAATTCTCCATACAGCCACAGAAGCAGGCTTGATGGACACAACTAAATGAGCTGTGATTGGTCAACAGATCAAATTGGAGAATAATTCTCCATACAGCCACAGAAGCAGGCTTGATGGACACAACTAAATGAGCTGTGATTGGTCAACAGATCAAATTGGAGAATAATTCTCCATACAGCCACAGAAGCAGGCTTGATGGACACAACTAAATGAGCTGTGATTGGTCAACAGATCAAATTGGAGAATAATTCTCCATACAGCCACAGAAGCAGGCTTGATGGACACAACTAAATGAGCTGTGATTGGTCAACAGATCAAATTGGAGAATAATTCTCCATACAGCCACAGAAGCCCAGCTTGATGGACACAAACCACAAGAAACCAGGAAGAGTCCAACAACTTACCATCTTTGATCTCAAAGGAATCCAGGAAGAGATCGTCCAGTCTGACTAGAGCAAGAGCATCCTGTCACCACAGTGAAGAGATAAGTCAAATTGCTTTGGGAGAAGCCACTACTTATCATCAAACAGTTCGAAGAGCATGAAATTCATGTAATCTTCACACAAAGGGATAAGAAACAACAACAAATGAAATTGTTGGAATACAAAGTAGAGCCTCCATGATGTACAGAGTCCAATGTCTCTTTAATTCAATACCCCAAGATATCAGAATATTTGGTAAAATTAAAGCCAGTTTGTTGAACTATAGTCGGTTCAGTCAATTTATCATCTCAAAATTCACTGCTAGTTGACATTTTGGTGTTTTAAATAATGTAAAAGGTTTCTGGAGATGTGTTTCTTTTCATTTTATTGTAATCTCAAGCTATTGGGCATTACCACCCTCCAGGAGTATATTATTGTCCATTTCTGTACTCCTGTAGAAGGGCAGTAATACCTGAAAGCTTGAGGTTGTAATAAAAAAAGAAAAGAAATACATCTCCAGAAACCTTTTACATTATTTAATTCCTATACAGGAGATTGACTTCTATTACATTTTGTTGTTAACACTTATGGGGGTGTTTAATTAAGTGTAGAGAAATTGTCCTCTCATGGAGTATGTTCTACTGTAGAGAGGTGTCCTCTCATGGAGTATGTTCTACTGTAGAGAGGTGTCCTCTCATGGAGTATGTTCTACTGTAGAGAGGTGTCCTCTCATGGAGTATGTTCTACTGTAGAGAGGTGTCCTCTAGCAAAAGTGTCCTCTCATGGAGTATGTTCTACTGTAGAGAGGTGTCCTCTCATGGAGTATGTTCTACTGTAGAGAGGTGTCCTCTCATGGAGTATGTTCTACTGTAGAGAGGTGTCCTCTAGCAAAAGTGTCCTCTCATGGAGTATGTTCTACTGTAGAGAGGTGTCCTCTAGCAAAAGTGTCCTCTCATGGAGTATGTTCTACTGTAGAGAGGTGTCCTCTAGCAAGAGTGTCCTCTCATGGAGTATGTTCTACTGTAGAGAGGTGTCCTCTCATGGAGTATGTTCTACTGTAGAGAGGTGTCCTCTAGCAAAAGTGTCCTCTCATGGAGTATGTTCTACTGTAGAGAGGTGTCCTCTAGCAAAAGTGTCCTCTCATGGAGTATGTTCTACTGTAGAGAGGTGTCCTCTATCAAGAGTGTCCTTGCATGGAGTTGTTCTACTGTAGAGAGTTATCCTCTAGCACGAGTGTCTCCTGTAGAGAGGTGTCCTCTAGCAAGAGTGTCCTCTCATGGTATGTTCTATTGTAAAATATGTATAAGGGTTTTGTTCAGTGTGTAGTTCTGTTATCTAAAGCAATGAATACATGTTGAAAGAGTTACCTCAACTTCAAAACCATAGATGAAGGCTTGAACAAAGTCTGCAGCCTTCTGAAGGTAGGTGGGGTTCTCTGTGAGCCTGGAGTTCTGCAGCAACAAGAGGAGTGTGAGGCTGTGAAGTCAGTCAGGGGGGGCCACTACTCACCCTGATCTCCACCTGACGGGAGGCCGTGTTAAACTTGATGTCCAGTCGCAGAATGTCCTTGATGGGGGCCGTGAGCTTGATCCAGTTGTTCTTCAGGGCAGTGTAGCGGTTGGGGGGCACCCTGATTACACGCTGCTCTGCTGATCCCGTGGCTTGCTGTGGCAGATGACAGTTAGAACATGTCTACCCCAGCTTCCTAGAATTTTACTTGATGTACACTTATTTTGAAGCAATACACATTTAATTTTGTAAGACACTCGTAAACAACACTTAAGGAAAGTCTACCTTTTAGCAAGTACAGTAGAACCTCCCTGTAAAGGACACCTAATATCAGAGCCAAAGTGTTCTTTAGGGAGAGGTGTCCTTTTACTGGAGAGTTGATAAATAGTAAAAATGATAATTTTACAAATGAAAACTGTCCTTTGTAGAGTGCGAGTGATTAGCTGGCTGAAAGTGGTCAATAAAAAGCCACCAGAAGGTCACTAGATGAACTGTGAGTGACTAACAGACCAAATTAGAGATTGATGGTAAAGTCACCAAAAGTTGAACGAATTGACGGACACTAGCAATAATATAGGAGCTGTAGTAATAGGTTTTACAAGGTAATGTCTTTTGCTTATCCCTAGTACATGTAGTACAGACCATGATATTCATGGTAGGTAGAGGTAGGCGACTGCTTTTACTGTAAGTGCACCACATGTCTACACATGTGAAAAGTAGTTCGATTTTGCACTTACAAATGTGTCAGAGCCCCATTTGGTTACTTGCACTCGCTGGTGGGGTTGGACTTTTGAAAGAATCGAGGGCCATTGGAGCATTTTTTTTTTTTTTTAATCAGAAAAAAGTGCCCAATGTGGGAATCGAACCCGGGTCGTAGCGGTCAAAAACCAACGGTTTAGACCATCCTTCCACCGACCTCCATAATAATAACTGATGATGGTAACAACGCTCTTAGCAAAACATGACAGAATTTATTTGGTCTTATTACCTTGTGTTTCTAATCTATAATCCAAATTGTACCTTATTGCTGGACTTGGTGGAAGAAAATACAAAAAGTGTGTTTATGTGATAGGTGTGTGCTATAAAAGAGAAAAAATGGAGACTTACGATCATGACTTCACTCAGGGGTTTGATGCAGGGTCGTTTGGTGTCGGACTCCATATCTGCATCCTTAGTTCTCTTCCTCTTTTTATTGGTGACTGTGAAGAAGCCGTCGTTGTCCCCCATCTGCAGCAGCAACAATGTCAGACACACTGAGACAGTCAACAAATACAGTCGTCTCCCAACATTGGCTTCTACTTCAGCCAATCATGATGGTTATCAACTCTACAAGCTTTGATTTTTTTGCTTATCCCTAGTACACGTGGTACAGGCCATAATAATCATGGTAGGTAGAAGTTGACGACTGCTTTTACTGTAAGTGCACCACATGTCTACATATGTGAAAAGCTTTGATACGCTAATACAGTAGAACCTTCCTGTAAAAGACACATAATTGCAAAGTCAAAGTGTTCTTTAGAGAGAGGTGTCCTCTTACCGGAGAGTTGCTGAATACAGTAGAACCTTCCTATAAAGAACACCTAATTGCAGAGCCAAAGTGTCCTTCAGGGAGAGGTGTCATCGTACTGGAGAGTTTCTAAATAGTAAAAATGGTCATTTTACAAATGAAAACTGTCCTTTATAGAGGTGTCCTCTAGCATGAGTGTTCTTTCATGGAGGTTCTATTGTATGATTAAATGGAAACACAAGGTGATAAATACCAGATAATTAGTGTGTGACATTGCGGTAACAGCACTGTTACTGAAACATAGTGACACACTTTTTATTTATTTTCATATTGTCTTATTACCTTGTGTTTCTAATCTATAATCCAAATTGGCGGAGACGTCATCTACATATTCATTATACATAGTTATATACATACAGTAGAACAACCTCCCTGTAAAGGAAACCTAGTTACAGAGCCAAAGTGTACTTTATAGAGAGGTGTCCTCTTACCGAAGAGTTGCTAAATAGTAAAAATGGTCATTTTACAAATGAAAACTGTCCTTTATAGAGAGGTGTCCTCTTACCAGAGAGTTGCTAAATAGTAAAAATGATAATTTTGCAAATGAAAACTGTCCTTTATAGAGAGGTGTCCTCTTACCAGAGAGTTGCTAAATAGTAAAAATGGTAATTTTACAAATGAAAACTATCCTTTATAGAGAGGTGTCCTCTTACTGGAGAGTTGCTAAATAGTAAAAATGATAATTTTGCAAATGAAAACTGTCCTTTATAGAGAGGTGTCCTCTTACTGGAGAGTTACTAAATAGTAAAAATGATAATTTTATAAATATAAACTGTCATTTATAGAGAGGTGTCCTCTCATAGAGGTTCAACTGTTTATATATATCTAAAATTATTATTTTAAAACAATAGAGAGAGAGGGTGTGCACTTTTCATGCATTGACAAGATGTCAATAAAATGATGTCAAATTGTCAATAATCCAAATTGTGCCTTATATCATGATTGGGTGGAGATAAAGAAGAGACAATAGAGTAAAACTGGTCTTTCCTGGAGGTGGGCTCTCATTAGAAACTCTGTTTTGAGTTAAAAGACTCCTTAAAGGAACAGCGTTGTTACCGAAACGTCACACACTATTTATTTAATTGGATTTAGTCTTATTACCTTGTATTTCACCATAGTGTTTGTCTATTTCATAAAGCGCTTCTTTAATGACAATTAGTTCTGATAAGGCACAAAATTCGGATTAAGATGATAACTACCAAAAATAAAAAAACCAAATCCAAATAAATCAATAGTTTGTTACAATTCGGTAACAAGGCTGTTACTGAAACAGTCACACACTATTATTTTATTTGGATTTGGTCTTTTTTTTTTTTTGTATACAATTAGTTCTGATTTGAAGTTTGAGGAATGTGATTAGAATTTCTTAATTTGATGTGTTTATGCATATGTAGATCTTCCAAAACTGTTTCATCTCTTCCATTCTACTTCCATCTGTATAGATTTTTAAAACTAAAGGGGGGAGTTTAGTGATTTATTTCTCCCAAGTAATGTTTCTGTGTAATTCTGGATATTAAGTATTTTTGGGTAGGTTAGCGTCTAAGGTATACATGGTCATATATTGTATATATTAGAATATATATGCATGTGTCACTAAGGTAGCTCAGCTGCCATGTTTATCACATATCAACCTTGGCAGATAGAAAAAGTTTATTCTCTGATTGGCTGATAGAAACATTTATCAATTAGAATGAGATCATGGCACCTGTGGGTTTCTTAGTTCTGCTATTCTCCCTTACTGCCTTTGATGGTTGTCAAATCTCCCTGCTATGATCGGCCATCACGCAGAATAATCAGGGCCATGTCTGGAGTTTAGGCTTAAGATAAGAAAGAGAAAGAATAGCCAGCCATAGTCAGCAAGATCTGCTCTCGGCAGCTGTCTAGAAAGAAAGGAAGTTTGGCAGATAATCAGATGTTTACTGCAAAAATTCAACCTAAACTAAAAACAAAACCAGTGAGGTAAACAAACTGGGGAACCAGAGAGTAAAGTTCTATAAGTTTTTTGTGAGATTTCCGAGATAATAAACATAAGGTAACAAGACAATAAATTCCCTTGACAGAGCTGACTGTTATAAGGCGTGTCCCCAGGTGGCGGATAGGGGAACAACCTTCAGATATGAAGGCCAGCTGCGAAACAAGCAGAATAACTCTGACAAATAAGCAGTCGTGGACCAACAGCAGCATTGTTAGAATAGGAGTAGACCTCTTTAAAAATCCTGAGTTCAACTGACCCAGTTGATAGACCTCAGCAAGGGTTCCTCTCCAGGGATATGAAAGAGCTGTGTCTGTACTCATGTTAGAGTTGGCAGCAAAGGCTTCCATGTTAGGAATGGCCTCAAATTACAGGCAAAGTCAGAATTTCACCAAATTGTGTCTGGATCATGGTGCCATGATCAACGAAAGCTGCACCCCTACACCCCATTCCAAGAAATCAGACAATAAATTGAGCATGACGTTTCAATAGCAGTGTGGTTACCAACTTCCTCAATCTCCCTATTGTTTATTGGTCTTGTTACCTATGTTTCTAATCTAAAATTGTACCTTATTATTTTCTGATAATGTTTCTTCACAAAGTCTACCAACAATTTCTTCTGGGTTTCAGGCGTTACTTTTAGAAAACTCTTAATATATGCAAATATGTCAGTTATTAAGAATGATTGTGCACATAGTTGCAGAAGAGCAATTGCTCAAAGCATTTTATATATCTACTAGACGGGTGACCCGGGCTTCGCCCCGGGATTGACCTGTGTGAATATCTACCCGAGTGATATATATTTAGATAAGATTTTTTTTTATAATTGTTTGTTATTAGCATTATCTATTTGTTTGCATCAGCATAATTTAATCTAAGCTTTGATAGAGGGCGCTGTTCGTGAGCTAAGTAGAATAATTTGTATATATAGTTTTAATAATTTATTTATATATTTTTTAAAATAGCCTATCGTCTTCCCCATATTTTTTTTACCTATGTATGGAAATTTTGGTTTGAATTAGTGAACTACTGCGAATTTGTATACCGGACATACAAACAAACATACAAACATTCATTTTTATATATATATATATATAAGAATTTGGCCCATTCTGTAATAATTAAAAACCAACGAATAGTTGATTTTTATTCCGATAGATGGCGCAAGCCATTAGCAACTTTCAGTTGCCCGATAAGGAGATGCCTTTTTTCTTTTCTTAATATAATTGTATGTATTTCTACTGTCCTCAAAGCTTATGTCCCCATAGTTAATTTAAAATCCTCTCCAATTGGGGGACAAAGTGCCATGTGGTAAATAGCCAACCAATGACAGCAGCTCTCCATCATGGAGACTTATGGACTAAATTTTGATAAGATCTGAATAATCACCCAGATACTTCTCCTGTGGACCCTAAACTTCAACCCTTTCCAAGAGGTCAACATCAGTATCGGTATAAAAACAAAACAGCCCTATACAATATTATAGCTAGATGGTAGATATAACTGGCGAAACCGCTGGGAGGGTTTACAACTGATGAGCCAGGCCCTCCCATTAATATTTTATTATAGTATGAGTAGTAGAAATTCTTTCATTTTGAAAAGAATTATACACGTCAACAATAGTTTACATTTCTTAGGCATGGCAGAATGTACTTTTACTAGTCCTCTCATTGTTGACAATTTTCTGTTTGTTGCTATGGGGGATATACAGAAAGATTTGGCGAAATCCAAAATTAAACCTAATAAAATAAATGTGAAAATTTGACCTAATCATGTTGTTTGTTTACACACTGCAAATCAGTAAAGATAAAAGTCACCTCTCCCGTCAAAATAGATGTCAGAACTAGATGCTATCTATTGATCATCACCACAAACTAGTGGCCTCAGGTCAGTGACAAAGCCACAAAACCAGCTTTGACAAACTGAGAAGCATCCACCTAGAGACCATGGTTTTGGGCTAATGTTTTGGGCTTCTCAGTTTTCCAAAGCTGGCGTTGTGGCCTTGTCACCGACCTGAGACTGCTAGTTTGCGGCGACGATCAATAGATGGTGTCTAGTTTTGACATCTATTTTGACGGGAGAGGCGTCTTATCTTTATAGATGAATATCCTCCAGTCAAAATTTCCATCTATACTGCAAATCAGTGTTTATGATTGTCATAAAATGTCTCTAGATCAGCCAAATAGAGGAGTTAGGAAGATGTCTAACAGTGTTTATCTATCTCTAACTTTCACTGTCCTCCATGTAAAAATACTCAGTTCTGATTGGATCATGAACAGTCAACAAGGTGTTTAATAAAGGTAGCATCAACTCAGTAAGCACTGATAGGTAGAGTTATAGAATGTATTATGTGAAATTTCTTAGTTCTTTTATCTTAAAATTATAAGAAATACTAGTTTGCAATCTAGCTAATTTCTGACTTCTTAATAGTGCGAGCCGTCATTCTAAAAACGTGTTGCGTTTACCTCTCAGTTATCATCTTTCCTATTTAATAAATTATTTGCGGCTTATATTTAAAAAATTCTCTGACAATCAATAGTTTCAAATATGTGAGAGAAAAGCCTTTATATATCTCCATTTAAAATAAAATCTTGATATATTATTTTTAGTGATATTTTTAAATATACATGTTTTTCTCTCGGTTTTTGCCATTAGTTTTTAAAACAGCTTATATGTTGAGTACATGAATACATACCGTTTTATTAAATTTGAACTGTTTAGTTAGAATTTATCAGAATGGTTAAGGTTATTTTATATCAACCCAAGTTGTCCAAGTATACACAAAAACACGTGAAACCCAGAGTAACAAAATATGGTTTGATGATGATACACTATTTTTAAAATATATTTTAAATATTCATTGCTATTTATTTGTTTTCTATAATTATACATTTTTTTTCAAATATTTTAAATTTATAATTTAGTTATTTTTAAAAATTAGATCTGAAATGGGTTAGCCAAAGTATACTTTGATGAGCGGGAATTTATATTAACGCTATTTCTCTTTCCTCAGTAAAATGAACCCCCAGAGTAATAAACATAAGCCTTTAAAAAATTTAACTAGTTGTGAAAATATTATTTTAAAAAGTGTGCAATATCTAATTATATTAACTTGTTTGTCTCTGAAGTTAAATTGGGTAGTTGGCGCTCTGGGCTCCAGGAACCTGGGTTATAAATATATCTCTCGGAAGTCAAATATGATTATGAAAATAAAGAATAATTTTTTTGATTGATTTCTATATATATTTTTTTTATTTTTTACAATTTAACTCGATATCGATTTCAAGTTAAAAATTCAGTTCTCTAAGCAATCTTATAAACGCTGTAAAAGACGCACCAAAAAATATGCAAATTAAAAACTGAATATGCTCAATTTTGTATTTTGGCGGCCAATGAATGAACTGTGACATTGCAGTACATATTAACTGAAAAAATGACAGTATATAAAAGAATAGAAATTTTAATTCAAGGTTATAATAAACTAGCCAAGACCCGGGCAACGCCAGTACCCGATTAAATCGTAACAATTATGAATTGGCGCCGTGGATGTCATTCTTGTATCTACTTATATATTTGCCTTATTCTGTCTGTTTGTTTGTCTGTCTGAAGCTCACGGATGGGATTTTTCATAACCATGGTGGTTCAGTGGTAGAATGCTCGCCTGCCACGCGGGCGGGTTACTATGCAGTTTACTATGCAGTTTTCTATTTAGTCAATATACCTAAGTTCATGTTGCAAATGTAATTATCTCTATCGATTTAGTAGGTGAAATGCAAAAAAAAAAACTCGACATGATATAATCTTTATGAAAATTCACATTTTTATTTTTATATTTTCAAGACACACACAGTTTGGGGCGGGACGTTTCACAAGAGAGACATCCACGGCGCCAATTTATAATTGTAACGAATAGTATTTTAATTAAAACGTTTTAAAAACACACAGTTTGGAACGCGACGTTTCACAAGAGTGACATCCATGGCGCCAATTTATAATTGTAACGAATAGTATTTGAATTAAAACGTTTTTAAAATATATACGCACTCGGGTAAAACCCGGGCGTTGCCCGGGCCATTCGTCTAGTAATATATAAATGAGTTTTAAAAATTGTAAAAAAAAAAAAATGCCTCGGCCGGGAATCGAACCCGGGCCGCCCACATGGCAGGCGAGCATTCTACCACTGAACCACCGATGGTTATGAGAAATGGATATATTTGGGTATTTATTCCATTCACAAAAGCAAACGGTGTCAGAATTGATTAAGAAAGAATTGATTATGACGCTGATAACTGTATATGATTAGCGAATTTTATTCTGTCTATACTCAAGTAGATATTAACTATGCTTCTCAAACAAGTTCGCGCACAATACAAAAATATGTCAACATTTGAAATCGCTCGAAAATATGGTTGGTCTTATGACTCACTCGATATTATAAATGTAAACAATGCCGCTATTTAACGATTTCAGCTAGATTGGCCAACTCAAACTAATTCAGCGTTAAGGAGGCAGTAGTCGACCAAGAGAAATGGCTGAGCAGGAGAATTGGAACGACTTTCACAGCCCACAGCATATTCTTAAAAACGAAGTACTGAAAAAATAATTAATTAGTAGATTTAAAAAATCGGGTGACCTTACAGTTTTCCTTCGCGCAGACTACCCTCAACCTGTGCACTTCAATGAATACTTGCAGTGGTACAGTTGTTAGAGAGGATGGGGTGAAGATATTATTTAATATAAACATAATTAGTTTCAAATAGTTTGTTGCCTAAGAATTTTTAATTGGAATGAAGGATGCTTTCACATACATATGAGTTATTTTTGTTGTTGTTGTGGAAGGAAAGGCTAGCACAAAATTTCCTAGTTAACGAGGCCAAATCCTGATAACCAAATAGACTCTGACTGGTGAACATGGAGCCCAAGGCTACACAAACACCATAAAAACTCTACTCCAGGGCCCAGGGGGTTCACCCCTTGTACAACTGAAAGGAGTTGGCATGCAGCGGTAGCTCACCACTGACTAGGAAGTATGTGTGAGGGATTACACCGAGCCTGGTGTGAGAGCTGGAGAATGTGGTCAAAGATTCATTTAAATAGAAAGGCCTATAGACTCTCCTGGCCTTCCAACTGAATACCTCATCAACCACTATATGGCCTGCTACATTCTGACGACAAGAGTCCCACAGTGATGGAGGCAAACCTGTGGGAAATGACTTCAGAGCCTGTCAGGCTCAACAGCCTGGAAAATATGACCAGAAAGTAGATGAATCTGGATTTCACTGCAAGAATCATCCAAGTCACCACCAGGCGAGTTACTTGAATTAACATTGTGCGATGCTGAAGAAGCCATGCAAGGAGTTATGCCCAAGAGCTTGGCAGTTGAACCTTCAAGGCCAACCAGGAGAAGCAGGCCATGAAATAATCATCCAAGACATCAAGCCTCCAATTGTCTTTTGCCTTTCCTATTTTGAGAATGTATATGTCATAATTTGTATATAGCTAGATGTAACCCCACCACAATATGTATGCAATGTATGATCTAAAGATTTTAATAAAGGTTAGGCCTAGCGAATCTAGAGAGAAAGGCCATCAGAGAAGAAACAATCATTAGCAGGTTTTCATTATCCAGGAAGCAAAAGTTATTACCCAGGAACTAATAAAACTGAGTTCAAGAACCTTCTTCTTCCGGGAACATGTTAAAACATGATAAAGACAAAGGACTAGCTAAGATCCAATCAGAGTCCAGCAGGACTAGCTAAGATCCAATCAGAGACCGACACGAGTCGAGAGTCATCCAATGAGAGCATTGCAGAGTTAACGAGGTAAATCTCGGACTCAAGTTAATCAGTTAGCACCTGGACCTGCCAAGGAACAAGTTAGGAGCTCGACACCATCGCAAGTAGTCAGGACCTGGACAGCATCGCAAACAGCTAGGAGCTCGACACCATCGCAGACAGTTGGAACTCGCCACCATCTTCTCAGCACCCAGATAAGTCCAATGTTCAATATGTGAACAGCCATAGACATTAGTCAAATACGTCAATAGTCTCACCCCTCTCTCCCTTGATCGCTGGCCTATTTTCTCAATCCAATCCTGTGTCCTCGTTATTTTACCCTGTGAGAACACCTTACTAATTCAGCCAAACGACTGCGCCCACATCAACCACCAAGTAAGTCAACAGGGTCTACTTACTACAACAAACAACCAACCATCAATCACTCAATCAATCAATTACCTAAAAATCCCATATATTATAGTGAGTCGACAGGATAAAATGGAAAACGAACAAAACACAGAAGCGAAAATTAGCGACAGCGTAATTGGAGAGGAGGAGGCCAACGGCGGCGGCGAAGCCAGCCCTCTAGCGGGGGGTTTTACTCCAGTTGGCCGCCCTGCTCGCCCAGACAAGGTCGTCCGACCGCGTGGAAACGGAACTACCACCCTTCGATGGATCCTACAGCGCCCGCCAATTCTTCAAGTCTTACGACCGGAAGATGGACGACGCCCACGTGGACGCCACCGATAAGCTACTCCGGTTGGCCACCCAGAGCTACTTCCAGGTGAGGTAGACCCTCACGGATCTCTACCCGGAATCCAGCGAGGCCTCCTTCGCAAAATACTTCGCCATGAAGCTTGCTGGTCAGGCAGACCTGGAGACGTATTACAGGGAGAAAACCGCCATGGGTTTACAACTGGGACTCCCACAGGAAGTAATCCTCGAGACGCTGACGGAGGGGTTGCCGCTCTCCGACCAGCGCCTGGTCCGCGTGGTACCTCCTGAGAGCCTGGGAGAGTGGTTCCGATTGGTACAGCGGATCCACGGGCCCAACGTACCTACTGCACGACACCGCGAGGAACAACCGCCCACCCTGTCTGGCCCATACTCCAGCACACCCAGAAGAGCAGGTGCGTGGACTGCACCTGCTCCGCCGTCAAACTGTAAGTTCTGCGGCGCTCGTCATTGGCACAGCGAATGCCGATATAGCAAACAAGCTCAACACTCGAACGCACGGGCAGTGCAAACAGCCCCAACTCAACACGCGAGCGCACGGGCAGTGCAAACAGCCCCAACTCAGCAGCACGCCCGGCGTCCCACACCTCCACAACACGCCAAAGACGCACAAGACGCCCAAGCCTTTCGTCAATAAGGTAGGAAGGCATCAACCCTTTTTCGTCAGCCAATTGACGATGAAACTGTCCCTAACCCCTGAACTGTCACCCCCTTTTCTAATTGATACAGGCGCATGTTTGAACATAGTGCCCCATAATCTCTATAAAATTTTAAAAACTAACCTCCCTAAATTAAAATTAAAAAAACAGTCTATAGACCTACAGGCCATAAACGGTCTTGTACCAACAATAGGTAAAATAGTCCTCCCCCTGACAATAGGTAAAATAACTAAAAATGAGAATTTCCATGTCGTGGAAGCACCTCTGCCATTTGGAATTCTCAGCATAAACACCCTCCGGAATTTTAAAATAACCATAGACTTCAACCAAGGCACTATGTTCCAACTTGACGCTCCATTGTCTACCCCTACCTACCATTTTTATCATGTACCCAATGAATGCACGTATTGGGAGTGCCAAGCGGTGTCACAAAGGACTCACCATGCACACAAACCTTCCGCACATGGCACCCAATGCGCGCATCCATTGGTCCAAACCCAATCACCAACATGCCAATCTAGTCACGCGCACGCACAACAGCATATTTTCACTAAGGCCAATTGCCTTTATTATATGCCCTCAATGCACAAAGCCAAAACGGCCTCAAGTCACAACGACAAGGTACAAAATGTGTCCCTCCAACAGGACAACTCTCACACTAAACACACGCGTGACCACACGTCACCACACAACCGTCACGCACGTGTACATCGCAACAAGCGCGACACTCACAACAGCCACACCCAGACAGTATCCATCCAACAGGACAGCTCACACACAACGCACACACATGACCACACGTCGTCACACAACAATCACACACGCCAACATCGCAACAAGCGCGACACTCGTTCCAAAAGGCGTCAACAACACCATGCAGACACATGCACAACCACTACCAGTACAACCACACCATCTACACGAAACATAGAAACAATTCACGCCACCCAACAACCACACAATCGCAAAACATTGCGATCTTTCTTAGGCGCTGTGAACGCTTATAAAAAGTTCATTCCGGACTACGCCCGCTTGCAGACGCCACATGTCAACCTTCTAAAAAGGGATGTCATGTGGGTCTGGGATGACGAATGCCAGAAAGCGTTCACTAGCCTGAAAGAAAGCCTTACAACACACCCCATTTTACACCTTTACAAAGAAGGTCTGCCATGCCAGGTGTACTGTAACGCCTCAACACTCGGCATCGCAGGCGTCCTCAAACAGGTCCACCCTGATGGGAAGACCTACACAGTCCAGAATTTCAGCCGCTCCCTGCGTTCACACGAACGAAGCTATTCCATCTCTGAATTAGAGTGCTTAGCAATCGTTGAGAGTGTGGATAAGTTCCTCGTCTGTTTGATGGACAGAAAATTTACTATATTTTCTGACCATCACGCATTGCAGTGGCTGAAAAAGATCAAAAACCCGTCAGGCAGATTATTTCGATGGAGATTAAGGCTATCGAGATACGAATATGAGGTTCGTTACTTAACGGAGTACAACAATATGAGGCGGACCTCCTATCCCGAACCCGTTCTGTGGTTTCTTAGACGCCTCCCTTATTAAGAACCATCAGCCTTCCCCATCGGGAAATTCTAGCTTGACCATTGATCACAATGGACTGCATGCCGTTTCCCGAAAAGGTGTAACTAAAATCATAATCCCAAAGACACTCACCAACAAACTACTACAAACAGTACACACCCAATACAACCACCCAGGCATATCACAAATGACAAGGCTCATCTCCGCTCAGTATTATTGGCAGGGCATGTCAAAAGACATTACACAGAAGGTTAAAACCCGCCCAACCTGCCATTTGACAAAACGTCCATTGGGACCCACTTACAGGGAATTAGGTCAACCGCCAGAAGCCAAAAGGCCCTTTGACCTACTATCCCTCGACACCATAGCAGGGTTTGCCAAATATGGCAACGCCAAAGTATACCTCCATGTCGTAGTCGACCATTTCTCGCGCTACACATGGACGTTCCCGTACAAATCCACCAGCATTACTACCTATCAACAGGTACTCAAGCGAGTATTACAGGATGGATCTCTGAAACGCCTTCTTACGGATAGAGCCCCTGCATTCACTTCGCCAAAGTTTAGGAGCTTCCTGCTTAACAGGAGTATCCACCCGTTACTCACCACCAGCAATAATCCACAAGCCAACGATCTATGTGAACGCCTATACGCCACCCTTACAGGAAAACTTAGGCTACTACATTTGGAGAATCCTAAGGTCGCATGACCAAGTTGGTCAAACGAGTTACCACAATATACAACAATACCCCACACTCTATCACCGGTTTTCCGCCCATCTACCTGATGTTTGGCGTTCTACCCCCAGAACTTTCTGACCACACCACACCTTATCCAGACATCGACAGAGCCAGGAAGATCGCACACACGAGGACTCAAAACAAACACATACGAGATAAAAACGCTTATAAATAGGTGACCTGGTGTTGGTTAAAATATATCATCACCCCAACACAGGGAAACTCGCCCCATATTTCACAGGACCATACACCATATTAGAGATCATCTCACCAAATGTGGTCCGTATCGATAGACCCAACCAACCTCTCCAAAGAGATACTGATACAGTCCATGTGAACAAACTTAAACTATACACAGAAAACATCCAATATATAACACCACCCGCCATTAAGATACACCATGTGCAACATAAAAACAATCACACGTTTCCATTTAGACACCTCACACCCGAACTTTTTCCAGCGGGGCCGTTGAAAATCAAACCAACAAACAGCGAGCCTTTCAATCATTTAGATCCTAACATTTTTTCCAAAACCCGATTTACACCATTCAGCCATAATAACAAAGTACGCGACATAGCCCATCCGCAAATACATCCAATTCCAAGTTCGCCACAACCCATAGAAGTACAACAAGATACGCAAAAAAAACCCAATTCGTGGAGAAAATATGGGAGAAAATGTGCCAATATCCCATATTTCACTTAATATGTTTTATTTGTCTTCTAATTATGCCCTATAAACTCGCTCCATTTACAATAATAGTTTACATTGGAATTTATACCCTACAACCCCAACAGCTTTACCAGTTACAGGAATCAGTCTTCCATATTGGAAGTTCCATCCTAAAAGCAGTCTTCCATATAGGAAGTTCCGTCCTAAAAGCCATCTTCCATATAGGCAATGCAATTTTTGAATTTCTAACTCTTATATGGGAGATAATGGAAGAAAATTTAGAGCGAATCAGAGGACCTCAACCGACGTAAGTAAGAAATTGTCCAGCGGGCGTGACGCCATCTAATTCAATTAGAAGAGGCAGGAAGTTTCAAATTACACAAGGGAGGAAGACAGATTTAGAACCCCCGAAGGGCCTTGCACACGTCCGACAATAAAATTGAGGTCACTGTGTTCCCCCACGTCCGCCAATTTAACGGTCTTGGATCCACAGTTACAACGAGCTTACATATCGACTCTTACAAAAACACAATTTAATTATATTAATATCATTAACAAACAACTCCCCAATGAATTTCACCCACTCTATTCTTTTATTCTTCTTCTCCCAAAAACTTTTACATTTACCCACACTAAGCACAAGAGACTTTAGGATTTTAACAACACATAAAATTCATTTTTATATTTCTCACAAAAACTTATAACATGCCCAAACAACATCCCAATAAATTGCCGACCGATTTCGATTCTTTTAATAACAATTTTAAACAATAGCACATGGCAACACATAAAAAAAAAACACACAACACTCACGACCAATACACAACATGCAGATCTCAAGGTTAAATACGAACAAAAGCACGCACATTACCACTTAAAGGATAGGAAAAATTAGGTAGCAAAGCTTTCGATCTTACCTTTCTTACGAAAGGAATAAACAACCACTTTAGAAGGGTCGAGGACTTTCCTCGAACCCTGCATTCAAAGATCTGACTCCGGTTACGACCTCCCGATAAAAAGGTGGATATCGGGCGAGCATATCTTAAGTGCCCTAGGGAATTGCGTAAAAATCCCTAGAACGCATTAAGGCTCGAGACATATTAACATAATACACTCGGCCTTGAGATCTGGAAGACAATAACTACAAAACAACATACACACTTAAGTTTAATTAGATTCCCGTGTCTCCTGTATACATAATATAAAGCACAATTGGGAAAGATCATGTTTCTACCCATGAGTCGCACAGGAAAGACAAAAAATCTACGAGGCAAATAAAAAGAGCTGATTGCGCCGCGTGACATAGATACTGGCATGTAATTTTATCACAAAGAGAGTTTGTGAACCTCTTGCTCTACATTTTCCTTATCCCATTCATTTACATTTTTTTTAAATCAAAATTCTTAATCAAATTTACCATTTATCCTAATCAAATACTTATCATTTATCTTAATCAAATATTTACCATTTTATATAACAACTTCTTTTTATTTTGTTCATAAACCAATTACTCTCAACCACTAAACAAATTTTTCTCAACGAAAACTCACTGGTTTTCTTTTAATTTTATATATTTTATCTTCTTTTTATTTTTTGATTTCCAAAAAAGCCTTTTTCTTTTTTTCAACCATGCACCACCAAAGCATCCACTTTGATTTCTCACAACAAATTTTATTTTTGATTTCTCAAAAGCCCTAATAGAAAAATTCCCTCGATTTTAGTTTACCCATCTCGAGTAGAATATTGTTTAGGCACCTTTTTCTTTTTTTTCCTCAACAATGTACCATAGCATTCATTTGATTTCTTATAATTAAATATTTTGATTTCTCTTACTTATACTCAACCAATATCTCACCAACACCATTCTCTTTTATCTCTTATGTCACCACCCATGCTTGTATATAGCCTCTCAGTATCCATAATTAATTTTCCCACAAAATTATTTTTCCCTTACAGAATTCACTTCAGGCTACCCCTTCTTGAATTCTTCACATGTAGGGGGCGCATCTGTCATAATTTGTATATGACTAGATGTAACCCCACCACAATATGTATGCAATGTATGATATAAAGATTTTAATAAAGGTTAGGCCTAGCGAATCTAGAGAGAAAGGCCATCAGAGAAGAAACAATCATTAGCAGGTTTTCATTATCCAGGAAGCAAAAGTTATTACCCAGGAACTAATAAAACTGAGTTCAAGAACCTTCTTCTTCCGGGAACATGTTAAAACATGATAAAGACAAAGGACTAGCTAAGATCCAATCAGAGTCCAGCAGGACTAGCTAAGATCCAATCAGAGACCGACACGAGTCGAGAGTCATCCAATGAGAGCATTGCAGAGTTAACGAGTTAAATCTCGGACTCAAGTTAATCAGTTAGCACCTGGACCTGCCAAGGAACAAGTTAGGAGCTCGACACCATCGCAAGTAGTCAGGACCTGGACAGCATCGCAAACAGCTAGGAGCTCGACACCATCGCAGACAGTTGGAACTCGCCACCATCTTCTCAGCACCCAGATAAGTCCAATGTTCAATATGTGAACAGCCATAGACATTAGTCAAATACGTCAATAGTCTCACCCCTCTCTCCCTTGATCGCTGGCCTATTTTCTCAATCCAATCCTGTGTCCTCGTTATTTTACCCTGTGAGAACACCTCACTAATTCAGCCAAACGACTGCGCCCACATCAACCACCAAGTAAGTCAACAGGGTCTACTTACTACAACAAACAACCAACCATCAATCAATCAAACAATCATCTCAAAAGTCCCGATATTATTACATATATATATTTTCTCTCTCAATATATAATATATTTAACACATTTTAAATATATTAAACTTTTGTTTGTTTGTTTGTTTCCTCTTTAATAGGCGCAAATAGTTCAATATCGCGCCTGGTTGATTATAATAAAGTGAAAAAAAAAGAATAAACGTTTAGATAATTTTTATAAAGAATATATATTTTTGAACAAGGAGTTCATAGGAAGCAGAAGCATGTTAGACCAGTAGAGGATGCAAAATTTTGAAAGAGGGCAGTTGCTATCTAGAAATCTAGCAGAGAGAGGCGCAAGACACAGTAGAGAGCCGCGTCAAGATGTTAGGCGGCTTTGCTCTCTCCTTTACATTTAACCCTTTTGCTCTTATTTGAGTTTATAAAGGCCCGCAACAATAATCTTCAAAAGTTTTGTTTAAATATTTTAATTTTTAAAATATATATTGTTACGACTCTTCTCAGCCGTCGATGTTTGCGTGCAAGGTTTCTGAGAAGACAAAGTGGGTTCGTTTTGGATACAGCGTAGTACTATAGATTTATTTAAACACAACTTTAAATGAGATATTAAGGACTATACATGGGAGATAAACACTTGCCTTCCAAAGCCGTTCCAACTCTTTACTGTTCTTTGCCTCGCGCGGGCGTGCCTTGCCTCCCTTGTCTTTCCCACTTCTTCTCTTCTACTTTTCTGCATCGCTTCACTGCCCCCTTCTCAATCCTTTTCGTCCCGAAAAGGACTGACTTCCCCAGCAGCGCTGATCAATGGCTCTTTGAACGGGGCTAGTCTGTTGAAATGAACAACCTTTGGTTTAGAGTGGGATGAGCGTTGTATTCTAAATACGACATCGTTTAACTTCTTCACAATTCGAAAGGGGCCTTCCCAAGATTTTTGTAGCTTAGGCGAGAGACCTTTCTTCCTTTTCGGGTTGTACAACCAGACTAGTCCTCCCTCTTGAAGGTCGTTCCCGCACGCGTGGGTGGTGTCATACCTCACTTTCATTGCTTCGCTTGCAATCTCTAATTTCTCTCTGGCCCATCGATGCACTTTTTCAAGTCTTGAATGGAGTCGGTCAACAAATTCATTCGAGCCTTCCCCAATACTATTGGGGCATCCAAAGTTCAGATCACAGGGAAGCTTTAATTCCCTTCCAAAGAGCATCTTGGCCGGCGAGTAACCCGTGGTTTCATGGACTGAGGATCGGTAGGCCATCAGAAGAATAGGCAGTTGACTGTCCCAGTCTCTTTGGTTCTGGGCGACGAAGAGACTAAGTTGACTGGCTAAGGTTCTATTAAATCTTTCGACCATGCCGTCGGACTGGGGGTGTAAGGGAGTAGTCCTTGTTTTATGGCTTCCGAGAAGTTTGCACATTTGGGCAAAAAGTCTCGACTCGAAATTTCTCCCTTGGTCAGTGTGGATCTGCATGGGGACACCGAACCTACTGAAGAACTGGCTGATTAAGGTTTCAGCAACTGTTTCAGCTTCTTGATCAGCAAGCGGAAAGGCTTCAGGCCATTTGGTGAAATAATCCATTGCAACTAGGATATAGCGGTTCCCCTTGTCACTTCGCGGCAATGGTCCCATGATGTCGATAGCGATCCTCTCGAACGGGGCTCCCACGTTGTAAGTCTTGAGTTTGGCTCTCGATCTTGTCTTTGGTCCTTTTCTGGAAACACATTCCGTACACTGTCGTACCCATTTTTCAACACTGGCACGGCATCCAGCCCAGTAAAAGCGTTCTTTCACTTTCCCCAATGTCTTTGCAATCCCAAAATGTCCTCCGCTGGGGCTATTGTGCAGCTCTTTGAGGACGGAAGGTACTCGTGATTGGGGAAGGATCATCTTCCATTCAATGTGTTGACCATCATCACTCTCCCATTTCCGGTAGAGAACACCACCTCGAAATTCCAGCGAGTCCCATAAGGACCAATAGCTCTTGGTGATTGGGCTGCAGGATGCAACATCTTCCCATGCTGGCCTGTTGGTCCCGGCATTGAGCCAATTCATGACAGGCCGAAGATCAGCGTCTTCAAACTGAGATTTTCTCATTTCCTCGGGGCTCCATTCGTCTAACTTGAGTTCTTCCGCGAGGGGAAGCTGACGAATGTTGAGCTCAGCTTGTGTCTCTGCCTTGGAACAATGCTTGCAGTTCACTGGGCATGGTCGCCTCGAGAGAGCATCTGCGTTTCCGTGAGATTTCCCTTTCCGGTGTTGAATCTCCATGTCATACTCTTGAAGTCGCTGAATCCATCTAGCTAGCTGTCCCTCTGGGCTCTTGAAGTTCAACAGCCATCGTAGAGCTGCATGGTCTGTTCTAAGAAGAAACTTCTGCCCGTATAAATAATGGTGGAAATGCTCAGTCGATTTGACGATTGCCAGCAACTCTCTGCGGGTTACACAGTAGTTTCTCTCAGGTTTGGACAGAGTCTTACTGAAGTAAGCGATGACACGTTCGACTCCATCTTGGGTTTGAGATAGAACGGCTCCAATCCCAGTGTTGCTGGCATCTGTGTCCAAAATAAATGGCTCGCCTGGATCAGGGTAGGCTAGCATCGGCGGAGAAGACAGGGCCTGCTTCAGTTTATCCATCGCCCTTTCGCAGTCAATAGTCCAACTGAAGGGGCGGCCAGACTCCGTTAGTCGGTGCAAAGGTCTCGCGATGTTTGAAAACCCCGGAACAAATCTTCTATAATAGCTGCACAAGCCTAGAAAACTTCTCAATTGGTGTACATCCCTTGGTACAGGCCATTGCCGAACAGTCTCAGTTCGGTCTGGATCAGTCTGTATTCTTTGGCGCGAAATCACATGGCCCAGGTAACGAACTTTCTCTTTGAAGGGTTTGCACTTTCTCGGATTCAACTTCAATCTTGCTCCTCGAATCTTTTGTAGGACTCTTTCAAGATTAATTAGATGCTCTTCAAAACTCTTTCCCATCACAATAATGTCATCAAGATAGACTAGGCATGTCTCCAAAGGAATCCCTTGCAGCACCGTCTCCATCAGATGCTCGAAGGTGGCAGGGGCGTTGCATAACCCAAAGGGCATTACCTTGAACTGCCAAAGCCCGTTTCCTGTCGTGAAGGCTGTCTTTTCTCTGTCTTCTGGGTGAATGCTGACTTGCCAGTAGCCGCTTTTGAGATCCAAAGTGCTGAACCACTGCGATCCGGAAAGGGTGTCGAGCGTAGCATCAATTCGGGGGGAGAGGGTAGGAATCCTTTTTGGTCAGATCATTTAGGCGTCGGTAATCCACACAGAATCGTGTGGAGCCATCCTTTTTCTTTACAAGCACAACGGGAGATGCCCAAGGACTAGATGAAGGCTCGATGACATCTTGTTCTGCCATTTCCTCAATCAGTTTGGCAACCTCGTCTCTCCTCGTCATGGGCAATCTTCTTGGGAGCTGCTTGACAGGAGTAGCTCCTCCTGTATCAATCCGATTCTGCGTCACATTCGTCCGCCCAACATCTTTGGGGCTGGTAGCGAATACGTCTTCATATTGGCAGAGTAGATGTTCAAGCTTCTTTTGTTGTATCCAGTTCAGCCCCTCTCGCGTTCCTTCTAATAGCTCCTGCAGATGGCCTGGAATCAAACTGCAACAAGGGCTTTTATCCAAGTTTTCGACAGTTGTGCAATGGGCCACATTTGTAACAGGCTCAGCTATAGCTATTTCAGTCCCTTTTCCGAGGGTTTTTGCAGAGTCGAGGAGATTGACCACTCTAATCGGGATGTTACTCTGATCAGATTTACACAGAGTCCGAGCTAACAAGAGTCCTTTTTGACCAAACTCCTGGCCATTCTCTTCCACAATCAGCAGCTGGGGTACCCCGAGAGAAGCAGTCAGACGTCCTTCAAGAATGCATTCACTCCTCGGAGGAATTTTAACGTCAGATTTGAGTATTACTTTCAGGACTTTATTGGTCGCCGAACTCCTCGAACACACTAAGGGAATCTCTTCTCCCGCAATCTTGAGTACATTCTCTTGGAAGTCAATGCTGAATCCAAATTTGCGAAGCACGTCCAAGCCGATGAGGCAGTCGTCTTTGATGTCAGCGAGGTACCCAAGGTGGCTGAACAAGTTGTTTCCGATCTGAAATTTCAGCACTACTTGACCATAGACTTTTGCTTGTTCTCCAGTGGCTGTTTGCAACACCAGCTCGTTCGACACAGGAATCCTCCTTGATATTGACTCCATTCTCTGAGCTAAATCGACACGGAGCAAGGTGACGTTGGCGCCAGAATCAATCACCATTCGACAAGGCAACCCGTTGACAAGTCCTTCTGTGGCCAGCTCATTGGAGCCTCCCTGGAGATTCGAGACTCTGATAATTTTTCCTGAGGCCTCGTCACATCGCATAGCCAGCCCAGGCCCCGTAAGGCTGGCTAATTTTCGTTTCCCGAATATTTCGGAATGGTATTGCCCCTCTCCGAAGGTGCCTGCCGTACTCTGCAATTAGCCCTAATGTGTCCGGGTTTACCACAGTTCCAGCAGATAGTTTTGGCATTGGGTCTGTAGGTGCGCTGGCGATAGGTCCCCGGGGCTGATTCTGAGAAAGACATACCTTTTTTCATTTCTTCTACTGTCCTCTGTAACTGAGAAATTGCTTCTTTAATGTCGCCGTCTTTTTGAGATTCGTCGGTCTTCACGACGCGCACTACCTTCTGATAGCCTCTTGTCGCATCACGGGCTGCCTCGAATTTCAGTGCGTGGATCAACGCCTCCTGCAACGTCTTGGCTTCAGACATTCGCACTGATTGTTGACACTCAGGGTCCTCGATGGCATCCACGAAATTTTGATGTGCCAGCAGATCTTGAACATGGCGGGGGCAATCAGGGAAGGCTAACCTCGCTAGCCTTTCGACATCTGCTGCCAACTCCTGCAGCGTCTCGTCGCGCTTCTGGCGGCGATTCTTTAATTTCACGACATGGTAGGGCTGCAAAATGTCATCTCCGAAGCGTAGAGTCAGGGCATGGATCAGGCATTCATAGTCCAATGATTGTTCTAGTGGCAGGGATTGTAGAACCTCAGTGGCTGAACCTCGGAGCGATGCGGCCAGGTTTATTGCCTTCTCACTGGAGTTCCAGCGATTGCCCAAGGCCACCACTTCGAACTGGGTCTTAAAGCACTTCCACGAAGTCTGTCCGTCGTAGGTAGGAGGCTTTATTCTTGAAAAGCATTCAGTAGTTTCTAACGGAGGAGAATTGTCCGCTATTCTAAAAGACAGGGGTGTGGCTACAGGGACATCAGCTACATTATTCTCGAGCCTTCTCAATCGGGACTCCATATCACTCTGTATAGAGCCTATTTTCTTATTAATCTCTTCGAGTACTTTATCAAAATCTTCCATTTTCTTCCGGGTTAGCATAGGGCAATATTTTCAGAAATTGAAAAGATAACTAAGCTGTACCCCGCTTCTGACACCAGTTGTTACGACTCTTCTCAGCCGTCGATGTTTGCGTGCAAGGTTTCTGAGAAGACAAAGTGGGTTCGTTTTGGATACAGCGTAGTACGATAGATTTATTTAAACACAACTTTAAATGAGATATTAAGGACTATACATGGGAGATAAACACTTGCCTTCCAAAGCCGTTCCAACTCTTTACTGTTCTTTGCCTCGCGCGGGCGTGCCTTGCCTCCCTTGGCTTTCCCACTTCTTCTCTTCTACTTTTCTGCATCGCTTCAATATTTATTTTAAAAGATTGAATATATGTAATATAGACTATTTTTGACGCGTATGATTCTTTTTGAATTAAAACAATTTTCTACTGCCCTTACTGCAATGATAAATAATAGAAGGGCCTGGCTCATCAATGGTGAACCCTCCTAGCGGTTTAGCAAGTTTAATTTATCATAACCCTGTAATATTGCATTTGGTTGTTTTCCTTTTATACTGATACTGAAGTTAGACTCTTATGTGGTAAGGGTATTTTAAATTAAATATGGATATAAACTTTGAGGACATATAAAAGAGATTCGGCCCTGCAAAAGCAGGGCCAGAGATGATATAGACTCCTGTGGTCCTTGCATCCCGGTTACCTCCTCCAGTCACCCAGCTAAAGGAATGATGCATTCTCCATGCACCGAGCGGCCATATGGTATGGCCTCTCGCGCCCGCCTTTATGGTCTAGCTCAGTGGAGTCGACCAGTCACCCACAGGCGTCTTCGAAAGTTACTTAGCCAGGTTGCCGTCCTGGCCATCTCGTTCGGGCTTGGAAAAACCCGTCCTACGTTCCAATAGGACTCCCCCTCTTTTTGGCCCTCGTGATTTAGTTCTCAGTACTCCCTGAAAACCAGGGGCCTTTGAGGTTCGAGGTTAACACGGGGGAGGAGGGGTTACTACTGTGTGTACACCTTGGCATTTCATGACGCGTTCGGCAAGGACGCTCCCAATCGCACACACACAGAGCGAAGACCCAAGAGTTCAAAACTCAAGGCAGACCCATCGACAGGGATCCTACATGGCACGGGAGCCTGCTTCTCTCCGCAAAATTGAGGACAGTAGAAATACATATAAATATATAATATGCTCATATTTCTCTTCCGCAAATTTTAAGTAAAAGTATTATGATGCCTATATATGATGCCTTATATAGCGCGCCATCTGTTTATAAGACATTTAAACTATTTTTGACAGGTATGATTCTTTTTTAATTAGAACAATTTCTACTACTCTTACTGCAATGATGAAATAATAGGAGGGTCTGGATCTTATAACAGATGAGGCGCTAATGCATTATATTGAATATATGTAATGAATTTTATTTTTCCTCAATATCTTAAATATTTTGAGTATAATATGTTAAATAAATTTTTAGTTGGCAATTTATAGAGTAATTAATGCATGACCTTGACGCTAATGATATGTTATACAGTAGAACCTCCATGAGAGGACACTCACTCTAGAGGAAACCTCCTATAAAGGACTGTTTTCATTTGTAAAATGATCATTTTTACTCTTTAGCAACTTTCCAGTAAGAGGACACCTATCCCCAAAGGACACTTTGGCTCTGCAATTAGGTGTCCTTTACAGGGAGGTTCTACTGTACTGTGTAAACATTGTGACAACCAGTTTTAAAAGTTAGCTTCATGTCATTCAGGCAGACTGAGTGTAGATATATCCAGGCCAGTATTATATCCATCCTTCAAATTGAGTTTGCAGAGACATATTAAACATGGAATTTGACTAAGTAGTGTAGAAATGTATTAAGTGATGATCACCAAGGCGTCCGGAGACGTCCAGGACAGTAGTGAGACTCCTCTAAGGAGAATCTTTAGGAAACCACAAAAAACATTACAAAGACACACACACACATCCCAGGAAATTCAACACCAATAGTATACAACACAAGTATCCAAACACATTCAGAACGCAACACGTTCGCCAAAACACTCAACACCACAAGGACATAAATCAGGCATTCCACAAGCACCAGGTCACAATACATGAATCCAAATCCCACGAAAGCGTAACACAAGTCCTCAAAGGCATTCACAAACTTCCAGAGGCTCGTCCATTTAAAAAGCGACAGATGGTTGCCGAATCCAATCGCTGGAGATGTCGATGAGAAATATCAGAGCTATCCTGTCAAACTCTATGGGAGCCACTTTGGTTAAGACGTGGACGATGGTATCATTCGAGCAGGGCGCATGATTGAAGCGACTGCAAAGCTCTTCAGCACAAGTCTTAGTTAGCTTGCAAAGATGACATTACAATCGGTAAGTGTAGGGAGCGAGGTCTAACTCCTAGGAAACGCCTTGTAGTTTGAGTAATAAGTGATGCTCTCTGCCTCAGGAACTGACTAGCTCTTTCGATGTATCCATAATTGAAGTTGGCGAAAGACTGTCTTTGAGATCATGGTTGTGCCTTAAGAGACGCTGGACCATTGTTATCACATCATCGCTGGAAAAACTATTCTGGCCTTCCCAAATGTCTCTGGTGAAGCAGGGTCTACCTCCGTTGCTTGCTTCTGCAAGGAAATCTCGTGTAAGCTCAATCAGAACGTTATTATGGTTCGATGAGCAATAATATAGATTTAGGTATTGGGTGACACGGTCTCTCCAGACGACGCACGTCGACACTGATTAAGATGGTGGCAACCATGGTGCTCTCCAACTCAGAATCGAAGAAGGAGGCTTTAGATTCTTCGCAAGGTCTTCTAATGAACCAGATGCCAGGTCTCGAGGCATCTCCTTTGATATGTTCCGGTCGCCATAGATCAGCATGCCATTTTCGCCACCAAGGGCTCTAGGATGTTGTGTAGATTCAAAAGCATGAGAGACCTGAGCGTTGATGTATGATCCTCGAGGTCGATAACGGCAATATTTCCCAGCCACAGGAACTGCGGAGCAAAGACCCAGCAGATCTGATGATGATTGTAGCAAATGCAAATATGTCACTATAGGAAGAGATCTGCTATGTCGTTCATGGACATGAATGTTGTTTCATCAAGGAAGCAGATGTTGACTTCGTGCTCCTTGCTAAAGCTTTTTTCGCTGAAGATCGCCAAAATCATGAGCATTAAGTATCTCAATTCGAAAAATGATTTGAGATGATTCATACACACAACAGGTTACATTCTCGCAAGATCTATAAGTTTGCTTGCCAATCTATGAATGGTCTCCTCCTGCCAATTGTTTTATTTTGTGAGAACTTGATCATATGTTTTAGATGCGCCGTTGTATAATTTCCCATTTAGCTTGATTCCCTAACTCCATGTGAGAAGTCAACGTGGAATAAAGGGTAACTTTAACAACAATTGAAAATAAATGAACAAGATTAAATGAGTAAAGAAATGGGAAAGAAAGACTACTTTGAGCGGGTACATGAGAAATTTTTGCCGTATTCAAGAGAAGTACGCTGTCATCAACTGTCCAGAATTCCAACCCCT
>CP092878.1:77045448-77057337 GCA_030710605.1 Cordylochernes scorpioides | reverse complement strand
ACTTGTGCTGCTTCTCCCGCCCGCCACGTAGATGAGAGGTTGGACTTCTGGACAGGTGATGACAGCGTACTTCCCTTGAAGACGGCAAAAATTTCTCATGTACCCGCTCAAAGTAGTCTTTCTTTCCCAGAGCGATATCTTCCTTTTCTTTACTCATTTAATCTTATTCATTTATTTTCAATTGTTGTTAAAGTTACCCTTTATTTCACGTTGGCTTCTCACATGGAGTTAGTAAATCAAGCTAAATGGGAAATTATACAACGGCGCATCTAAAACATATGATCAAGTTCTCACAAAATAAAACAATTGGCAGGAGGAGACCATTCATAGATTGGCAAGCAAACTTATAGATCTTGCGAGAATGTAACCTGTTGTGTGTATGAATCATCTCAAATCATTTTTCGAATTGCGATACTTAATGCTCATGATTTTGGCGATCTTCATCGAAAAAAGCTTTAGCAAGGAGCACGAAGTCAACATCTGCTTCCTAGATGAAACAACATTCATGTCCATGAACGACATAGCAGATCTCTTCCTATAGTGACATCTTTGCGTTTGCTATAATCATTATCAGATCTGCTGGGTCTTTGCTCCGCAGTTCCTGTGGCTGGGAAATATTGCGTTTATCGACCTCGAGGATCATACATCAACGCTCAGGTCTCTAATGCTTTTGAATCTACACAACATCCTAGCCCTTGCTGGCGAAAATGGCACGTGGATCTATGGCGACCGGAACATATCAAAGGAGATGCCTCGGGACCTGGCATCTGGTTCATTAGAAGCCCCTGCGAAGATTCTGAAGCCCCTGCGAAGATTCTGAAGCCTCATTCTTCGATTCTGAGTTGGAGAGCACCATGGTTGCTACCATCTGAATCAGTGTCGACGTGCGTCGTCTGGAGAGATCTTACTTCTGAGACTGTGTCACCCAATACCAAAATCTACATTATTGCTCCTCGAACCATAATAACGTACTGATTGAGCTTACACGAGATTTCCTTGCAAAAGCAAGCAATGGAGGTAGACCCTGCTTCACCAGAGACATTTGAAAAGGCCAGAATAGTTTTTACAGCGATATTGTGATAACAATGGGTCAGGATCTCTTAAAGCACAGCCATGATCTCGAGAACAGTCAACTTCAATTAAGGATACATCGAAAGATCTAGTCAGTTCCTGAGGCAGAGGGCATCACTTATCACTCCAACTACAAGGTGTTTCATAGGAGTTAGACCTCGCTCCCTACACTTACCGATTGTAATCTTTGCAAGCTAACTAAGACTTGTGCTGAAGAGCTTTTCGGTCACTTCGATTAGGCTTCTCAGATGATACCATCGCCCACTTCCAAACCAAAGTGACTCCCATAGAGTTTGACAGGATAGCTCTGAATTTTCTCATCGACATCTTCGACGATTGGAATGCGGCAGCCACCTGCCTATTTCCAAATGGACGAGCCTCTGGAAGCTTGTGAATGTCTTTGGGGACAAGTGTTATTCTATATATCGTGGTGTTTGGATTACTGAATTGTGACCTGGTGCTTGTGGAATGCCTGAATTGTTTCCTTGTGGTTTTGAGTGTTGGATGAATGATTTGCGACTTGGTTCTGTTTGTATTCTGATATATGCTATTGGTGCTTAACTCACTGGGATGTGTCTTTGTAGTGCCTTGTTAATATCGTCATGGTGTTTTCCTTTTTGAGTTGTGCTCTGGCAGTGCTTGGATTTCTGTTGTGTTAACTTGGTGTTAGGATTCCTGAATTTGTTTCTGATCGTTTTATAATTAATGTATTTTTCCTGGTGGTTTTGAGATTATTTTGATATGTCCTGGTCTTCGAATTCTGGGTTTATCCTGCATGTATATGGATTCTTGTGTATTGCATCCAGGTGATGTTTAGATTTGTGTTTTTTTTTTTGTGTGGTATTGGATTTTATGTGTTATTCTTCTTGGTTGTGTGTAATTTATTCTTGGGTTTTGTACCAATGGTGGAATTCTTGGGTTTTGTAGAAGTGGTTTTGGAATTCTTGTGTTATTTTTCTTAAGTGTAATTGATCCTTGAGTTTTTTACCAGTGATGTTTTATTTTTGTGGGTTGTGCGGTTCCCCCCATTGTTTTGGGTGCCCTAGTTGTTCCCTGATGGTGTCTGGTTTCTCAGGTTGTGAATTTTTGTAATGTTTGTATTACTGAATGTTGTCAGAGTGTTAGGTGCTTGGATTCCATATTTGTCCCAAGGGGTATTTTGGATTCAGATACTGTGGTGTTTTATCCTATATCTCTTAGTTGTGTTGAGATTCCTGAATTGTCTTCTTGTGGTGTTGCTTGTTTAGAATTTTAGGTTGTATCCTGGAGATCTTTGATTTCCTTATTTGTTTCTTGGTGGGTTTATTTATCTGTGCTCTGTGGATAGATTGGCGTTGTTTAGAATATTGGTTTGTTGAAAATTATAAATATATGTTTTAGCGCTATTTTTTTTTTTAGACATATATATTGTGGCGAAGAAATATTTTATTATTTAATTTAATATTATTCAATGAGAAAATATATTCAACAGATTATAAAAATATATATTAATCTGTATTTGTGAAATCATCTTTAAAATATTTCTTTGCTTGATTGCTTAAGATTCTCTAGCTGTAAATAGTTTGGCGGACCTGTTAATAATTGTCGACTCGTCGCTGTAACGTCATCAATAAATACTTTTACATCTTAAGATATTTCAAGGCTTGATTTCTACGCTACAACTGGTGGAGAGACTGGACCGATGCCCATTAAGAAATAAAAGAAAAATTGATTCTGTTGAACCAGAAGAAATTTCTATGAATGTAAAGAAAAGGAAGGTACTCAGGTAAGCAACTACGTTGTTCAACATCTGCCAAGGAACCCTTCCATTTTCTCCGGGGAGGATGGTGAAGATCTCCAAAATGGTTAAAAGGGTATGCACGTGTGGCAAGGTACAACCATTGGGACGAAACCCTTTGTCTTACTAAAGTTTATTTTTATCTGTCTGGAACTGCTCTCAAATGGTTTGAGAACAACGAAGAAAGCATACAGACTTGGAAGGAATTCACATCTCAATTAGAGAATGTTTTCGGAAAAAAAGAAAATTCAAAATTGCAAGCGGAGAAGAAACTTAAAACACGGGCACAATTAAAAGGTGAAAGTACCGAATGTTACATCCAGGATCTCCTGTGCTTGTGCAAAGAGGTTGATCCTCAAATGAGCGAGGAAGATAAAATCTCCCACCTCATGAAGGGGATAGCTGAGGAGCTTTATCAAGCACTCCTACCGAGGGATGTACAGAGCACCGAGCAATTCATTACAGAATGTCGCCGTGTCGAAGCGCTCCGTTGTAGGCGAGTTACCCCAACCAGGTACGAGCGCCTACCAAATGTAGCCTCTCTCTGTGACCAGTATGACGGAGAAGATCTGTCATCTTTGATTAGGCAAATTGTTCGTGAGGAGGTACAGCGGGCATTAGGCTCTCCTCGGGAGGAACCAAAAAATGCTACAATCGAAGAAATTGTAAAGGAGGAGATTGGAAGAACCCTGGCGCCAACCTCAAAGTCTAAGAGAAGTCCCCCTCAGAAGGAAAAACCCTGACAGTTTTTAAATACTAGATATGAGGCCGAAACGATAAGACCGCACCCTGAACCTCGATACCCAAAACAAGGAGGAAGACGCGACACCAATGATTGGCGTACAACTGAGGGAAGGCCAATCTGTTTCTACTGCGGACGCCCAGGTCACGTCGTCCGCTATTGCCGTGACAGGAAGAGACACAATGAGGAAAGGAGAAATGACTATTTCCAAAGAAAGCAAGACGCAATGGTATCCTACAACTCTCGAGCTGAATCTCAGGACCCCAATGACGAATCATCGAGGAAAACTTTCACTCGCTACCGAAGCCCTACTTCATATCGCGGTCGAAACAGACAACATTTCTCACCTGCTAGAAGATCTAGCTGGACGCCCCGCCATTAAAACTAGATGATAGACCACATTGGAGGTGAGGCCGTAAAGTTATAAAATCCCTCCTTGCCGACCACGTAGAAATTAGAAAAAGCTACCTTGACGTAAACATAGACCTACCAAGTCCTCATGAAGAAGATATCTCAACTGAAAGAAGCCATCCACCGCAGTCACCTGAAAATATCCCTGGCCATAGTACTAGATCTTAAGACTGACGACAAGTCTCCTGCTGAGCATCGGGTTGATGCTCTTTATAGGAGGAGGCTATGTGGCGAAGAAATATTTTATTATTTAATTTAATATTATTCAATGAGAAAATATATTCAACAGATTATAAAAATATATATTAATCTGTATTTGTGAAATCATCTTTAAAATATTTCTTTGCTTGCTTGCTTAAGATTCTCTAGCTGTAAATAGTTTGGCGGACCTGTTAATAATTGTCGACTCGTCGCTGTAACGTCATCAATAAATACATTTACATCTTAGGATATTTCAAGGCTTGATTTCTACGCTACAATATTTAAAATCTATTTCTACAGCCCTTCTACTTCAAAGATTGGAAAATTGAAAGAAGGAAGAACCACTGATGAACCATGATCTCGTTATTTCAAATTTTCAATCATTGTAGTATAAGATGGATGTAGAAATAGATTTCAAATATATGTGCTTAAAATTAGCGCTTTTAAAATATATTTATAATTTTCAATACATAGTGAGTGCTAAGTTTATGATATTTTAAATATTGGCTTGTGTTCCATTGTTATTTGGATTTTTGGCTTCTGTCTCTCCTAGAGTGATTGTGTAATGTACTGTTAGCTTCTGAATATATCTGGGTTATGCCTTTGTGTGTGTGTTTTTAGATTATTTAAATGTCCTTCTGGATATAGATGTATTCTTGTGTACAGATGATATATTATTTTCATAATGTATCCTTATGTTGTTTATATCCCCCACCACCGAACATCTGGCCCATCTGGTCACGGCGCTCTACTGGGTCTTGCGTCTCTCTCTGGTAGATAGCAACTGCCTTATTTCAAAATTTTGCGCCTTCAACTGGTCTGCCATGCTGCATTCTATGAACTCCATGTTAAAATATATATATATTTTATGAAAATTCTAAAATTTTAATATATTTAAAATGTTAAATGTATTATTTATCGAGAGAAAATATATATACATGTCATAATTTGTATATACCAAGATGTAACCCCACCACAATATATGCAATGTATGATCCAAAAGGTTTTAATAAAAGCTAGGCCTAGCGAACTGGGGAGAAATCATTACCAGGTTTTCATTATCCAGGAACTAATAAAAACTAAGTTCAAAGACTTTCTTCTTCCTGGTCCCTGATAACCATGAGAAAGACAATGGAAGCACCAATATCCAATGAGAGTCCAGTATGAATAGCTAACATCCAATCCACAGTCGCCACGAGACGATTTCAACCAATGAGAGCAATAGAGAGTTAACGAGGTAAATCTCGGACTCAAGTTAATCAGTTGGGAGCTCGACACCACAGCAAGCAGTACGCTTAAGCCCTTCTCATCACCAAAGGTAACCTATATGTTCAACATGTAAATAGTCAAGTACTCCATTAGTCAAAACCCTTCTCTCCCTAAGTCACCTGGTCCTATTTTCAGTCCCATTCTGTGTCTTTCTCGTTATTTCCCTTGTGAGAAAACCTGCCATTTCAGCCAAAACGACTGCGTCACCAATCACCCCAAGTTAACCCCCTCAAGTAAGTCAACAGGGTCTTACAACAACCAATCCAAGCAACCAATCCAACCAATCCGAACGGATAATATTATATACATTCTTAAAATGAAAAATGCAAAAGACAATTTGAGGCTTGATATCTTGAATGATTATTTCATGGCCTACTTCTCCTGGTTGGCCTTGAAGTCAGGCCTGGTAAGTTTAACTGTCAGACTCTTGGACATCACCTTTTGCATGGCTTCTTCAGCATCGCACATTGTCGAGTAACTCGCCTGGTTGTGACTTGGATGGTTCTTGCTGTGAAGTCCAGGTTCATCTACTTTCTGGTCATATTTCCCAGGATGTTGAGCCTGTCAGGTTCTGAAGTCATTTCCCACAGATCTGCCACCATCACTGTGGGACCCTTGGCGTCAGAAGGTAGCAGGCCATGTAGTGGTTGATGAGGTATTCAGTTGGAAGGCCAGGAGAGTCTATAGGCCTTTCTATTTAAATGAATCTTTGACCACATTCTCCAGCTCTCACACCAGGCTCGGTGTAGTCCCACACATACTTCCTAGTCAGTGATGAGCTACCGCAGCATGCCAACTCCTTTCAGTTGTACAAGGGGTGAACCCCCTGGGCCCTGGAGTAGAGTTTTTCTGGTGTTTGTGTAGCCTTGGGCTCCATGTTCACCAGTCAGAGTCTATTTGGTTATCAGGATTTAGCCTCGTTAACTAGGAAATTTTGTGCTAGCCTTTCCTTCCACAACAACAACAAAAATAACTCATATGTATGTGAAAGCATCCTTCATTCCAATTAAAAATTCTTAGGCAACAAACTATTTGAAAATAATTATGTTTATATTAAATAATATGAAAAATAGTACAAATGTGAAATTGTACTTGGATAAGGTGCATAAATTAAGAAAAAGGCATCTCCTTATCGTGCAACTGAAAGTTGCTGATGGCTTGCGCCATCTATCGGAATAAATATCAACTATTCTCGTTGATTTTTAATTATTCCAGAATTGGCCAAATACCCATTCTTGATTAATCAAGAAAAGCTAACCACGGACGGTTTCGGGCTGTTGGCCCTCATCAACGTGGTGCAAGCTGTACCTCAACGACCAAAAAATTGGTCATTAAGGCATCCTGAAAAATCATGAAACGGGTAGTTAAGGCCAGATTTGCGTGAGAACGCTACACAATGTGAAAAAATAGTATTTATGCACCTTATCCAAGTACAATGTCACATTTGTACTATTTTTTCACATTGTGTAGCGTTCTCACGCAAATCTGGCCTTAACTACCCGTTTCAAGATTTTTCAGGATGCCTTAATGACCAATTTTTTGGTCGTTGAGGTACAGCTTGCACCACGCTGATGAGGGCCAACAGCCCGAAACGCGTCCGTGGTTAGCTTTTCTTGATTAATCAAGAATGGGTATTTGGCCAATTCTGGAATAATTAAAAATCAACGAGAATAGTTGATATTTATTCCGATAGATGGCGCAAGCCATCAGCAACTTTCAGTTGCACGATAAGGAGATGCCTTTTTCTTATTAAATAACATATATATTCACCCCATCCTCTCTAACAACTGTACCACTGCAAGTATTCATTGAAGTGCACAGGTTGAGGGTAGTCTGCGCAAAGGAAAACTGTAAGGTAACCCGATTTTTTAAATCTACTAATTAATTATTTTTTCAGTCACTGATGTGTACTTCGTTTTTAAGAATATGCTGTGGGCTGTGAAAGTCGTTCCAATTCTCCTGCTCAGCCATTTCTCTTGGTCGACAACTGCCTCCTTAACGCTGAATTAGTTTGAGTTGGCCAATCTAGCTGAAATCGTTAAATAGTGGCATTGTTTACATTTATAATATCGAGTGAGTCATAAGACCAACCATATTCTTGAGCGATTTCAAATGTTGACATATTTTTGTATTGTGCGCGAACCTGTTTGAGAAGCATAGTTAATATCTACTTGAGTATAGACAGAATAAAATTCGCTAATTATATATACAGTTATCAGCGTCATAATCAATTCTTTCTTAATCAATTCTGTCACCGTTTGCTTTTGTGAATGGAATAAATACCTAAATATGACCATTTCTCATAACCATCGGTGGTTCAGTGGTAGAATGCTCGCCTGCCACGCGGGCGGCCCGGGTTCGATTCCGGCCGATGCATTTTTTTTACAATTTTTAAAACTCATTTATATATTATACAAGAATGACATCCACGGCGCCAATTTATAATTGTAACGAATAGTATTTGAATAAAAGCATTTAATCGGGTAAAAAACCGGGCGTTGCCCAGGTCTTCGACTAGTTTATTATAACCTTGAATTAAAATTTCTATTCTTTTATATACTGTCATTTTTTCAGTCAATATGTACTGCAATGTCACAGTTCATTTATTGGCCGCCAAAATACAAAATTGAGCATATTCAGTTTTTAATTTGCATTATTTTGACTTTTTTTATAGCGGTTATAAGATTGCTTAGAGAACTGAATTTTTAACTTGAAATCGATATCGAGTTAAATTGTTAAAAATAAAAAAAATATATATATATAGAAATCAATCAAAACAATTATTCTTTATTTTCATAATCATATTTGACTTCCGAGAGATATATTTATAACCCATGTTCCTGGAGCCCAGAGCGCCAACTACCCAATTTAACTTCAGAGACAAACAAGTTAATATAATTAGATATTGCACACTTTTTAAAATAATATTTTCACAACTAGTTAATTTTTTTAAAGGCCTATGTTTATTACTCTGGGGGTTTATTTTACTGAGGAAAGAGAAATAGCGTTAATATAAATTCCCGCTCATCAAAGTATACTTTGGCTAACCCATTTCAGATATAATTTTTAAAAATAACTAAATTATAAATTTAAAATATTTGAAAATGTATAATTATAGAAAATAAATAAACAGCAATGAATATTTAAAATATATTTTAAAAATAGTGTATCATCATCAAACCATATTTTGTTACTCTGGGTTTCACGTGTTTTTGTGTATACTTGGACAACTTGGGCTGATATAAAATAACCTTAACCTTTCTAAAAAATTCTAACCAAACAGTTCAAATTTGAAAAAACGGTATGTATTCATATACTCAACATATAAGCTGTTTTAAAAACTAATGGCAAAAACCGAGAGAAAAACATGTATATTTAAAAAATATCACTAAAAATAATAAATCAAGATTTTATTTTAAATGGAGATATATAAAGACTTTTCTATCGGATATTTGAAACTATTGATTGTCAGAGAATTTTTTAAATATAAGCCGCAAATAATTTCTCAAATAGGAAAGATGATAACTTAGAGGTAAACGCAACACGTTTTTTGAATGACGGCTCGCACTATTAAGAAGTCAGAAATTAGCTAGATTGCAGACTAGTATTTCTTATAGTTTTAAGATAAAAGAACAAAGAAATTTCACATAATACATTCTATAACTCTACTTATCAGTGCTTACTGAGTTGATGCTACCTTTATTGAATACCTTGTTGACTGTTCATGATCCAATCAGAACTGAGTATTTTTACACAGAGGACAATGAAAGTCGAAGGTAGGGATAGATAGGCACTGCAGGACATCTTCCTTACTCCTCTATTTGGCTAATCTAGAGAGATTTGATGACAATCATAAACACTGATTTGCAGTATAGATGGAAATTTCGTCTGGAGTATATTCATCTATAAAGATAAGACACACCTCTCCCGTCAAAATAGATGTCAAACTAGACGCCATCTATTGATAGTCACTGCAAAATAGCTGCCTCAGGTTGGTGACAAAGCCACAACACCAGCAGAGAAGCCCAAAACATTAGCCCAAAACCATGGTCTCTAGGTGGATGCTTCTCAGTTTGTCAAAGCTGGTGTTGTGGCTTTGTCACCGACCCGAGGCCGCTAGTTTGTGGCGATGATCAATAGATAGCGTCTAGTTCTGACATCTATTTTGATGGGAGAGGTGACTTTTATCTTTACTCATTTGCAGTGTGTAAACAAACAACATGATTAGGTCAAATTTTCATTTTATTTGATTAGGTTTAATTTTGGATTTTGCCAAATCTTTCTGTATATCCCCCATAGCAACAAACAGAAAATTTCCAACAATAAGGGGACTAGTAAAAGTACATTCTGCCATGCCTAAGAAATGTAAACTATTGATGTCACCTATGATTTCTTTTCAAAATAAAAGAATTTCTACTACTCATACTATAATAAAATATTAATGAGAGGGCCTGGCTCATCAGTTGTAAACCCTCCCAGTGGTTTCACAAGTTTAATCTACCATACCGCTGTAATATTGGATAGGGCTATTTTGTTTTTATACCGATACTGATGTTGACCTCTTGGAAAGGGTTGAAGTTTAGGGTCCACAGGAGAAGTATCTGGGTGATTATCCAGATCTTATCAAAATTTAGTCCACAAGTCTCCATGATGGAGAGCTGCTGTCATTGGTTGGCTATCCACCACATGGCACTTTGTCCCCCAATTGGAGAGGATTTTAAATGAACTATGGGGACATAAGCTTTAAGGACAGTAGAAATACATACAATTATATTAAGAAAAGAAAATAGGCATCTTCTTATCGGGCAACTGAAAGTTACTGATGGCTTGTGCCATCTATCGGAATGAATATCAACTATTTGTTGGTTTTTAATTATTCCAGAATGGGCCAAATACTTATATATAATGCTTTGAGCAATTGCTCTTCTGCAAATATGTGCACAATCATTCTTAATAACTGACATATTTGCATAAATTAAGAGTTTTCTAAAAGTAACACCTGAAACCCAGAAGAAATTGTTGGTAGACTTTGTGAAGAAACATTATCAGAACATAAGGTACAATTTTAGATTAGAAACATAGGTAACAAGACCAATAAACAATAGGGAGATTGAGGAAGTTGGTAACCACACTGCTATGAAAATTTCATGCTCAATTTATTGTCTGATCTCTTGGAATGGTGTGTAGGGGTGCAGCTTTCGTTGATCATGGCACCATAATCCAGGCACACTTTGGTGAAAGTCTGACTTTGCCTGTAATTTGAGGCCGTTCCTAACATGGAAGCCTTTGCTGCCAACTCTAACATGAGTACAGACACAGCTCTTTCATATCCCTGGAGAGGAACCCTTGCTGAGGTCTATCAACTGGGTCAGTTGAACTCAGGATTTTTAAAGAGGTCTACTCCTATTCTAACAATGCTGCTGTTGGTCCACGACTGCTTATTCGTCAGAGTTATTCTGCTTGTTTCGCAGCTGGCCTTCATATCTGAAGGTTGTTCCCCTATCCACCACCTGGGGACGCGCCTTATAGCAGTCAGCTCTGTCAAGGAAATTTATTTTCTTGTTACCTTATGTTTATTATCTCGGAAATCTCACAAAAACTTATAGAACTTTACTCTCTGGTCCCTCAGTTTGCTTACCTCACTGGTTTTGTTTTTAGGTTAGGTTGAATTTTTGCAGTAAACATCTGATTATCTGCCAAACTTCCTTTCTTTCTACACAGCTGCCGAGGGAGAGCAGATCTTGCTGACACTCCACTATGGCTGGCTATTGGTTATTTGGACAATATGACTGACCCTAGCTTGTTGGGACAGAACCTCCCTGTAGATATACAAGACAGCACCTAAAGTCAAAGTGTTCTATAGGGAGAGTTATTCTCTTGCCAGGGAGTTGATAATTATTAAATATTGTAGAGAGGTGTCCTCAAATGGAGGGTGTTCTATTGTATTGGTGATGAAAACCCTCCTTTGTAAAGAGGTGTCTTATAGAAAGTGTGTTCTATTGATTGGTGGTGAAAACTCTCCTTTGTAGAGGTGTTCTCTATCAAGATTGTTCTATTGTATTGGTGATGAAAACCCTTCTTTGTAAAGAGGTGTCCTATAGAAAGTGTGTTCTATTGATTGGTGGTGAAAACTCTCCTTTGTAGAGGTGTTCTCTATCAAGATTGTTCTATTGTATGGGTGATGAAAACCCTTCTTTGTAAAGAGGTGTCCTATAGAAAGTGTGTTCTATTGATTGTTGGTGAAAACTCTCCTTTGTAGAGGTGTTCTCTATCAAGATTGTTCTACTGTATCTTGTTAGATAACTGTTGAACATCAAAGGTTGTCTTCTTCTTTCTTATCTTAAGCCTAAACTCCAGACGTAGCCCCGATAATTCTGTGTGACAGCCGATCATAGCAGAGAGATTTGACAACCTTCAT
>CP092878.1:77030282-77045348 GCA_030710605.1 Cordylochernes scorpioides | reverse complement strand
CTTGTGCTCACTGTCTGGCTGGTTGGTGTACAGGGCAGCAGTTTGCCAGTGCTGACATCGCCCGCAGCCTCCTCTACATGATCAGCAATGATATTGGGCAGCTGGCTTGCCTCTATGCCATGATGCATGGACTCAAGCGGGTCTACTTCGGAGGCTACTTCTTGAGAGGGCACCCTCTCTCCATGCACTCCATCTCTTTTGCCATCAAGTACTGGAGTAAGGTGGGTCTCTCCCATACAACGATGGTTGGTTGATTGGCCAGTCTATGGAGCACACGCACTGAGAACAGGAGGGAGACTCAGCTAACAGTTGATTTGGCTATTGAACTGGTGGGGCAGCTGTTTTGGTGGAAACTCAACCCTGTCCAACCTAACAATTCCATGCTGTTATTGTAAACGGATCACATGAACTGACTGTCTCAGCCTTTTTTTCACCAAACCTATAAATATAGGTTGTACACGAGATGAACAATTATCTCCATAAACTTGCCCTAACAATAGACTGTTTCAATGAAGCTTTTTCCTAGTTTAAATCAGAATTTACTATTGGCTCTTTGTCCATTGTTGTTGTTGTTTCTTATCCCCTTGTATAAAGATTAAATGATATCCATGAGTTCATGCTTCTCAAGCTGTTTGATGATAAGCAGCGACCTCTCCCATAGGTCCATTTAGTGCATCTAATGCAAGCCAAAATGTGTTCTGGTTTGTTCATTTTGCAACACCAGTTGTTTACTTACTTCTTGGTGTCATTTCCCGGCATGTCTTTAGAGAAAAATTTGTGTGTGACCAGATTATAGGGGTAGGTTGGCTTTATGCCTGACATCAGTTGTTTGGTTACTGGGATTTATTGTAGCAGCACCATTATTTAATTGTCGGACTATATAAGAATAAAAAGGTCTTCTCTCTCCCATCAAAATATACTCTAGAACTATCTATTGACCATCTCTGCAAACACTAGGGGACTCTGGCCAGTGACAAAAGCCATAATACAGTAGAACCTCCCTGTGAAGGACACCTAATTACAGAGCCAAAGTGTCCTTTAGGTAAAGGTGTCCTCTTACCAGAGAGTTGCTAAATAGTAAAAATGGTAATTTTACAAATGAAAACTGTCCTTTGTAGAAAGGTGTCGTCTAAAGGGAGGTTCTACTGTAACAGCTTTGGCAACCACCACAATTGTGAGGATTTTATCTCTTTCTACCACAGGTACTGTCAAACAGCTCACTCTATAACATGTAACCCCCTCCTTGTCTGGACTCTCTCAAGTTAGAGAACCTTCCTTGCTGAAGACATTTGTATATATATACAACTATATATTTCCCTACAGTTTATCTACCCTCTATTTACTCCTTTATTATATAAAATGAAAGGATTTAAAAGCACTAATGTTTCTTTTATACACATTACAAACTTCTACTGTCCTTACTGCGCTGAAAAAAATATTTTGGGAGGGCTTGGCTCATCAGTGGTGAACCCTCCCAGCGGTTTCGCCAATTTAATCTACCAGACTGCTTCTCAGAGCTCTAATACTGTATTGGACGATTCTGCTACTCTTTACGATACTTCTTTATTATCTTAAATTTTCTTTTTGTAATAATTGATTAGAAGAATCATTATTTATTGTTTGAATTGTCAAAAAAAAAAAGTTGTCTATAACATATGATGTTTGTTTAGGACAAGGTCCAAGCTCTGTTCCTACGGCATGAAGGCTATCTTGGAGCCATTGGAGCTTTCCTTAAGGGAGCTGAAGAAATGGGTGAGCTGTCGTAGGCTGCTGCTGACAATAAATTACATTTCTGGTAGTTTTGATAAAATGGGGTTTAAACCAGCCAAGTTGGATACTCCAACTCACATTACTACATTTTTGTTGTCGAACTGCTCTTCACATGTTTGTTTTTGCTTATCCCTAGTACACGTGGTACAGGCCATGATAATCATGGTGGGTAGTTAGCAACTATTTTTACTGTAAGTGCACCACATGTCCACACATGTGAAAAGCAGTTTGACTTTGCACTTACAAATGTACCAGAGCCCCATTTGTTACTTGCACTTGCTGGTGGGGTTGAACTTTTGCAAGAATCAGGGGCCATTGGAGTATTTTTAAATGCTTTTTAATTTTAATGCTTTTCATATCTGTAGACATGTATGTAAAAGCAGTTGCAAATACCCACCATGATTATCATGGCCTGTACCACGTGTTTACTAGGAATAATAAAACTTTTTGTTGAAAATTAGAACTTTTTACAGCTACTTTTGATAAGGTACAATTTAGATTATAGATTAGAATCACAAGGTAATAAGACCAAATCCAAATAAATATATATAGTGTGCGACGTTTTGAAACTTCACACACTATTTATTTATTTGGAATTGTCTTATTACTTTGTGTTACAGCTACTTTTCTTTTCAAATATATATAATATTTAACGTTCGGATTGGTTGATTGGTTGTTTGGATTGGTTGTTGTAAGACCCTGTTGACTTACTTGAGGGTGTTGACGTGGGGTGATTGATGACGCAGTCGTTTTGGCTGAAATGGTAGGTTTTCTCACAGGGGAAATAATGAGAGGGACACAGAATGGGGTTGAAAATAGGACCAGGTGACTTAGGGAGAGAAGGGTTTTTGACTAATGGAGTACTTGACTATGATATTCTAACATTGAAGTTACCTGAGCGAGAAGGGCTGAAGCACGTCTTGCTTCTTGTAGTATCGAGCTCCCAACTGATTTAACTGAGTCCGAGATTTACCTCGTTAACTCTCTATTGCTCTCATTGATTGAAATCGTCTACGTGGCGACTTTTGATTGGATGTTAGCTATTCCTGCTGGACTCTGATTGGATATTGGTGCTTCCATTGTCTTTCTCATGATTATCATGCTCCAGGAAGAAGAAGGTCTTTGAACTTAGTTTTTATTAGTTCCTGGGTAATAACCTTTACTTCCTGGATAATGAAATCCTGGTGATGATTTCTCCCCAGTTCGCTAGGCCTAACCTTTATTAAAACCTTTTGGATCATACATTGCATATATTGTGGTGGGGTTACATCTTGGTATATACAAATTATGACATGTATACATAGAATTAAAACAATTTCTGCTGATTGTACTGGAAGGAATACAATTTTAAAGAGGGAGGGCAATCAATGGTGAACCTTCCCAGTGGTTTCGCTGCCAATTCAATCTCCAGATTGCTCTCTTATTGTGTTAGACTGAACTACTTCTATACAGTAGAACCTCTCTCTAAAGGTCACCTAGTTGCAGAACCAAAGTGTCCTTTAGGGAGAGGTGTCCTCTTACTGGAGAGTTGCTAAATAGTAAAAATGCTAATTTTTAAAATGAAAACTGTCCTTTGTAGAGAGGTGTCCGCTAGTGGGGTGTCTAGCGGGAGGTTCTACTCTACCAGGCATTTGTTATAGAATACAGTGAATGGGTATTTTTTTACAAGAAAATATGGTGCTTTCCACTTGGAACACTATTCTACACAAAATAGCTGGTACAGTAGCACTACCTCTCTGTAAAGTAGTTGTAGAGTCAAAATGTCTTTTTTTTTTAATTATTCTAGTACACACATGGTACAGGCCCCATGAAAATCATGGTGGATAGTTAGTGACTGCTTTTACTGTAAGTGCACCACATGTCATGTTGCCAAATGAGAAAAATAATTCAACTTTGCATTTACACATGTGCAAAGGGTCCTTTAGAGAGAGGTGTCTTCTTACCAGAGAGCTGCTAATTAATAAAAATAGAAATTTTGGAGATGACAACTGTCCTTCGTAGAGAGGTGTCTCCTCGTGGAGGTTCTACTGTATCTCTACAGGGAGTGGTACTCAGCACTAACATTCTCAACTGAAGGATGAATCTGGGCAGGAAGCTATCCCACAAAAATAATTAAGTTCCGAGCACAATGGTCATATCCAACACACACACCCCAGTTCTAAGGTAAAAAATAAGCCACAAGAAAACTCAGAAAGGCTAACCATATCTTTACCAATCAATTCTCTATCCATGATAAGGCACAATTTGGATTATAGATTAGAAACATAAGGTAATAAGACAAAATCCAAATAAATAAAATAGTGTGTGACATTTTGGCAACAACGCTGTTGCCTAAACATAAAACACTATTTATTTAATTGAACAAGGTGTCTTATTATCTTGTGTTTCTAATTATCTACCCCTCAAATTATCCAAGATCCAGGAATCCTCTATGGGGGGGATCAGATAAATTCAGACGGGCTCTGTCAACTTCAGCACTTGGGGAGATTTGTGGACAAACTCAGTTGTGTTCCAAACAATGTGTCAAAAATAATGATCCCAGCCGCTAAGACATGACTGGATTAGGCTGTATAGATGGGTCATTGGTCTTCAGAGCCAGCTCTAACTGACTAACACAAAATCCCTGAACTGACCAATTTCATGGTGTGGGGTGATGACCTCTCTGAGCTCACTTCCATTGTTGGTCTTGTAAATATTGATTGGTAGTGTTAGAGGAGCATAGTAGGGGTTTTGTATTATTTTATATACATACAGTAGAACCTCCCTGTAAAGGACAACACCTAATTGCAGAGCCAAAGTATCCTTTTGGGGGGAAGTGTCTTCTTACTAGAGAGTTGCTAAATAGTGAAAATGGAAATTTTGCCGATAAAAACTGTCCTTTATAGAGAGGTGTCCACTAGCATGAGTGTTCTCTAATGGAGGTTCTACTGTATATATATCTTATATAAAGAAAAGAGATTCTGTTGATTTTGGAATTTTTGAGATTATCTTGATTTTGGTTATCTTGAGAATTAAGCTATGGCGGTGCAGTCATGGCTAAAATCTTGTGAAAGTATAATAACAAAAATGGTTTTGATCAGATATTGTTTTAATTGAGCTATAGGATAAACATAACTTGGTAAAATTACTGCCTGGCTTAAGGCGTAAGAATAAGGAAAACAAAAGATTATTTACATAATGTACAAAGGTTTTGAGTCGGCCCTCGGGGAAGAGTATATAGTAGAAGCGTGACCTCTGGCGGTCGATTTATACAGAGTATTTATATCTATGAAATTATAATTTTAAATAAAATATTTTAATATAACATATATATGCTAGCCGAATGACCCGGGCAACGCCCGTGTTTTACCCGATTGAATGTTTTGATTCAAATATTATTTGTTACAATTATAATTGGTGCCTTAAATAAATGCATATGTTAGTTAATAACTATAGCCTATGTGCTTTATCTGTCTATGTACTGTTGGCTTCCGTAGGCGTCTCTTACAGGGAAAAAGAAAGAGAGGATTCCATTTGGTTATTAACTAATATATGCATTTATTTAAGGAGCGACCCGCTCCAACACAATAATTACATAAACAAAAAGGCGAGTGGGGGGGGGGGGGGGGGGGCAAAGGTGGCGTGACTGTAGCCAACCAATAGGAGGGCGCCATTCCAAAAAAAAAGCAAACGGTGACAGAGATGAAAACTGATGACTGATTGTTGATTAGGAGATGAGGAATGACGCTCGTAGCTGTATATAGAATATATGTGAAAAAAAATAAAATAATAAAAAAGGTCAGGTGTTGGTATTAAAATCAGAAGAGGCATATCCTGACCACATTCACATGAACTTTTTGTTGCATCACGCTGACGAGGGCCAACAGCCTGAAACACATTCATGATTGACTTTTCTTGATTTATCAAAAAATTGATTGGCCAAATATCAGGGAACAGACTAAATCAACATTTAGTTGATTTCTGTTCCACTAGATGGCGCTCTGCCATGTAAAAAGTTCATGTGAATGTGGTCAGGATATGCTTCTTTTGATTTTAATCTATGTGTATATATTACAAAAAATATTTCCTGTTGATTTTAGAATATTATTGTGATGGAGAATTATTGAGCTTTCCTTTTGATGATCATTTTTTTGGATACATGAGTATTATGGTATTGCTATGCAGTATTTTTTATGATATATTGCAGTCATGGTAACAATAATAAAAATAAACACAAGGTAATAAGACCAAATCCAAATAAATAAATAGTGTGTGATGTTTCGGTATCAGCGTTGTTACCATCTTCAGACAAAAGTACTGAATTCAGTACACTACTTTCAGTACACACTATTTATTTATTTGGTGTTATTACCTTGTGTTTCTTATCTATAATCCAAATTGTGCCTTAACATTTGGAAGATTATATTGGAATGGGATGACCCCCCTAATTCCACAGAGGAACTAAGAAGTAAACTGACTTTGATAAATCTTCCATCCCTAGAGCATATTCAGATTCCAAGATGCGTGGTTCCAGGTAATTTTGCGAAGGCAGAATTTCACGGGTTTTGTGATGAGTCGCAGAATGCATATGCCCCATCTCTTTACCTAAAGGTGATGCTCTCAAACTCAAGACATTTCTCTTACTGGCATAAACAAGAGTCGCACCTACTAGGGTGGTATTACTTCCAAAGTTGGAATTATATTCTGCTCTATTTTGACAAGATTAGTGAGAACTGTACATGATAAGCTTTCTTTTCACCATTGATAAAATGTATTTATGGTCCTATTAGAAGAGAAAATTTTACTATAAAGTATAAAATAAGAACATAAACTGTAGCAATGTGTTTCTTTATCCGTTCAAAGTGCAAGCTTTCGAATCTTTACAGGCATAGCCATATGTTGAGAAAATGAGGATATATATTATCTCAATCTATAGCCATGCCTGTAGAAGGATCATAAAGATCCAAAAGCTTGTACTTTACATGAAGAAATAAATGCATTTCTACTGTTTCTATTCTTATTTTATGGTCTTATTCTACTATAGCCTTATCCTGGATTAAGGACATGACATTTGTGGTAAATTGAGTTGCCTAGAGGCTTGTCTGAGATCAATGTTGATGGAGGGGGTCAGTGGAAGGCTGGTATAAACCGTTGGTTTTCGACCACTACCTCCCGGGTTCGATTCCCGCATTGGACACTTTCTTTCTGATAAAAAAAAAAAAAAATGCTCCAATGTCCTCCTATTCTTGCAAAAGTCCAACCCCACCAGTGAGTGCAAGTAACCAAACGGGGCTCTGGCATATTTATTTGTAAGTGCAAAGTCGAACTGCTTTTCACATGTGTAGACATGTGGTGCACTTACAGTAAAAGCAGTTGCCTACTTCTACCCACCATGATTATCATGGCCTGTAGTACCACGGGTACTAGGGATAAGCAAAAAAAAAAACTATATATAAATTTTTAAATGGTCCCATTAAAATAAATATTTATTACATCTACAATAGAACTTCCTTTTTAGCAGCAAATTCCTTTAACATCTAATTTTAAAGTCCAAATGATTAGGTAACACAATTTTAGAATTATAGATTAAAAACACACATGGTAAAATAAGGCCAAATCCAAATAAACAAATAAAATGTGTGTGAGGTTTCTGTAACAATGTTGTTACTATCATCAGATCTTCTTCTTTCTTATCTCCACTCAATCATATTAGGGTATCAAGTCGTGACCCTTGATGGTGTCTGTTTGACAACTATCATGACTGGGTGAAGTAGAATGCCTTTGTCATTAAGACTGGGAGAATTACTCAGTGGCAGGCCGACTTAGCTTCATAAGAAATGGCCGCCTCTGACATGAGGAACAGACGCCATGTGCAGCTGCTCCTAGTATCCCTGGATTAGGAGCCCTTACAGGGTACTATCAGCTGGGCCAGCTGAGCCCAGGTTTTTTAGCGAGCTTGTTATTGCTCCCCCTCCTCTTTTTTCATCCGGGCTTGGGACCGGCAAAGGCGGAGTTATATCATCAGATAAAAGTACAGAATGAAAACATGTTGATATTTTTTCTTATTCATTACTTTTGTCTGATAATGCTAACGATGTGTTATGGAAACGTCACACACTACTTATTTATTTGTATTTGGTCTTATTACCTCGTGTTTATAAAGTCTCAAGTTTTAAGTGTCAATTATTCTAACCTTAGTTATAACAACAAAAGGATAAAGCAACATAAATATCAGTCCTAGGTAATTATAACCTAATATCTCCTAGGTAACTATATTTTTAAAAGGTTATTTCTGCCACGGAGATGATAGTTTGACCATGGACCAAAGCCAACTTGGCAACTCGCTCTTGTTAACTAACTGATACCCATCCCATAACCCCCAAGTGGAGATATCGTCTTGGAATCGCAAACTTGAAAGCATGCGTAACAGAAGCCCGCGTTGATTCTGCATTGAAACAAATGTAAACAACCAAAAACTTTATTTAATTTTATATCTTATTTTATTGGTGTATTAATGATGTAAAATGTTTTCTCCCGTAGAAAGGCTTACTTGCCCGAAAGCTTGAGAGATTTTTAAATAAAAAATATTTTTAAAAGAAACTTTTCCCTGGAGGCTTAATGTTCTTGTTTTAATATTGATTCAAGGGATTATTTTATTGAACACACTTCATTCATTTGGAATTGGCCTTGTGATAATGTAATAATGATAAGCCACAATTTGGATTATAAACACAAGGTAATAAGACCTAATCTAACTAAATGAAATATGCGACAATGCTGTTACCGAAATGTCACACACTTCATTTATTTGGATTTGGCCTTATTAACTTGTGATAATTATAAGCCACAATTTGGATCCAAATAAATAAATAGTGTGTTAGGTTTCGGTAACAATGCTGTTACTGAAATGTCACACACTATTTATTTATTTGGATTTGGTCTTATTACCCTGTGTTTACCCTGTGATAATGTAATAAATTAATTGTGTGGTAAACATTCTGAGAAATCCCCCATGATGAGAGCATCCCTAATAACTAACACATCCCCAGTAACAAGACCAGGTCATCCTTTTACTCCAGGACCATACACCAAACTGGATTAAACAACCTTTCTTAATAAATCAACCAAGTTGCTTGACTTCCTGCCTCAACACTTATTTTCCTTTTTATTTAATTATGTGTTAATTTGTTTAGTTATTTTTAGTGTTAAAAACTTCTGTAATACAGTACAATCTCTCTGTAAAAGACACCGACACTCATGGACAAAACTTAGGGAAGTTGTGTCTTTTAGCATTTATATTGGGATTCAGATAATATTCAGATAATAACTCTGAAAGATATTACAGTGATCTTTATTGAAGACGTATGAGATAACCAAGTGTGTATACACTCATGGATATTTTTTTTTAATCTGTGAATCACAAAATATTTTCAGAGAGTAAGTGAATCCATCAAATTGAAATTTGAATAAGAATTTGATTGTTCTATATTAAAGAGATGGAGGCCCCAGCCTAGATAGTAACGAGCCATTGGTTAACAATTTTCAGATGTTGGTCCCAAATGCTAAAAAAAGTACCAAAACCTGTGAAATCTTCATATTGTTCAAAGAAGGATACAAGAAACAAAAGAAATTTTGAATACTATTTATTTGGATTTGGTCTTCTACCTTATGTTTTGATCTATAATTAAAATTGTACCTAGTCAAAGCTGCAAGAATAATAATTCAAATTTAGGAAATTTTTCACAAAGATATCAAAAAGGATAATGCACAATTTTGATTATAGATTATAAACACAAGGTAATAAGACCAAATCCAAATAAATAGTGTGTGACGTTTCAGTAACAGCATTGTTACCGAAACGTCACACATTATTTATTTATTTGGATTTGGTCTTATTACCTTGTGTAGATATCAAAAAGGAAAAGTGAAGAATGTTAAAAAAAATATCTATCCTACTCTGCTTAGTTACAAAGAGCTTTTATAGTTACATATATACAATAGAACCTCTCTGTAAAGGACAACACCTAATTGCAGAGCCAAAGTGGCCTTTATGGAGAGGTGTCCTCTTACCAGAGAGTTGCTAAATAGTAAAAATGGTCATTTTGCAAATGAAAACTGACCTTTATAGAGAAGTGTCCTCTCATGGATGTTCTACTGTATATATCTATGTAATTACTGCTCAACTATCTACACATGTAGAAAAAACTAGGAAAGATGGGTGACAGGTCTATTTTAATCCCAAGAGAGAGATATTTATAACCCAAGTCCCTGGAGCGCCAACAACCCGGGGAGTCCAGGGACTAGTGTTGAACGCTTTTACTCGCGTCCTGTTTTGATTGCTGAATTGAACCAGTTGACCAGAAGTTTCCATGCTGAGGTTGAGTCTGAGAGGCTGGACATAGATGTAGGATTGAGATGGGTCAGTCCAGGCAGGATAGCTGTTTGTATCCTATGTCTCAGGACTTGATGGTAACAACGCTGTTACCGAAATGTCACACACTATTAATCTATTTGAATTTGGTCTTATTACCTTGAAGTTATAATATACTAGCCGAATGACCCAGGCAACGCCCGGGTTTTACCCGATTAAATGTTTTTATTCAAATACTATTCGTTGCAATTATAAATTGGAGCCGTGGATGTCACTCTTGTGTAACGTCCCGCTCCAAACTTTACATGTACATTAGGTCAGCTGGTATTACCCCCCCCCCCCCCCCCCCCCCCCCCATTTTCACCGCTAGAGGTGCGAGCAAAAGAGCAAATTTGCAAATAACATGACGGATATTCGGGATAAAGACCTGAAATTTTCACTAAGAGTTTTTCCAGATTCTACTTTATATACTGTTAAAATTTCAGTCAGATTAGTTACGTATTGTGGACGTGTATAGTTGACAAACATACATACATACATACGCTGACTTTTATTTATATAGGGATAATAATATAAATGAGTTTTAAAAATTGTAAAAAAAAAAAATGCATCGGCCAGGCGAACCCGGGCCGCCCGCGTGGCAGGTGAGCATTCTACCACTGAACCACTGTTGCTTATAAGAAATGGCCATATTTGGGTATTTATTCCATTCACAAAAGCAAACGGTGACAGAATTGATTGTTGATGACTCTGATACTTGTATATTTTAATAATCCAAATTGTGTCTTATCAATTTCCAACTTATTTATATAAGAGATGCAAGGAGAGAAATATGCTCAAATACAGAATATCATAAATGTTATCACCATAAATTATCTGAAACTTTTTTAGAGTTTTTAGTTTTTGTTGGTTACACACACACTAGGACTAGTCCTATCTGTGTACAGTAGAACCTCTATGATAGGACAACTTCTACAAAGGACAGTTTTCATCTTCAAAATTACCTTTTTTTACTAATTACCTGTTCTCCAGTAAGAGGACACCCTCCCTAAAAGACACTTTGGGTCTGTAACTAGGTGTTGTCTTTTAGAGAGTACCATCAACACCCAATACCTGCAGGAATGGAAATCTAACGCTGCACATGACTGGTACAGAGCAGGAGGGACAAGCATCAATTCTATCCTTCCAAGAGGACAACAGTCTTTGATTTCCAGACTTAAGTCTGGTCATCTACGGACAATGACCTTCCAGAATGGTTGCAAGGTTTTCCCACTATGTACTAAGTCTCAACCTGCAACCCCCAAAACACATCATTGACTGTTTTACTCATCCATTGATGAGTTCTACTCATCTCCAGCAGACCTCATCAAAATTTTAAAGCTTTTGAGCGGAGATAATAAAGAAGAGAGAGGTTGTTCTACTGTGTGTATTGGGATTAATTAAGCATTAAAAGAAAGCAATGAACTCTGTTTTGACAACAAAATATATATAACAAATATAATATAAAAAATGAGATTTACAGCATATTTTGGAATATTTTGAAATATACAGAATTATTAGCTGTTGCTTGATTTTGGTATGCAGTCGTGGAAAAGATTATAATAAAATCAAGATTGAATCACAGTTTGCTTTAATTGTGCTAATAAAGAATACATAAAAACATAATTTGATAAAAGTACTGCCTGGATTAAGGCGAAGAATAAAAAAAATGAAAAACTTATTTACATAATGTACAAAAGGTTTGAGCCGGCCATCGGGAAACAACAACAATGAGTTTTTATAGGGGAAGTGTGACCTCTGGCGGTTGATTTAACAGAATATTTTAATCAAGGAAATATAATTTTAAATAAAATAATATTTTAATATAACATATATATGTTAGAAAAAGAGATTTTCAAATTTTATTTTCAAAACATTTTCAAGAACAAACTCTGTGAAGTCGACCATATACAATATATAAATTCATTGTTGTTGTTTTCCTTTAGCCAGCACAGAATTCTTTGTTAGTATGTAAATATCCAAGGCCATTTTCAAAGTGAAACAACACAGGCAAAATTTCAGAACATGTTAAAATAAGAAAACATAACTTTTTTATTATAAGAGATAATAATAAGGCGCTATTAAAAATTGTTTACAAAGAGGAATCAACCTCAACTTTTGCCGCAATTGTACATGTTGGGCTAAAAAAAAAAGTCCAAATAAATAGGCTTGTGATGCAACAAAAATTATTTCTATTTCATGAACTATGGCGATTTTAAAGCCAGCAATGGTTTGCATGACAGGTTCAAAACAAATGGAATTCTAGACTTAAAAAGAATATGTGAAAACATGAAATAGAAGAAAAACACATTAACTTTATTTGAAAGGTGCAATGCTTGAAGAGTGCTTTGAAGCAACAAGGTGTTAGAGCCATTTTTCCAAGTAAACATTGTATTATATAATGTGATAAAGATGTTTTGAAATCATTCGAATATATATTTAATAAAACTTCACCTAGGATTGTCTTGATTTTTAAATTAGACATAGAGGTACATGTATGTTAATGATAATAAGAACCTATCATCTAATAATTTCTTTTATTATTTAGTATTAATGTAAGGAAATAGGTCAATTAAGGGAATTAAAACAGAGTAACCACTATTAAGAGGCAGCCTCTTCCAGTGTGTATGGCTGTCCTTTAATTATACGGTCTAAAAATTTGGGAACGTTAAAAAAAAAAAAAGCCGAACCATAGCTATAGTGAACCAAAATCTCTGTCCCATTGGGGTTCACTATTGGGGGTTTTACTGTAAATACATATTTTTTTTAAATGGAATTTCCTGAATGCTGCATTTTAGAGAACCATCTAATGGAACAAAAATCAACTAAAGGATGACCTAGCTTGTTCCAAAGATATTTAGCCAACCCAATTTCTTGATCAATCAACCACATACGCGTTTCAGGCTGTTGGCTCTCGTCAGCTTGGTGCAGACTCTACCTCTATGACCAAAAATATGATCCCAGAGGCTTCCTGAGATATCAAGAAATAAGTATTTAAGGCCAGGTTGGCATAAAAATGCTTTTCATGTTAAAAAAATATATATATATTAGTGTTAACACTATGCGGCGCTGAGTTTGTGCATACAAAAATGTAATGCCTCGATAAAGGTTGACGTTCAACCAGCCGAAATATTAGTGAATTAAATATGGATTGCTCCATTTTCAAAAATATATATATAAAAATAGTCAAGTATTGATACTAAAAACAAAATGGCATTACCTGACTTATACAGTAAAACCTCCATGAGGGGACCACCTCTACAAAGGACAGTTTTCATTTGCAAAATTACCATTTTAACTATTTAGCAACTCTCCAGTAAGAGGACACCTCTCCCTAAAGGACACTTTGGCTCTTCAATTTGGTGTTGTCTTTTACAGGGAGGTTCTACTGTAAATACAGGCAGTAAGTGAGAGATGTGGGTGTCCAGACTCTGAGAAGTACTCCTGGCAGGAGAACTATGCCGGCAGTTCTGGACTGAGGAGTCCCATTCCCACCAGACTCTCCAACCATAATGATGCCCTGGTAGGTCCTTACAGTACTAACTTACTCAATGGAACACTTTCTTCTTCCTTATCTCCACTCAATCATATTAGGGTGTCAAGTTGTGACCCTTTATGGTGTCTGTTTGACAACCATCATGACTGGGTGAAGTAGAATGCATCTGCCTTTGTCATTAAGACTGAGAGCACTACTCAAGCCAACATAGCTCCAAAAGAAATGGCCGCCTCTGACATGAGGAACAGACGCCATGTGCAGCTGCTCCTAACATGGAGTACAAACACTGCTCATCCTGTATCCTTGGATTAGGAGGCCTTACAGGGTACTATCAGCCGGGCCAGCTGAGCCCAGATTTTTTTAGTGAGCTTGTTACTGCTCCCCTCCCTCCTTTTTCATCCGGGCTTGGGACCGGCAAAGGTGGAGTTTCAATATCAACAATTCAATACTAAACATCAGGCTTCCAGGGATAACTCTCTTTTAAAAAATGTCATTAATATCTCTAGCTTTCAGGTATGAAAGCCCTTTTACAATAGAAAACACACAATAAAATAAATTGTAAATATAAGTTATAATATACAGTAGAACCTCCATGAGAGGACACTCTGGCTAGAGGACACCTCTCTACAAAGGACAGTTTTCATTTACAAAATTACCATTTTTACTATTTAGAAACTCTCTGTTAAGAGGACACCTCTTCATAAAGGACACTTTTACTCTGCAACTAGGTGTCCTTTACAGAGAGGATTTTACTGTAATCATATGCAATTTTATATAATTTTGTACAAATGTGGAAGATTTGAAGTGATATGTTTTCTTATTGAATTATGAATGGCTAACTTTCAGGCTTCAACAGGTTTCTTCATCATCATTATACTATGGCAACTGTTGAAAGCATGCATTTGACCTCTAAGCTGGCCAGGCAGAATTCAATAAAGAAAATTATCGCTTTAAAAACCTAGTTGTGGGTCATTGATATTTTGATATTCAACCACTTGATGACAATAACTGCAATTTATACTCATGGACAAAACTTAAGGAAGTTGTACCTTTTAGCATGTATATCGGGGTTCAGACAATAACTCTTGGACCTAACTCTTTTTTTTTTTTTGAAATAAGAAAGAAGAAGAAGACTCTTAAAGATATTACAGTGACCTTTATTGAAGACACATGAAATAACCAAGTGTGAACAGATTGCCTCTGTCTCCTTTAAAAAAAAAAAAGACAACCGGAGACATCAAAGACTTTCCACTTCCTTAAGTTTTGTACATGTGCGTATTTTGATAAACTTGAAATCTGTGTTAACTCACCTCAAGGCTCAGGAAAATGTCGAGGGGGCATGCCTTTGTTGACGAAAGAATGAAGTTGGCGTTGTCGACTTCTAATAGATATGTTGTTTAAGACAATTTTC
>CP092878.1:77012201-77030182 GCA_030710605.1 Cordylochernes scorpioides | reverse complement strand
TACTTAGAACTTGTCTTTTGTTGAAGTATTTGATGCCATTTTAGAGTCTGTTTATTCCCCCACTCTAGAGCCCATTGTACAATGGAGCAGAACATATCAAGAATAAATGAACTAAACCTGTGTCGACTGTGACAACTCTTTGGAAAATTCTGAAGATGTCATGAATCCCTTGTGTTGAAATCTAAGCATGTTCTGGATTGATGAGGGACATTAGCCCAAAGCTATGGTGGACATACTCAATTTGTGTGGCTTTGTCACACCAACCCAAATTTGCTAGTTTGCAGAAAGAGTCAAGAGATGTTGTTGTGGTGTCCAATGAAGATCCTCAGATGTCTCTGTACATCTCTATCACAGCATTGTTCTCTTTCTTGGGTGTGTAAAGCTGCTGTTCTGGGTCCATTTCAATTTTCTGTTGTTGTTGTCGTGTCCATTGAAGAGCCTCAGATGTCTTCATTAATCTCTGTCACAGCAATGTTCTCTATCTTGGGTGCGTAAAGCTGCTGTTCTGGGTTCATTTCAATTCTCTGTTGTTGTTGTGGTGTCCAATGAAGAGCCTCAGATGTCTCTGTACATCTCTATCTCAGCAATTTTCTCTATCTTGGGTGTGTAAAGCTGCTGTTCTGGGTCTATGTCAATTTTCTGCAAGGCTGCGGCCATTGCTGGGCATGAGAATATGTGGGGATGACACAATGTTCTGAGTGGATCCTCCTGGCAAAATGTCACAAGTGTGCTGGTGTACAGATAGACCAGCTGGAGATGGACAGGTTTGACTGGCGCCTCACCTACTGCCCGCTGCTCAAAGACCCGGGAGACTATGTGCCAGACACAGTGGACCTCACCCAGGATGTGGAGGCCCGCAAGTACTGGCTGGCCTGCTTTCAGGAGGCCATTGACAAGTTTGTGGAGCGGGCCGTGCGCAGCCAGCCCATGCCAGACACTGAGGACCGCGGGGAGCACTTCCGGGAGAAGTACCTGGCCCGTCTGGACTACCTCAAGAACCATCCTTTGTGAGTTCTCCTCCTCTATGCTCCACAGAATTGTGGGCACAGCCTCAGTCAGCAGAGTAATATTACACTAGAACCTTTCTCTGAAGACCAGCACCTAGTTACAGAGCCAAAGTCACCTTTAGTGAGAGAGTTACAAATGGGGGCTTCACTCAGTAATGTCTCTGACCCAATGTTTCGTAGTAAAGTTTGTTCCTATCTTCATGTAAATAACCTGAGGTTTGTTTTCTAAATTAGGAATTAGTTGATATATCTGAGATATTTATTGAAAGGGATAAATTATATATATATATAATACCTCTAAAGTAAAAAATATCTTTAAATTCCTCAATTATTTCTCCTAAATCAATTCATCAAATATACTTTTATATAAAAGAAATGTATCTGATCATGTAAAAAAAAAGGGTTTTTTTTTTTTTTCATTCACAGATCCAGATACACTTTTTATATAAATATATTCAATGGATTGCCTTTTGACTAAAGCATCAAATATTTCATTAAAGTTATTGCAAAATATCATGTGCCATTGAAAAGGTAATGACATGACCAGGACATTTGTGAAATTAATCACTCGTGGACAAAACTTAAGGAAGTTTTACTTTTTGTATATCGGGATTCAGACAATAACTCTGAAATATATTACAGTGACCTTTATTCAAGACACACGAGATAACCAAGTGTGTATACACTCATGGACAAAACTTAAGGAAGTTGTACCTTTTAGCATGTATATCTGGATTGAGACAATAACTCTGAAAGATATTACATTGACCTTTATTGAAGACACACGAGATAACCAAGTGTGTATACACTCATGGACAAAACTTAAGGAAGTTGTACCTTTTAGCATATATATCGGGATTCAGACAATAACTCTGAAAGATATTACAGTGACCTTTATTGAAGACACACGAGATAACCAAGTGTGAATAAAATTGACTCTGTCTCCTTCAAAAAAATAATAATCAACTGGCTACATCAAAGACTTTCCACTTAAGTTCCGTCCAATCTAATGAAACATACAAACTGCTGGTTTATACCAACAGTGGCTAAATAGAAGAAATAGCTTATTACTGTTATATCAACCCTGATGGTTGAATTAACTAGGTCTGGTTCCATCAGATCATTAATTACATCAAGGTTCTTTTAAATATTTTTTAAGAAAATGGAGGTAATATGTATGACATGGATATTTTGCCAGAAGTATATTGTGATGTATAAAAAGAAAGGCCACCTCTCCTATCAAAACTAAGTGCCATCTATTGATGGTCTCTGCAAACCAGCTTTGGTAATTTCCGAACGACCTCCTGTTGATTTCAGGCTAATGGCCTTCATCAGTCCAGAGCAGGCTTTGATTTGATCTGTGAGGGATTCAGGAAATCTTCATAATTTGCCACATATGTGACAGTGTGGGCAGGCCAATTCTATGACGAAAATGAGTATGTATGTTTAAACTTATTTTCTTTAATTTTACATTATTATTGTTCTCATGTCAACCTGCTGTTCTGCGTCCATGGCAATTTTCTATTGTTGTTGTTGTTTCTTATCCCCTTGTGTAACGATTACACGAATTCCATGAGTTCATGCTCCTCGAGCATTTTCTATTGTGATTGTTGTTGTATCCAATGAAGAGCTTCAGATGTCTCCATACATCCTATCACAGCAGTCGCAATGTTCTCTAACGTGGGTGTGTAAAGCTGCTGTTCTGAGTCCATGTCAATTTTCTGTTGTTGTTGTCGTGTTCAATGAAGAGCCTCAGATGTCTCCGTACATCTCTATCACAGCAGTGTTCTCTATCTTGGGTGTCTAAACCTGCTATTCTGCGTCCATAGCAATTTTCTCTTGTTGTTTCTTATCCCCTTGTGTAAAGATTACACAAATTCCATGAGTTCATTGTTATTTTGCTATTTAAATAATTTTCTATAAATTTTTATCAAACAAAAGATGTCTGCATTTATAAAATAAAAAAAAAGTTTATTTCTCTTCCTTAAGAATATTTACATGCAAGCCAAGCAAAACTAAAATTAAAATTAAAATTGAACGAACAAAATTTACATATCTCTTGATAGAATGAATTTACCTTTTCTTGGTCAAAAAACAATAGAAAAATAAATTAATTAATATTCAATTATTATCTAATATTCAATCACTCATATTTAATTATTTTTTAAGTTCATCCACATCAACTCCCCCTTTTTTAAGATAGCAATACTCATTAAGGTACATATCTATCCGGTGGTCTCCTCTCTCGTAGTGGATATCTCCGGGAAGGTGTAGATTCAGTCGGTGGTCCAGGTGTAGGTTCTGCTACTATTGTAGCAGGAGTCAGGGGACTTGACGTCTGAGGCCTTGGGTAGCTTATTCCTTCTTCTGATGACGAAACATCCTTTCTCTCCATACTTCTCCTCATATAGTTAGTGTGTACTTTCCTTTCTATTCCATCAGTTTCTATCATACAGCTGTTGCTTCCCACTATTCTCTTTACAATCCCAAACATCCATTTCGGTTTTCCTCTTTCCATCCATCTGTATCTTACTCTATCATTTATTTTGTAGCTATTGTTCTGTTTTTTATTTTTCAATCTACCCACTCTTACTGATTTCTTGCTCAACATGGAAATCTTCGTTCTAATCGCGCGATTTAAAAATATTCCAGCAGGAAATTTTTCCGTTCTAGTCAAAGGACTCAATCTATATGCATATAAAGCCTTAATCAAAGCAAACTCAAGGGGTAATTCTCTTTCCTCCGAAATAATTCTTTTCATAGCTTTTTTTATCTCTCTTACAGACACTTCCGCTAGTCCGTTGCTCTCCGGATGGTAAGCGGGGCTAAACATCGCATGTATGCCATTTCTTTCGAAAAATGTCTTTATTTCATAACTTCTAAACGGGGGCCCATTATCCATTACCGCCACCTCCGGGATACCATATCTCGCTAAACATTCTCTCAAAAAGTCTATGCAGAATCCCGCCGATGTATTTGGAACCATTTGACATTCTATCCAATTAGAATGCGCATCCACCAATATCAAAAAAGTTTTTCCCGCAAAATAGAAATAGTCAAGATGAATTCTCTTCCAAACTTTGTTTGGTGGAATCCACTCGGTAAATTCCTGTTTTGGCAGCTTTGATGTGTTTTCCATACAAGTGCTACAGCTTTTAGACAGTTTCTCAATTTGCTCATCCATTCCCGGCCAATAGACAGAACTTCTGGCCAGAGTTTTCATTTTATTTACTCCAATATGATTTTCATGGATGATTTTTAAAACATATTCTCTTAAGGAATCGGGGATGATCATTCTATTTCCGAAAAATAGGCAATTTCTTACTATTGTTATCTCGTTTTTAATTCTATTATAAGGTTTTATATCTACCTCTGGGTCAACATCATACTTATCGTACTTGACTAACTTATATAGTTTTCTAAGAGTTGGATCTTCTTGGGTTTTGTACGATACCAAGACGTAATCTAATATCGAATTTTCTATTAATAATATTTCTCCCATTTCCTCTTCCTTCTCCCCTTTTTCAGGATTTGGAAATCTTGAAAGAAAATCTGCAAGAGGTATTTCAGTTCCCTTATTATATTTAATTTCAAAATTAAAATTTGATATTGAGAGTGACCATCTATGTAATCTATTTGCCACTAAGGCTGGTAAATTATTTTTATCGCCAAAAATGGCTAGTAATGGTTTGTGATCTGTATTAACAATAAATTTTCTTCCGTAAAGGAATTGTTTTAGCCTGTTTAAGGTAAAGAATATTGATAACCCTTCTTTTTCTATTTGGGAATATTTCTTTTCTGTGTCATTTAGTGTTCTTGAAACAAAAGTAATTGGTTTCTCAATTCCGTTTACAATATGGGAAATATATCCTCCAATACCATAATTTGATGCATCACAAGTAACATAAAGAGGTAAATCTTGCGAATAATGCGTCAAACAAGTTTTTGTACTAATCAAATTTTTACATTTTTCGAAAGCCTGATCATGTTCATTTTTCCAATTCCAATTATAACTTCTTTTCAATAGAGAGAATAAAGGATTTGCATGTATGGATAAATTTCTAACGAATTTACTGTAGAATGACAACATGCCCAAGAAAGATTTCAATTCTGAAATGTTACTCGGTTTAGGACATTTTTTTATACTGTCCAATTTATCCTCAAGGGGATAGATTCCATTTTTATTTATTCTATGTCCCAAATAATTGATTTCATCAACAAAAAACAAAGATTTTTCTTTATTAATTGAAAAATTAAAATCCGATAATTTATTCATGACTGTTTCAATATCTGAAATATGCTCATTTACATCAGACGATGCTATAAGAATATCGTCTAAATATATTATTATATTTTTAAGACCGGAAAAAATATTGTCCATAGTTCTTTGGAAAATAGTCGCTCCGGACTTGATACCGAAGGGCAGCCTTTTATATTTAAAAAGGCCTTTATGGGTAGAAATAACTGTTAATTTTTGAGATTCCTCGTCTAGAAGTATCTGATGATATGCGCTTGAAAGATCAATTTTACTAAATATACTTTTACCAAAAAATGAATGTAAAACATTATCGATGTTCGGTATCGGATACTTAACATCCTCGATAAATGGATTTAAGGTTCTTTTAAAGTCCGCACAAATTCTAATTTTGCCGTTTTTCTTAGGGACGCATACTAGCGGTGAAGCTATTGGGCTATCCACTATATTTTCAATAATATCATTATTCAATAAAAATAATAGTTCTTCTTCAATTAAATTTCTAATAGCAAAGGGAGCAGGTCTAAATTTATAAAATTTTGGTGCAAAATTATTTTTTACATTAATGTGTACGGAAATATCTTTTATTGGCAAGACTATATCTTCGAAAAGTTTATAATATTTATTAAAAATAAAATTAGTATCAAAATTATTATTTTGTTGGACATTAATTTGTACCATATCAAAATATACTATCCAGTCTTTTCCTATGAGAAATTTATTATTTTCAATATTTGTTACTATTAAGTTTAAATGGCCTATTTTATTTTTATATCTTACTTTTACTTTACATTCTCCAATAGAGGAAATGCCCTTTCCTTGATAATCGGTTAAATAACATTTAGACGGAAATAATTTAACATGTTCAAAATATTTTAAAAATAGATCTTTTGACATAGTTGTTAAAGCCGCACCAGTGTCAATTTCTGCTAAGAATTTTATGTCGAAGACATACAAAATACTCTCAAATTTATTAGTCAGATATTCTATATTATTGATGGACTCACCATTCTTTCCCGAAAATGATTCTCCGTGGGCAGACGCTTCACTAGACACTCCTCTCTTTCTTGGTTGAAAATATCCATTCTTAGATTTTGAATGACAAACAGTCGATATATGTCCCAATTGTTTACAAGAATAGCAGAAAGAATTTCTAAAAAAACATCTGTCCGAATGATGATTCATCTTTCCACAATGCTTGCATTTAGAATGTAATTTGTTTATTTCTTTAGTTTCAGCATAAGACTTCATTTTCAACACATTACAATCTACCGATTCTATTGTGGTAGCAATATTTACTGCCATATTAAAAGTGAGCTCAGGCTCTTGCAGTAATCTTTTCAAAATAACTTGATTAGAAACTCCTGCAATGAATTTATCCCTTAGGTGTTCTTCAATATTTAAGCCAAAATTACATTTATTAGCTTGTTTTTTTAATTTAAGGACATATTCTTCTATTTTTTCGCCATGTTCCTGAATCAATTGGCTGAACTCATATCTTTCAAAAATGATATTTAGCTTAGGTGTAAAATGAGTAAGTAGAACACTAACAATTTCTTCAAATTCTAATGCACAAACATCTCTAGGTGAGATCAATTCTTTCAGAATACCATAAGTATTTGGTCCAATAGACATAATAAAAAAAGGAACAATCTTTTCTATATTCTATCTAAATTCTATAAATTTTTATCAAACAAAAGATGTCTGCATTTATAAAAGAAAAAAAAAGTTTATTTCTCTTCCTTAAGAATATTTACATGCAAGCCAAGCAAAACTAAAATTAAAATTAAAATTGAACGAACAAAATTTACATATCTCTTGATAGAATGAATTTACCTTTTCTTGGTCAAAAAACAATAGAAAAATAAATTAATTAATATTCAATTATTATCTAATATTCAATCACTCATATTTAATTATTTTTTAAGTTCATCCACATCATTCATGTTCCTCAAGCATTTTCTATTATGGTTGTTGTTGTGTCTTATCCAATGAAGAGGTTCAGATGTCTCCATTGTTGTTGCCATTTAACCACCTTGGACCAGAATTTGGTTGAATACTCCAAGGGGGACTGGGACCAGTGAGGTGTGGTCAGACTTCTTCCCCACAATTTTCCCCTATATAAATTGTATAAAAAGTGAGCCACACATGAGAGAGGTGGTATATTGGATGTATAAGTGAGAGAGGTGGTTGCAGTGCCTACGGCAACCTCACAGTACGCAGTCTCCTGGACATGAGAGAGCATTGCCTGGTGGAGTTTGGCTTCCCGGATCCTTACCTCCAGGTAACACCACTTAGTACTTAGATATTCCTCACATGACTTCTCATTCTGATTTTATAAAGCTGTTGCTCACGGTAGTAGTTGATACTGTTTATAGTGGAAAGATAAAATACAGTGGAACACCTCTTCAATTCAACACTTCCTTTAATTCAATCAATTTTTCATGTACCAATTACCCTATTTACTTTAATTTAACCTCCCTGTAAAGGATATCTAATTGCAGAGCCAAAGTGTCCATTATGGAGAGGTGTCCTTTATGGACAGTTGCTAAATAAATAGTAAAAATGATAATATTACAAATAAAAACTGTCCTTTATTTTATTTCGACTTAGAGCGCTATGTCCTCCTAGGGACACTTGCACTACAAAGGTAAACTAAACAATGAAAGAGGAAAGAAAGGAAGATATTTGAAATATGTACAAGAATTAGTATACAAGTTTTATAGTTAGACTAGCCGAATGGCCCAGGCAACGCCCGGGTTTTACCCGACTGGACCCGGCTTCGCCTGGGTAGTGTTCGAGCGAGGTTTACTCATGAATGAATAGAGGCCCCAACTGTTTGTAATATAATTAATTTGTAATATAACTATTTGAATCTAACCTCATATACACTTTTACACTACCTATTTAATTTCAAAATAAATTAAAATACGTTTATATTAAATAATAACATTTTTAAAAAATCGACTTTCTCGTTCACACTTTTGTATCTATTCAATTATGTATTTTTTTTTATGTATCTCTATAAAAAATATCTGTATAGTTTATATTAAAATATTTTAAGTGGCATATTTTCAAGTCGTATATTTATACACAAGTTTTATATTTATTTTACAAATATTGTATAAGATGTGATTAATAAACTTTGTAAAAAATAATCTTAATACATTTTTAATAACATGACGTTATATTATATTCTAATAGGTAAAATAGGTTAGTTTCAGACGGCTTATAAATTAGGTTAGTTTAAGGTGTGTTATAAAAAGGTTAGTTTCATTAATTAAAATCGGTGAGATTCAGATAGGTTATATTAGGTTAGTTTAATCGCTAAATAAGGTTAGTTTTAGATAAGTTGAATTAGGTTAGTTCTAGATAATAAAAAAAAATAATGTTCGTATTTAGAAAAATTAGTTTAATATTTTATATATATATATATTTTTTTTTTTTTTAATTGTTAAATCTTTTTTAAAATTATATTTTAAATTAATATATTTAAATTGGTAAAATTCAAAGTATTTCACCGAAATTGTATTTTTAACTCGTGTAAAACGCCTCGAAGGTACGGCGGTGGCAACGTACAGCGCCGCCTACCAAATATACCCTTAACTGGGAACACTCCACAAATATATATAGTAAAATATATGTAGCAAGCTATACAGCAAAAACATAAATTTTTTCAATAAATATGAAAAAGAAAAAAAATATAGAATATGAGCAGCTATATAATATGAAGCAGATAAATATAAATCCTACCTATACAAATGACAGCAAAACAAAAAATTGAGCCTACCCCTAAAAAAAGCATTTATTAAAAATGCATAGAAGCTGCTTACAATATAAATGTTAATAAGTATAAAACGATTGCATGAAACAAACATATATAGTAAAATATATGTAGCAAGCTATACAGAAAAACATAATTTTTTGCAATAAATATGAAAAAGAAAAAAATTAGAATACACTGCTCTAAATCGTAAATGATTACATGAATATATAACATAATATGAATATTCCCCTTATGAGAATAAAACAGTATACCTTAATTTAGAAATAAATAAATAAATAATAAATAATGGAAATAATTAAATAAATATATATAATCTTACTATTTTCAATACGATTTTAACCAGTTTTGGTACCGACGCGCTTCGCCTAGCCAGAACAATGGAAAGGCTTAGACTTTCTATCAACAGTTGGAAATTACACTTACATTTTAATCACCAGTGTCTCGCCGCAAACATAATTCCACCTTCTTTAATTTTAAAAGATCCTGTCCGCACAAATTATTTTAGAAAAATATTATTTGAAACGGGTAAGAAACTTTTAAATGCTAGAAAATTAAGGAATATAATCTTACCTTTTGAAAAATGCAGCGTGAAACTAACAAAATAAGTTTAACCAATCAAATTCATGTATCGTCGCGACCAGTGCGGCGCCAAGCGGCAAAAGGCGGGAACTAATCCATTTCAGTTAAATAATTTTTTAAAAAAGTACATTAACCTTTGTAGTTTTTTGAATAGCCTATATGTTAAACGAAATCTTCAGCTACCTACATGCGAAATTCCATAATGATTGAGTCAGTAGATTTTGCGTGATGCGATAACAAACATCGATTTCGCATTTCATTTTTATAGATATAAGGATTAAAAGAGAAAAATATTACCACAATTGAAATATGTACAAGAATTATTTGCAAGTTTTAGGTAGATGAAAAGAGAAAAAGTAGAGAGGTATCTTCTAGCAAGATTGTCCTCTCATGGAGGTTCTACTGTACTTAGGGGAGTTGAATTAGAGAAAGTTTGTAATACTTTTTTTTGGCAATGTGTTTATTTTTATAATATTATCAAATATTATTATCTCTATAGACCTTATTACAATGATTAAAGTTGTTAATGAGAGGGCTTGGCTCATCAGTAGTGAACCCTCTCAGCGGTTTCACCAAATTAATCTCCAGACATCCCTACTATTGTATTGGATTGGTTTTCTTATATACCCTGGATTTACTAAGTTAGTTTAGGGTTGTTTAGAGAATTCTTTTAGGGAAACCTTTAGTAAATGCATGGTATATAAGAAAACCAATCCGATGCAACAGTAGACTCTCTGTTTGAAGCTAATTGACCAAATTGGCCTTCTAGCCCAAAACAAAACCGCTACAACAGTAGAGGGATCTGTAGATTAATTTGGCGAAACTGCTGAGTGAATTCACTACTGACGAGCCAAGCCCTCTTATTCAACAACTTTCATCATTGCAGTAAGATCTGTAGAGATAATATTTGTTGGTATATGTGAAAATAAACACATTGCCAAAAAAATAATGTATTACAAACTTTATTGATAGATGGCAATTTAATTTATAAATGTAAATTCTATAAAGATATGATAAAGCAAAATTTGGATTATAGATTATAGCTACAAGAATTTAAGACCTAATCCAAATAAATTAATAGTGGGCGACCATTGTTACCACCATTAGACAAAAGAATAAAATTTTATCTGGATTAGGTCTTATTATCTTGTAGGTATTTTCTAAAGAAAGGTGACTATATAACCCCCAATGTACCACTGAGTTGGTAGCTGCTACAGAAATGTGGTGTGGCAGCAAAAACGGCAGGAGAATGAGGCAGCTCTACAACTCCTGGGCCACAGGCTGGAGGTGGTGGACAGTCTATCCTGGGAGGACAGACAGGAAGACCTGGTGAGTGGCCTGCTTGCCGGCAATGTCTTTGACTGGGGAGCCCGGGAGGTGGCCCTGCTCATGGAGGATGGCCTCTCTTTCTCCAACGCCCAGGCCAGGCTACAAGGTGAGTTGGCTGCCATAGCAACCATTACATAACATTTATTTATCACTGATTTATTTATTTTTATTAATTGTTGCTCTTGATGTATATTCAGAAACATCTAGAATCCTATTGTTGTTGTTTCTTATCCCCTTGTGTAAAGATTACACAAATTCGATAAGGCACAATTTGGATTATAGATTATAAACACAAGGTAATAAGACCAAATCCAAATAAATAAATAGTATGTGACGTTTCGGTAACAATGTTGTTACCGAAATGTCACACTATTTATTTATTTGGATTTGGTCTTATTACCTTGTGTTTATTACACAAATTCATGAGTTTATTCTCCTCCAGCTGTTTTATGATAAGTAGCAACCTCTCCCAAAGGTCCTGTTTATTACATCTAATTCAAGCCAAAATGTGTTCTGGAGCTGCAGGTGCCAAGCTACATTATGGGGAAGTGAGGATAGATTTTGTTGTTATTTTCTATCTTCAATGGCTTGAGATGGCCTGTTCTAAATCATGTTAGTGTGGTTTGATGCTGTCTGAGGTTCACTCTTGGGTCCACTCCACTATATCTAGAATCCTTCTTTTCATTTGTAAATCAATGTGATGCTCGTTTTTTCAAATTTTGATCTTTAGACTCATAAATAAAATATTGATAAGTTTTTACTTGTTTAATTAATTACTTTACAATTTTGTAGCAATGTATTTATCACTTTATTAACAGAGTATCAATATTTATATTTATATTTTGTTACTCTGTAAACTTCCCTCATTGCTTATCTTTTGTTTATCATTCATAGTTTGTTCTTGCTTTAAATAAATTGCTGTGTCATCCTGAAGTTTGTATTTCCTAATTTTCCACATTGAAATATTTATACAATAGGAGGAATTACACCAGATATCATTGGTAAGAAGAAATTAAAGTTAATGATGACTCTATTGAAAATGTAGAATCTTGACGAACTTTCAGGCAATAACGTCCTTCAACAGGCTGTAATATAAAGTAATGTTTGGCAATGTGTTTCTTTTTATATCTACAGACCTTACTGCAATGATAAAAGTTTTTGAATAAGAGGGCTTTGCTCATTAGTGGTGAATCCTCTCAGCATTTTCGCTAAATTAATATCCAGACATTTAATTTTCAATAACTTTTATCATTGCAGTAAGGTCAGTAAAGATTAAAAAAAGAAACACATTGTCAAAAATGATAGATGGCAATTAAATTTATAAATAAAGTATTCATAATACAGCTTGTTGAAGGATAGGATTGTCTGAAAGCTCACCAAGCTTCTACCTTTTCAATAAAGATACTCTTCGCCATTAGTTTTTTTTATCTTTTCTTAGAAATAAAATATTTCTACAAAGTAGGAGCCAGGAAGTCGAACTGCTTTTTACATGTGTAGACATGTGGTGCATTTACAGTAAAAGCAGTCACCTACTTCTACCCACCATGATTATCAAGGCTTGTACCACATGTACTAGGGATAAGAAAAACAAAAATAGAAGCCAGGTACCTACTGTGTGACTTAGAAGAATATCAATAATATAGTGGATAACCCCCTATTTCAGTAATGTGCAACTACCAAATTTCCTTATTTCTAGAGATAAGTCACTTTGCCATCTAAAAATCATATTTCAACAGCCTAGAGAATGATTCCCTTACAAAGCTACAGAGTCCAAGCTGTGTGTGGCAGCCAGACCCTGGCTGATAGACAATCTGGACAGCTGGGTTCTCCGGCTGAAGAACGGAAAGTCCCACACCTGTGCTGCCATCTTTGTGGACAACAGCGGCATGGATGTTGTACTGGGAGTGCTGCCGTTTGCCAGGGAGCTGCTGCGGAGGGGCACCAAGGTCTGGTTAATTACCTCAAGTCATATACACTACCTCCCTGTGAGAGACAACACCTAATTGCAAAGTCAAAGTGTCCTTTAGGTAGAGATGTCCTCTTACCGGAGAGTTGCTAAGTAGTAAAAATGGTAATTTTGCAAATGAAAACTGTCGTTTATTGAGAGATGTCTACTAGCGCGGTGTCCTCTCATAGAGGATCTACTGTATCGCCACTGGGACTTTCTCTGGGAAGTTTTGCAAAACCTCAGCAGTATTGTATTTTATCATTACAGAGACCTCATTTACATAGAGTTACTATGGAACCTTATTGCACCAAAGTTACTTGAGACCAATGTGTCGTTATAGCCATGGCTGAAACATTTGGGACTTTAGAAATATGATGTTATTGCAGATAAGGGGGTGCAATTTGAATTTATAGATTATAAATATAAGGTAAAAAGATCAAATCCAAATAAATTATTAGTTGTGACCTATCAGTAACAACCCTGTTACCATCATCAGACAAAAGACATTTATTCTTTTGTCTGATGATGGTAGCAACACTGTTACCGAAATGTCACACGCTATTAATTTATTTGGATTAGATCTTATTTTCTTGTTGCTCTGGATTAGTTCTGGTCAGTTTTACTAAGGTTGTTGTTCAATGTGGTAGCTGTCACTTTAATGGAGAGGGAGAGATGTTATTATAAATCTCCCTCCCTCCTGTACAATCCCTGAGTGGAGGAAACCTGACCCAAGGTGTGCAGGTGCTGCTCTGTGCCAACACCAAGCCTGCCCTCAATGATGTGACCCACCACGAGCTGGGCCTGCTGTTGCCCCGAGCCGCACAGATCTGCCACATTCTCCAGCAGGGCCTGGAGTCCGGCAACCTGCTAGTGATGGACTCTGGGCAGAGCTCTCCCTGCCTGGACCTCAGCCGGCTCAATGCTGACTTGTGCCGGGCCATGACTGATCACGGCACGGACCTGCTGGTCATTGAGGGCATGGGGCGTGCCATTCACACCAACCTCACCGCAAAGTTTTCCTGCGAGTCCATCCGGGCTGCTGTCCTGAAAAACCAGTGGCTGGCCAAGCGCCATGGGGGAGACATGTTCTCAGTGGTGTTCAAGTATGAACCAGGCTCCTAGCATCCATCTGTACATAGTCTTGTGGGCCACACACTCCAACTGCTGTACATACTGTACATTATTGCCTGCCTGCCCATCATTGCTTTTATCCCCTTCCTCTTTTGTTATTTTTATAGTGTTTATTGAATAAAGTTTACCTTAAATGTTGCCTCCCCTCTCACTAACACTCCAAGGTTTCAAACACCCACCCTTTCTCAGCAAGCTCACCCCTGAAGACCTGCGGAACATCCTACAGTTCAAATAAGTCTGAAGATCAGCTAGATGGTAAGCCTGAAGACCAACCCAGATACTTGTGCTGACAGGATTCCCAGGTGGCAGATAGGGGAATAGACCTTCAGATATGAAGGCCAGCTGTGAAACACGCAGAATAAATGTTGAATAAGTAGTCGCAGACCAACAGCAGCATTGTTAGAAGAGGAGAAAGACCTCTTTAAAAATCCTGAGTTCAACTGACCCGGTTGATAGACCTCAGAAAGGGCCCTCTCCAGGGATACTGAGGAGCTGTGTCTGTACTCATGTTAGAGTCAGCAGCAAAGGCTTCCATGTTAGGAATGGCCTCAAAATACAGGCAAAGTCAGGCAAACTGTGCCTAGATCATGATGCTATGATCAACGAAAGCTGCATCCTATTCCATGAAATTATGAGACAAATACACAAACCAAGTTGCCTGGAATTTTACAGTCTTAGGAGTCTACCTGCCTTGTGAGTACATTTTTGCTTGGAACCAAATGGAAAGTTTCAAGAAGCTATGTGCAGATTTTCCTCAAATCAAATGCTTTCATGATTTTAGCTTGGAAGATTAAAAAATGAATATCATATTTGCGACGAGGGATATGACACCCCATCAAAAGATAAAAGCCAATAATGCTGTAAAATATGGCAATAAATGCCTAAAGAAGACAAATACAATGATAGGACACCTCTCTACAAAGGACAGTTTTCATTATCAAAATTACCATTTTTTACTAATTAGCAACTCTCTCATAAGAGGACACCTTTAGATAGCTAAAGGACATGTTATGCAACTAGGTGTCTTTTACAGGGAGGTTTTACTGTACGGAACAATCTGAGAGAAAGATAAGTTTCAATTTTTATGTAGACAAAAATGTAACTCTATTTTCCAAAAAGAATAGTGACAAGGCAAAAATATATATTAAATGTTAATTTTCCCACAAAAAATGGGAAAATTTGACCCAATCACAGAGGCTAGGATGAAACAAGACATTGATGTATCTTTAAGAAATGATTTGGGAACTGTTATATGTACAGTGACATGCTGGCAATACTGTCAGGAAAGAATATATATATATATATATTTTTTATATTATAATACTTTGGTAAAATATATATATGTTGTAAACCCGGGTAAGCCAACAAGTGAGTTGGAAGCAGTTGGAGTTGAGTGGCAAGGTGTGCAGAGAGGGAAGTCCGCACGGGACAGTAAGGACAAAGTTTGGGATCAAAAGATGCTCTCCCAGTACGTCTCAAGTGGCATCAGGACCAGGGGAAAGTTGAGGATTAACAGAGGAAAGCTCGGCGTCCAGCCTGAAGCCGCAGGGGCAGAGAGGAGCCAAAACGGACCTACCTAGTATGGAGCGGGCCTGTCTGAAATATCCACTGTAACCTAACTAACCATCTGGACCAACGCCCATTTTTTGTCCCTCTGGATCCCCCAGGTGTTGATGCTGATTGGTCAGTCTCATGTGGGTCATCCTCCCCTCCCTGGCGTCCAGTGGCAAGCTGGTGTCACTTTGAGACGACTAGAACGTCATAGAAAATTCGCTGAGGGAAGTTTTTTTTATACAAGGTATGTCCCATAAGTTCCCGGACTGGGTCCATAAAAAAATAAATAAATGAAAAATGTAAATGAATTTGACTGTTTATTATAGAAAAAATATCTGGCTACACGGTGGTACCAATATCGAGGCGGTACTTGCGCGCGCGCCAAGGTTATTCTAATTTATTTTAAAGGCCACACCTAGCGCTGCGGCGATTTTACGATGGAACAAAAATTGAAGCTGAGGATTTGCATAGAATTTTGTGTGAAACTTCAAATATCAGGAACCGAAACATTTGAAATGCTTAATAAAGCATTCCCCAATGACGCCCCAAAGAGAACAACTGTTTTTGAATAGCATTCTAGATATAAAGCTGGCAGAATTTCCATTGAAGATGATCCTCGTCAAGGACGCCCAAAATTTCAAAGGACTGATGAAAATGTGCAAAAAATCACCGATTTGATAAAAGAAAATCCTCGAACCACTTTGCTGGAGCTAGAGCAAGACACAGGCATCTCTAAAACAACGATTGGAAGGATCGTAACCGAAGATTTGAAGCTCAAAAAGACTCCTGCAAAATTCATCCCAAGATTCCTCACCAATGAGCAAAAACTGTGTCGGCTTGCAACCTGTGAGGACATGATGGAAATGACAAGAACGGATCCAGAATGGAAAGACAAGATAATCACAGGAGGCGACGAGACATGGGTCTATGGCTATGACCCTGAAACCAAACCTCAATCTGCCGAGTGGAGAGGTTAGGGTGAGCCTAGACCCAAAAAATCCAGAAACAAGGTGTTGCTGGTCGCTTTTTCGGATAACAAGGGCATTGTTCATCACGAGTATCTTCCTGCAGGCCAAACAGTTATTAAGGAAATGTATTTGGGCATTCTTCGCCGTCTAAGGGAAGCGATTCGAAAAAAAAGGCCAGAAAAATGGACTAATGGTGGCTGGATCCTACACCATGACAATGCTCGCCCTCACACAGCGCACTTGATGACTAGCTTTTTGGCGAAAAACGGGACACAAATCCTACTTCAACCACCCTATTTCCCAGACATCGCACCAAATGACTTTTTCCTGTTCCCCAAACTTAAAGCAGTTCTAAAAGGAAGACATTTTGACACCAGGGATGACATAATAGAAAAATCGCCGTTAGCATTGAAGAGCATTCCAAAAGAGGCTTATAAAAACTGTTTCGACAATTGGGAGAAACGATGGCGCTGGTGCGTTGAAGCAAGGGGGGATTACTTTGAAAAGTTTTAATAAAAAAAAATTTAAAAAATCTTACCTTTTTTTTTTTTTATGGACCCAGTCCGGGAACTTATGGGACATACCTTGTATATATATATAGTAGAACCTTCCTGCAAAGGACACCTAATTGCAGAGCCAAACCTCATAAATTTCATTCATATCTCACTTTTTTTCCCATTCTGTTAATTGGTTGCTAGAATTATTTCATTTGTTAGCTGCTTTCATGCTAAATATAACCAATTAATATCCTTAAAGAGGTAAACTATTTATGGGGGTTTATAGACTTTTAGCACTACAAGATTCTATATTTAAGGGAATTATAAGAATATGGCTTTACTTGTAAAGTCTTATTTTGTGGTTGTGAAAGAGAGATCTGAAAATTCAATTGTTGTAAAGGTTTCCCAATTTTTACACTACTTATTTCATTTTAGCCACCCAAGCATTAAGGATTCCTATTTTCGATCTCCAAGGCCATTTTATAGAATAGTACTTAAAGTGGATCTCTTTGCTATCTTCAGGTCATCTTTGAACTGATCAGTATCTTGAACCAGGACTTACCTTGGGACTTTACTCAGCTTGTGCTTTAAGAACTTGGTATAGTCCATCAGGGTAAATCTCTTAAAGAGAAGTCCAAATAGATCCTTTGTGGATAAAAGATTCCAGAAACTGACATGATTCTGCTTGTTCATGATATTTTAGATGAAACTTATAGCTTCGTTTTCTTCTGGAGCGATTCATCTTGGTGTTTGGCAAGCAAGGCTGGGCTGGTGACAGCGTGGTGGTGTCTTGTCCATTGTTGCTCCATAGAAAGAGAGGGTGCCATTGCCCCGTTAGTCAGCCACATTTCAGAGTTCCTTGTTCACGGTCACCGAAGCAGCTCGGGGCTCACGACACCATACTTCACCCTACAGGGCAGTCCCTT
>CP092878.1:76890069-77012101 GCA_030710605.1 Cordylochernes scorpioides | reverse complement strand
AATTTAAAATACCTTTTCCAAGTGGTCAGCATCAGTATCTGTATAAAAGTAAAACAACCAAATATAATACTACAGTCGTATGGTAGATAAAACTGGTGATACTGCTGGGAGGGTTCACCAATGATCAGCTAAGCCTTCATATTAAATCATCATTGTAGTGAGGGAAATAGAAAATTGTTTTAATTAAAAAAAAATCATATTCTTCAAAAATAGTTTAAATTTCTTATAAAATGACTATTGTTACTAGTTGCAACTCTAAATGGTGGTCGGTGGAAGGGTGGTATTAAACCATTGGTTTTCAAACCGTTACAACTTGGGATCAAATCCCTCATTGGGCACTTTTTCTAATTTAAAAAATGCTTCAATATCCCCCAGATTCTTTCAAAAGTCCAACTCCACAAGCAAATACAAGTAACCAAATGGGCCTTTGGCTCATTTGTAAGTGCAAAGTTGAACTGCTTTTCACATGTATAAACATGTGGTGCACTTGCAATAAAAGCAGTCGCCAACTTCTACCCACCATGATTATAATGGCCTGTACCACATATAGCAGGGATAATAAAAAAAAAGTTGCAACTCTCTGGTAAAAGGTCAATTCTCTCTAGAGGACCTTCCCTGCAACTAGGTGTGGTCCTGTATCACCTGGCAAGACAGGTGTCAAGTGGCTGTGTAGGATGACTGGGGTCTGCTTTCATGTGGAGACAGCTGTTGCCAGGGCTGTACAGCATCCATTCAAATACATGATGATCCATTCATCACACAATACACCTTTTTTTTTTTTCAAATCAAATAAATAAATTTAATACAATAAAACCTCCCTGTAAAGGACAACACCTAAATTACAGAGCCAAAGTGTCCTTTAGGAGAAGTGTCCTCTTACCGTACAGTAAATCCTCGTACAGTAAAAATGGTAATTTTGAAAATGAAAACTGTCCTTTGTAGAGAGGTGTTCTCTAGCACTGGTGTCCTCTCATGGAGGTTCTACTGTATATGCTAAAAGGTACAACTTCCTTAAGTTTTGTCCATGAGTGTATACACACTTGGTTATCTCGTGTGTCTTCAATAAAGGTCACTTTAATATATTTCAGAGTTATTGTCTGAATCCTGATATACATGCTAAAAGGTACAACTTCCTTAAGTTTTGTCCATGAGTGTATACACACTTGGTTATCTTGTGTCTTCAATAAAGGTCACTGTAATAACTTTCAGAGTTATTGTCTGAATCCTGATATACATGCTAAAAGGTACAACTTCCTTAAGTTTTGTCCATGAGTGTATACACACTTGGTTATCTTGTGTCTTCAATAAAGGTCACTGTAATAACTTTCAGAGTTATTGTCTGAATCCTGATATACATGCTAAAAGGTACAACTTCCTTAAGTTTTGTCCATGAGTGTATACACACTTGGTTATCTCGTGTGTCTTCAATAAAGGTCACTGTAATATCTTTCAGAGTTATTGTCTGAATCCTGATATACATGCTAAAAGGTACAACTTCCTTAAGTTTTGTCCATGAGTGTATACACACTTGGTTATCTCGTGTCTTCAATAAAGGTCACTGTAATAACTTTCAGAGTTATTGTCTGAATCCCGATATACATGCTAAAAGGTACAACTTCCTTAAGTTTTGTCCATGAGTGTATACACACTTGGTTATCTCGTGTATCTTCAATAAAGGTCACTGTAATATCTTTCAGAGTTATTGTCTGAATCCCGATATACATGCTAAAAGGTACAACTTCCTTAAGTTATGTCCATGTGTTGTGTATTGTGTTCTGTGCTAAATGTGTGGAGATCACCACCACCAGTAGCAGATGTCTAACCGGTGTCTGTGTGTGGAGGTGGTTCCCTCACCAAGATCGCCTACTTCTCCACAGTGTCGTTCAAGAGAGCCCAGTATGACATGGCTGGGGAGGACTCCTCTCAGGTGAGGTTGAACCCTGAACCCAGCTGTAAACCTATCTATCAGCTCATTTGAAACACTCCATCAAATTGTTTGAGTCAAAAGGCAAAAGGGGGGATTGTTGGAAGGATGGTCTAAACCGTTGGTTTTCGACTGTTACGACCCGGGTTCGATTCCCTCATTGAGCACTTTTTTTCTGATTTAAAAAAAAAATGCTCCAACGGTCCCCGATTCTTGCAAAAGTCCAACCCCCACTAACGAGTGAAAGTAACCAAACAGGGCTTGGCACATTTGTAAGTGCAAAGTTGAACTGCTTTTCACATGTGTAGACATGTGGCACCCTTACATTAAAAGCAGTCGCCAACTTCTATCCACCATGATTATCATGGCCGGTACCATGTATACTAGGGATAAGCAATATATATTAAAAAGGACGTACCTGGATCTGTATAAAATACTTTTTTTTTTCCTTACAGATCCAGGTACGCCTTTTTTTATATCAACTCCACCACATCTACTTATATAATTGCCTTATTCTGAAGCTCACGGATAGAATGCGCACCCATTGGCTGCCGCCGGCGAACACGTGTCCTCCCTGCCCCCCTCTAGACAACCCTGTTATCAGCTGTGTGATACATACACCTGTCTATAGCGGACACTTTAGGCAACCCTGTAATCAGCAGTGTGTTACATCCACCTGTCTATACAGACCACCCTGTATATAGCGGCCATTCTAGACAACCCTGTTATCAGCTGTGTGATACATCCACCTGTCTATACAGACCACCCTGCCTATAGCGGTCACCTTAGGCAACCCTGTTATCATTAGTGTGTTACATTCACCTGTCTATACAGACCACCCTGTCTATAGCGGACACTTTAGGCAACCCTGTAATCAGCAGTGTGTTACATCCACCTGTCTATACAGACCACCCTGTATATAGCGGCCATTCTAGAAAACCCTGTTATCAGCTGTGTGATACATACACCTGTCTATAGCGGCCACTCTAGACAACCCTGTTATCAGCTGTGTGATACATCCACCTGTCTATACAGACCACCCTGTCTATAGCGGTCACCTTAGGCAACCCTGTTATCATTAGTGTGTTACATTCACCTGTCTATACAGACCACCCTGTCTATAGCGGTCACCTTAGGCAACCCTGTTATCAGCAGTGTGATACATACACCTGTCTATACAGACCACCCTGTCTATAGCGGCCACTCTAGACAACCCTGTTATCGGCTGTGTGATACATACACCTGTCTATACAGACCACCCTGTCTATAGCGGCCACTCTAGACAACCCTGTTATCGGTTGTGTGATACATACACCTGTCTATACAGACCACCCTGTCTATAGCGGCCACTCTAGACAACCCTGTTATCGGCTGTGTGATACATACACCTGTCTATACAGACCACACTGTCTATAGCGACCACCCAAGACAACGTTTTTAAAATATATTCGCACTCGGGTAAAACCCGGGCGTTGCCCGGGCCATTCGTCTAGTGTTCTTATAACAGCATGGTGTGGGCAACATTTCATCTTTGGGTGGGATAATTGCCTGGAACAGTATATTTTCAACACAAGGTAATAAGACCAAATCCAAATAAATAGAACAGCTAAACCTGTCTATAGCGCCCCCTCACCAAAATAGGATGCTATAGAGAGGGTGTGCTATAGACAGGTTTAACTGTATGACGTTTCGGTAACAGCATTGTTACCATCATCAGACAATGTTTACAGTCAACCTTGGTTGTTACCGAAATGTCACACACTATTTAGATTTGGTATCTTATTACTGTGTGTATATAATCTAAATTGTGTCTTTTCTATATACGTATTATAAAAAGTACAAAATTGTGAGGCAGAGTTTCTTGTAAGTTTGTTTTATTAAGGTAGCATTCCTGCCCTTCTAAAGGAGTCAAAATGAATGTATAAGTTCTACATATTAAAAAATTATATATTTTTTGTTGTTCATATTTCTTTAGATGCAAATCTTTTAATATATGTAAATGTGTAGATATATATAGTAGAACCTCCCTTCAGCGGACACCCCGCTAGCGGACACCTCTCTACAAAGGACAGTTTTCATTTATAAAATTATCATTTTTACTATTTAGCAACTCTCCAGTAAGAGGACACCTCTCCCTAAAGGACACTGGCTCTGTAATTAGGGGTCCTTTACAGGGAGGTAGTTCTACTGTATATATATATAAAATAATTTATCCTCTTATACGTTATCATTTTAACGCCTGTGTAGAAGGGCAGAAATGTTTGAAAGCTCAGCAAAATAATGAAAACTTAAAAGCAACTCTTTGCCCCACGATTTTGTACGTTTGATGACATTTTTCCCACCAAGGATATATGTTTTCTATCTTGTTCCATGTCAGGATCCCAGGCTGTAATCCTTCCTTTTTATCTGCTGGAGATAACAGCTCAGAGGGCCAATGCCCGCCCCTCACTGGTTATGTGGATAGATAGATAGCACACTTCATTGTGGTTTCCTAGGCAAGTGTTGTTTGTTGGTAATTATGTTAGGTCACATACAATTTAATACTAAACACAAGGTAATAAGACCAAGTCTAAAAAAATAGTGTGTGATGTTTCAGCGTTGTTACCATCATCAGAATTCAGCACTTTTGTCTGAACATGATAACAACGCTGTTACTGAAATGCCACCCACTATTTATTTGGTCTTATTACCCTGTGTTTATAATCTATAATCCAAATTGTGCCATTAAGACTAAACAATTATGCTGACAAGGGGGGGTTATGTGGGAAGAATATTGTCTATTTGATTAGCGAACTGATCTTTCACACCTTCTCATTGGATGAATGTAGCCATGTTTGTATATAAAGAGGGTTCAAAGGGAATGCAAAGGGTCTTTAATTTCTCCTCACATAACTGTGTAACCCCGGTCTTCTCCTTATCAATGCTGCAATAAAAGATAAGTAGTTTTGTTTCATATAACTTATCGAGTTTTTTTTAAAGTCTTCCTCTTTTTGTTGTACTTTTGAGTGTGTTTCTGTGTGTTAAGTTACTTTATGCCCTAGTGTATAAGCCTGTAAAAAAGAAACTTGTCAATCCTATCTCATGGATGATGATAGAAATCAATATTGTCATCACTCTGCTCACAGCTAGTGCCTCTATCACAGATTTCAACACATTGTCTTCTCTACACCAGCTCCTATCACAAAGATGGCACCTACAAGGGAATGTTTGTGTTCCTTTAGGCCATGTACAGGTCAGAACTGTACTCTCCATTTATTCTGTGGCTATGTTACCACTTAGTAGGAGAAACTAGCAGAGCCATTAACATAAAAGTAAAAGACCACATCAAGAGAGAGAGAAAACATGAAAAAAAATAAAGACAATAAATAAAAAAAATAGATTTCTTTTGATTTTTGATCATTCTTGTGGATTATGCTATGGTAATGCAGTCGTGTTTAAAATCTTGAAACTATAATGATAAAAAAGATTAGAAATAGCTTTAATTGAGTTTAAGGAATATATATAAAAACATAATTTGATAAAAGTGCTGCCTGGCTTAAGGCGTAAGAATCTAAAAAATGAAAAGATTATTTACATAATGTACAAAAGTTTTGAGTTGGCCATCGGGAAACAACAACAATGAGTTTTTATTGGGGAAGCGTGACCTCTGGTGGTCGATTTAACAGAGTATTTGAAGTATTTGAATCTATGAAATATAATTTTAAATAAAATAATATTTTAATATAACATATATATATATATATCCTGATGGCTGACATGAGTATTTTAGATGGTAGAGCGCCATCTAGTGGAGCAAAAATCAACTGATCATTGATTTAACTTGTTTCTTAATTAATCCACCTGATCCCAGTACAATTTCACTTTTGTACTTTGTTACCCAAATGTCATAAATAGTTTATTTATTTGTGTGTGGTGTTGCTACCTTATCAAAATTCAAAACTATTTTAAAGGCGTAAGATTCTTTTTGTTATTAAACAATTTCTACTGCCCTTACTGCAATAACAAAAAGAATCTTACGCCTTTAAAATAGTTTTGAATTTTGATAACAGATGGCGCGCTAGTGCATCATATTATAAATGTTCTAATAAAAGAAACAATTTGATATTTGCGGAAGAGCGATTGCTCGAAGCATATTATATATTTATAAATATATGTAATTCTACTGTCCTCAAAGCTTATGTCCATAGTTCTTCTAAAATACCCATTCAAAGAGTCTATCAACAGTATCACTATAAAATGAAGTTCCAAAAATGCAATATAACAGCGGTATGGTAGATTAAACTGGCGAAACCGCTGAGAGGTTCACCACTGATGAGCCAGGCCCTCTCATTAATTTTTCCATTGCAGTAAGGACAGTAGAAATTGTTTAATAACAAAAAGAATCTTACGCCTTTAAAATAGTTTTGAATTTTGATAACAGATGGCACGCTAGTGCATCATATTGTTACCTTATGTTTTTAACCTATAATCCAAAATGTAGCTTATCATTTAGTGTTCCAATGTTACATTGAAGAATCACACTGGGAAGTACTTTTTTCTCTAGACGGTAACAATGTTGACACAAGGTAATAAGACCAAATCCAGATGAATGAACAGTGTGTGGCATTTCTGTAACAGCGTTGTATGTAACACACTATTTATTTGGATTTTATTACTTTGTGTTTTTAATCTATAATCCATACAAGGTAATAAGACCAAATCCAAATAAATAAATAGTGTGTGATGTTTCAGTAACAGTGTTGTTACCATCTTCAGACAAAAGTACTGAATGAAAGTACTGAAAAGGATATTCAGTACTTTTGTCTGAAGATGGTAACAACGCTTTTACCGAAACGTCACCCACTATTTATTTATTTGGATTTGGTCTTGTTACCTTGTATCTATAATCCAAATTGTACCTGATCAATGTTATTACAGAAAGGTCACATATAATTTACCCATTTGGATTTGGTCTTTTTTACCTTGATAAATGGATTTCAATCAAAAACGTGTGTCCACAATGCTGCTTGAAGACAACTGGGACTAAAGTCCTAGATTTGAGATTGGGTTCCATCTCTGAGGAGAGGTTGTAGGTGCAGGACGTGGAGGGGGGCCGACTCCACTTCATCAAGTTTGAGACCCGGCACATTGAGACCTGCCTGCAGTTCATCCAGAACCACCTGGTGGGGTCCCCGGACTTCATGAGGGGCAAGTCCGTGAAGGCAACTGGGGGTGGGGCCTACAAGTACACCCACCTCCTCACTTCTACCCTGGGGGTCACGTGAGTCTTCTCCTCTTGGGAAATACAACAAACTACAAGCTTTATTAAGACTTTTTGGGTGACAACCATCATGATTGGGTGAAGTAGAATGCCTTTGTCATTAACACTGGGAGCACTACTCAGTAGCAGACCGACTTAGCTATAAAAGAAATGGCCGCCTCTGACTTGAAGAACATACGCCATGTGCAGCCGTTCCTAACATGGAGTACAAGAGCTGCTCATCCTGTATCCCTGGATTAGGAGCCTTAACAGGGTACTATTAGCTGGGCCAGCTGAACCCAGGTTTTTTAGTGAGCTTGTTACTGCTCCCCCTCCTCCTTTTTCATCTGGCTTGGAACCGGCAAAGGCGGAGTTAGACTTTTTGGTCTTAATTACAGTTCTATGAGTAGAAATGTGGGTTACCTGCAGGAGTAACAGTAATCAGCAATGTTATTGGCAGTTGGTGCTGCCAACACCTGATAACCCTCCCTATCTCCCCAAGATAGAGTTTTTATGGGGAGTACTTCTAAATTAGAAACCTATCTTTGGTTTCTGTTTGAATTCATATTACTTGTACAAGCTTTTGAAAAACATTTTATATACACTACAGGGAACCCTATTATAACAGCACCATGATAATTGAGCCTAATTCTAAAGTCCTAAGTGTTTTTCCATGGTTATATCAGCAACCTAGGATCTTGGTGTGATGTTGTAATTATAGTGGGATTCTACTGTATAGAAGTAAGTCAGAATTGCAAATTAGATAGCACTAATGCATCACTTATACATTAAAGGGGGTCGGTGGAAGGGTGGTCTAAACCATTGATTTTTGACCGCTACGACCTGGGAACAAATCCCTCATTGGGTACATTTTATCTAATTAAAAAAAAAAAAGAAATGCTCCAATGGCCACCGATTCTTGCAAAAGTCCATCCCCACCAGCGAGTGCAAGTAACTAAATGGGGTTCTGGCATATTTGTAAGTGCAAAAGACGAACTACCTTTCACATGTGTAGACATGTGGTACACTAAAACACAAACTCTGTGAAATTGACCGGTAGATAGCGCTGCTTCACATTATATAAATTGATTGTTGTTGTTTTCCTTCCACATGAGAATGCTCTTGCAACCTTAGATACCTTTATAACACCTTGCTAAATGCTTAAATTTCTATTTTTCCTGAAGAGGACAAAAGATTGATAAAATTAAAACTTTTCTGTCCAAAGTGTCTCTTATTCTTAAGAATTAATACAAGGTTTCTAACAAGAGATGAAAGCTAACAGCAACAAGTTTCTTTATTGAAAAGCTAAAAGATTTGCCTTCTCAATAATGAAACTCATCGATGTTAGCTTCTATATCTTCTTAGAAATTATATCTAGCGATTCCTTTTATTGCAGTACAAGTTACAAGAAATAAGACCTAATCCAAATAAATTGATAGTGTGTGATGTTTCAGTAACAATGCTGTTACAGAAACAGCACACACTAATTTATTTGGATTATGTCTTATTTTATTGTAGCTATAATGTATTTTTCAAATTGTGCTGCTTTATCATTGCAACACAAGGTTGTTGAGTCTTCTCAGTATATGGATACTACTGTGGATTTCTCTATCTACTTCAACAGATGATTGATGCTCCAGTAGGTTAAAGAGTAGAGCTGGTGTTTGCAGGCTGGACAAGGAGGATGAGATGGAGTGTCTCATCAAGGGCTGCAACTTCCTACTGAAAAATATCCCTGATGAGGTGTTTGAGTATAGACGTCACAGTGACCCAGAATACAGATTCCACAGTGCTGACCCTGATGTCTTTCCTTACCTCCTGGTGAACATTGGCTCTGGAGTCAGTATCATGAAGGTCAGTAACTTACACAGTGGTCAACACCTTGAAGCTGATGATGTATCACTAATTGGATACTGTTAGTTGGGAATGATTTTTTTGCACACAGCCAACAACCATTTTTGTTAAAAATACAATCATTCTTGTTTACTCCCGATGTTATTTCAGTGTTGACCCTGGCAAGGTAATACAGTAGAACCTCCCTGTACAGGATACCTAATTGCAGAGCCAAATTGTCCTTTACAGAGAGGTGTCCTCTAGCGCGAGTGTCCTTTCAGGGAAGTTCTACTGTAGCGGTATTTCCAAACTCTTGCTTACAAAAACTGTCACCTAATAATGCCTTCACCAACTTTCCAGAATCCTCATTGATAGTGACTAACCACAGTCTTCCAAGCACTGACAACTGAGACACTTCATGCCTTTCAAACTCCACTACTCCCCATGCTTTAAAAATTATTGACTAGATCTTCTAGTTTTTCTCCACTCAATCATAAACATGATTAAGAGAATTAAAATGCATCTTTTTTTTTTTCATTAAGACTGGAATCACTCTTTAGTAGCAGGCTGACTCTGCCACAGACTGTGACATGAGGAACAGACACCATCTGCATTCACTCCTTTCTTTGGGTACGAAAGTTTCCCATCCTGTGTCCTAAATCAAATCAATTATCCTGTGTTCCCTAGATCAGTAATCCCTACAGGGTACTATCAGCCGGGCCAGCTGAACCCAGGTTAAATAGTATACTTGTTACTGCTTCCCCTCCTCCTTTTTCATCTGGACTTGGATCCAGCAAAGAGAAAGTTTGAATAACTAAATGACATTGCAGTGGTCTTTGATTCAGCTGGCATGCAGCCAAGAATGCTTCTTTATTACTTAAATGTTAGCATATCTATATATATAAAAATGAATGTTTGTTGGTCCGTCGTCCGTAAGTGATAATCTTCTACATCGCTCAACCGATCGTGATGAAACTTTGGGAAGTTGTTTAGTATACTACCGGATGGTTTCTGGCTAATTACTCTTTAGAAATAACCTTTCGTTGCATTTTTATTTACAATAAAACGTAAATTCACTCGCAATCAGCGCCCCCTCGCGGAAGGCGTATGGCCTGAAATAGCCTCGCATGAGCGTATTTGTAACGTCAAGCTTAGCCTATAGGTTAGGTACACAGCTTCGTACCCCCACAACCTAGGTTCGAGGCTCAGCGTGGGTGTTTTTTTTTTTTTTTCATTTCTTTTATATTATTGTAGCAAATTATTAAAAATATTATTTTATTTAAAATGTAGGCTTTTTAAAATAAAAATTAACATAAACAATTTTTAAATAATATTTATAACAAACCTAGGTTTGAGGCTCAGCGTGGGTGTCTTTTTTTTATTTTCATTTCTTTTATATTATTGTAGCAAAGTCTTTTTTTACAGCATTATTATATTTTAATTGGTTTATTTTAAATATGTTTGTTATGAAGGCTCTATGTAATACTATTTAGAACACATTTTACATTTTAAACACCTAAGCACCCCTCTTTTTAATATTGTAGCAAAGTATTAAAAGTATTATTTTATTTTAGATGTTTGCCATGAAACTTTGGGAAGTTGTTTAGTATACTACCGGGACGATTTCTGGCGAATTATTTTAAAATAATATTTATAACAATAATTATAGCAAATTTTAAGACATATTTTTAAAATCTGTGTTTGTGCATATATAAATATTTTACAAAAATTGTGAGAACGTTCTATTAGAATATCTCAAAAACAAAAAACAATACATATAAACAAGTTCACTGACATTTTTTAATGCAGTGATTATAAAGGGCTATATTATCTATATATATAAAAATCACTTTCAAATTTTAACGTAACGTTCCATTCTCAATCCCATAGGGCTTTAGATCGGCTAAAACATTTTTATCTTTATAAGTGAATATTAACTTTACTGTACTGAATAGTTTAGTATAATATTAATTTAACATATTACAACTTAGCCACAGCAACGCGTGGCCAGGTTCGCTAGTTTGACATATATATGGTAGTATCCTCTACCAATGATTCTATTGACAAAGATGTGTTTCAGGTGGAGTCAGAGTCCTCCTACGAGAGGATTGCAGGTTCAGCCATGGGAGGTGGCTCCTTCTGGGGACTGGGAGCTCTCCTCACCAATGCCAAAGTAAGTCCATTGGACTCTGGGTGGTTTAGTTAGGAGCCTTGTCTTCTTGTAATTGGTTCTGTTTCTTTTTTAGGGAGTCTTGCCTCCATCAGTCAAGCCACAGGTTAGGGGATTTTATAACATTGGTGTTTAACCTTACTTAACTCTCCCCTCTGGGGGGTGTCCACTTGGAAGACCTTAACCTTTCCCTCACCTACCTAACTCACAGATTTCCACTCACACATATATGTATGTATAAACTTTGTAACTATTATTATTGACAATATTTTTCTTATATGATATTTATTATCAAATATATATTGAAAATATACTCATTTGTATGTTGTACCTTTAGCATGTATATCAGGATTCAGACAATAACTCTGAAAGATATTACAGTGACCTTTATTGAAGACACACGAGATAACCAAGTGTGTATACACTCATGGACAAAACTTAAGGAAGTTGTACCTTTTAGTATGTATATCGGGATTCAGACAATAACTCTGAAAGATATTACAATGACCTTTATTGAAGACACACGAGATAACCAAGTGTGTATACACTCATGGACAGAACTTAAGGAAGTTGTACCTTTTAGTATGTATATCGGGATTCAGACAATAACTCTGAAAGATATTACAATGACCTTTATTGAAGACACATGAGATAACCAAGTGTGTATACACTCATGGACAAAACCTAAGGAAGTTGTACCTTTCAGCATGTATATCGGGATTCAGACAATTACTATGAAAGATATTACAGTGACCTTTATTGAAGACACATGAGATAACCAAGTGTGTATACACTCATGGACAAAACTTAAGGAAGTTGTACCTTTTAGCATGTATATCAGGATCCAGATAATAACTGAAAGATATTACAGTGACCTTTATTGAAAACACACCAGATAACAAGTGTGAACAAAATTGCCTCTGTCTCCTTCAAAAAAAAAAAAAAACAATTATAACCTTAAAGACTTTCCACTTAAGTTTTGTCTGTGAGTGTAAATATACATTAGTTAGATCCATTTGTAGCAGTCAATGAAGGAATCTATAATACAGTTGAACCTCACTCTAATAACATCATCTGGGGCCAAAATTTGATGTTTTTATAACCATGTAATAACACACCACAGTTAAAACAATCACTACAGTAAATTTAGAAATGCGATGTTATAGCCAAGTTGGTACATGTGTGTTTCTACCTCCAAGCTGCCAAGGGCTGTCCAACAGTGACTTGAGTGCGGCAGGGGTTTGACGAGCTCCTACAGCTGGCAGAGCAGGGGGACCATCGCAAGGTGGACATGCTGGTGAAGGACATCTACGGCGGAGACTACGAGAGCCAGCTGCTGCCTGGGGACCTCATTGCCTGCTCCTTTGGGAAGGCCATCTCTGGCTTCAGGGATGTCAGCCAGGCCTCAGGTAGCCTCTTGTATTCTTAATTATCAACCTTTATTGTCTGACATATATAAGGTTGTTGTTGTTTCTTATCCCCTTGTGCAAAGATTACACAAATTCCATGAGTCCATGCTCCTTGAGCTGTTTATGATAAGCAGTGGCCTCTCCCAAAGGTCCTGTTTAGTGCATCTAATACAATAACCTTCACATATTATTTAATGTTCAATTATCATGAACTAGGTTGCTCTTGCTGAGCGGTACCTATTTATGTGAATTTGAACAGATCTAATACAAGCCAAAATGTGTTCTGGAAGTGCCAAGCTACATTTTGGGCAATTGGGGTAGATTTTGTTATTTTCTATCTTCGAGGGCTTAAGATGGCCTGTTCTAAATCTTGTTAGTGTTGTTTGGTGCTGTCTGAGGTTCAGAGCTCCTCCTGGGTTCACTCTACTGTACCAGCTTTTCTTAGGTGTGACCCTTCGGTTCCAGTGTTTGGATTATAGATTGGAAATTTAAGGTGGTACAAGATCAAATCCAAATTAATAAATTGTGTGTGATGTATCGGTACCAATGCTATTACTGAAAATATTTGGTCTGGTGTGTTGCCTTAAATTTATCATCCAAGGTTTTGCCGACCACATTTGTTATCCCCTTTTCAAGATGTAAAGCTTAACACACACTTTGATGTGAAACTTCCCAACTTGAAAAGGGTCAACAATGGGTTGTAGAAATGTGGGGCAGTAAATGTTTGGAAGGTTGACCCGAGTCTCCATCTCTCTCATTAATCCTAAGCTGCCTTGTAGTCTCTGTGTACTAAATAGAGTCAAACTTCTCTTTAATTTAACCTTCAGGGAAAGGTATGCTTCCTCTTCTTCTTCTTCTTTCTTATCTAAAATTGGGTGAAGTAGAATGTGTCTGCCTTTGTCATTAAGACTGGGAGCACTACTCAGTGGCAGGGCCGACTTAGCTCCAAAAGAAATGGCCGCCTCTGACATGAGGAACAGACGCCATGTGCAGCTGCTCCTAACATGGAGTACAAACACTGCTCATCCTTTATCCCTGGATTAGGAGCCCTTACAGGGTACTATCAGCTGGGTCAGCTGAACCCAGGTTTTTTAGTGAGCTTGTTACTGCTCCCCCTCCTCCTTTTTCATCCGGGCTTGGGACCGGCAAAGGCGGAGTTGGTATGCTTCCTGCTGTGTTGTTGTTAAATTATAGTCAGTTAAATTAAAGTGACTTGTTTGGGATTTGTAAACCAATTGAATTATAGTTGGTTGAATTGAAATGGTTCTATTGTAATCTCTCTATCTAGCCTCATTAACCTTTGTTAAACATTATTGGAGCCTATATGGTAGTTCTCTTCCTTGTGCTCACTGGCTGGCTGGTTGGTGTACAGGGCAGCAGTTTGCCAGTGCTGACATTGCCCGCAGCCTCCTCTACATGATCAGCAATGATATTGGGCAGCTAGCTTGCCTCTATGCCATGATGCATGGACTCAAGCGGGTCTACTTCGGAGGTTACTTCTTGAGAGGGCACCCTCTCTCCATGCACTCCATCTCCTTCGCCATCAAGTACTGGAGTAAGGTGGGTCTCTCCCATACAATGATGGTTGGTTGATTGACCAGTCTGGAGAGAATTCTCCAAGCACAGGGTAGAGACTCAGCTAACAGTTAATTTGGCCATTGACCCGGTGGGGCAGCCGTTTTGGTGGAAACTTAACCCTAGAGCCCCTGTCCAACCTAACAATTCCATGCTGTTAACAGATCACATGACCTGACTGTCTCAGCCTTTTTTTCACCAAACCTATAAATATAGGTTGTACATGAGATGAACAATTATCTCCATAAACTTGTCCTAACAAATTGACTGTTTCATTGAAGTTTTACCTATTTTAAAACAGAATTTAATATTGGCTCTTTGTTCATTGTTGTTGCTGTTGTTTCTTATCCCCTTGTATAAATATTACATGAATTCTCCATGAGTTCATGCTCCTTGAGCTGTTTGATGAGAAGCATTGGCCTCTCCCATAGATCCTGTTTAGTGCATCTAATGCAAGCCAAAATGTGTTCTGGTTTGTTCATTGTCCATTTTGCAATGCCAGTTGTTTACCTACTTGACTCAAGATGGTGACATTTCCCGGCATGTCTTTAGAGAATTATTTGTGTGTGACCAGATTATAGGAGTAGGTTAGCTTTATCTTCTTCTTCTTTCTTATCTCCACTCAATCATATTAGGGTACTGGGTGAAGTAGAATGTGTCTGCCTTTGTCATTAAGACTGGGAGCACTACTCAGTGGCAGACCGACTTAGCTACAAAAGAAATGGCCGCCTCTGACATGAGGAACAGACACCATGTGCAGCCGCTCCTAACACGGAGTACAGACGCTGCTCATCCTGTATCCCTGGAGACCTTACAGGGTACTATCAGCCGGGCCAGCTGAACCCAGGTTTTTTTAGTGAGCTTGTTACTGCTCCCCCTCCTCCTTTTTCATCCGGGCTTGGGACCGGCAAAGGCGGAGTTGGTTAGCTTTATGCCTGACATCAGTTGTTTGGTTACTGGGATTTATTGTAGCAGCACCATTATTTAATTGTCGGACTATATAAGAATAAAAAGGTCTTCTCTCTCTCATCAAAATATACTCTAGAACTATCTATTGACCATCTCTGCAAACTAGGGGACTCATTTCGGTGACAAAAGCCATAATAAAGTAGAACCTCCCTGTAAATGACACCTAATTACAGAGCCAAAGTGTCCTTTAGGGAGATGTCCTCTTACTAGAGAGTTGCTAAATAGTGAAAATGGTAATTTTACAAATGAAAACTGTCCTTTGTAGAAAGGTGTCCTCTAAAGGGAGGTTCTACTGTAACAGCTTTGGGAACCACCACAATTATGAGGATTTTATCCCTTTCTACCACAGGTACTGTCAAACAGCTCTCTCTATAACATGTAACCCCCTCCTTGACTGGACTCTCTCAAGCTAGAGAAACCTTCCTTGCTGAAGAAACTTGTACATATATATACAACTCTATATATTTCCCTACACATTTCATCTACCCTTTATTTACTTATTTATTATCTTTATTTGATCTTTATTTCTGTAGCAATTGAATAGAATAATCTATTTGTTTCAATTGGCAAAAAAAAAGTTGTCCATAACATGTGATGTTTGTGTAGGACAAGGTCCAAGCTCTGTTCCTACGGCACGAAGGCTATCTGGGAGCCATTGGAGCTTTCCTTAAGGGAGCTGAAGAAATGGGTGAGCTGTCGTAGGCTGCTGCTGACAATAAATTACATTTCTGGTAGTTTTGATATAATGGGGTTTAAACCAACCAAGTTGGATACTCCAACTCACATTACTACATTTTTGTTGTCGAACTGCTTTTCACATGTTTGTTTTTGCTTATCCCTAGTACACGTGGTACAGGCCATGATAATCATGGTGGGTAGTTAGCAACTATTTTTACTGTAAGTGCACCACATGTCCACACATGTGAAAAGCAGTTCGACTTTGCACTTACAAATGTACCAGAGCCCCATTTGTTACTTGCACTTGCTGGTGGGGTTGGACTTTTGCAATAATTGGGGGCCACTGGAGCATATTTTAAATGCTTTTTAATTTTAATCCTTTTTAATTTTAATGCTTTTCACATGTGTAGACATGTGGTGCACTTACAGTAAAAGCAGTTTCTAACTACCCACCATAATTATCATGGCCTGTACCACGTGTTTACTAGGAATAATAAAAAAATAATAAAACTTTTTGTTGAAAATTAGAACTTTTTTTTACGGCTACTTTTGATAAGGCACAATTTAGATTATAGATTCGAAACACAAGGTAATATGACCAAATCCATATAAATATATAGTATGTGAAGTTTTGAAACTTCACACACTATTTATTTATTTGGAATTGTTGTCTTATTACCTTGTGTTAAAGCTACTTTTCTTTTCAAATATATACATAGAATTAAAACAATTTCTACAGATTTTATACTGGAATGAATACAAATTTAAAGAGGGAGGGCAATCATTGGTGAACCTTCCCAGTGGTTTAGCCGTCAGTTCAATCTCCAGATATCTCTCTTATTGTGTTAGACTGAACTACTTCAATACAGTAGAACCTCCCTGTAAAGGACACATAATTGCAGAGCCAAAGTGTCCTTTATGTAGAGGGGTTCTCTTACTGCAGAGTTGCTAAATTGTTAAAATGGTAATTTTGCAAATGAAAAACTGTTCTTTGTAGAGAGGTGTCCTTTAGCAGGGTGTCCACTAAAGGGAGGTTCTACTGTTGTTGTTGTTTCTTATCCCCTTGTGTAAAGATCCAGGCATTTGTTATAGCATACAGTGAATGGGTATTTTTTTTTTAAAGAAAATATGATGCCTTCCACTTGGAACACTATTCTACACAAAATAGCTGGTACAGTAGAACTACCTCTCTGTAAAGTAGTTGCAGAGCCAAAGTGTCCTTTTTTTTTAAATTATCTCTAGTACACACATGATAATCACGGTGGGTAGTTAGCAACTGCTTTTACTGTAAGTGCACCACATGTCTACACATATGAAAAAGCATTTCAACTTTGCACTTACAAATGTGCAAAGTGTCCTTTAGAGAGAGGTGTCCTCTTACTAGAAAGCTGCTAATTAATAAAAATAGAAATTTTGGAGATGACAACTGTCCTTTGTAGAGAGGTGTCCATTCATGGAGGTTCTACTGTATCTCTACAGGGAGTGGTACTTGGCACTTTCATTCTCAACTGAAGGATGAATCTGGGCAGGAAGCTGTCCCACAAAAATAATTATGTTCCGAGCACTATGGTCATATCCAACACACACACCCCAGTTCTAAGGTAAAAATAAGCCACAAGAAAACTCAGAAAGGCTAACCATATCTTTACCAATCAATTCTCTATCCATGATAAGGTACAATTTGGGATTATAGATTAGAAACACAAGATAATAAGACCAAATCCAAATGAATAGTGTGTTACGTTTGGGTAACAAAGCTGTCACCAAAACATAAAACACTATTTATTTATTTGGATTTGGCCTTATTACCTTGTGTTTCTAATTCTCTCCCTCTAATTATCCAAGATCCAGGAAAGCTCAATGGGAGGATCAGATAAATTCAGCCAGCCTCTGTCAACTTTAGCACTTGGGGAGATTTGTGGACAAACTCAGTTGTGTTCCAAACAATGTGTCAAAAATAATGATCCCAGCCATTAAGACATGACTGGATTAGGCTGTATAGAACAGGTCAGGGAAGATGGGTCATTGGTGTTCAGAGCCAGCTCTAACTGACTAACACAAAATCCCTGAACTGACCAATTTCATGATGGGGTGATGACCTCTCTGAGTTCACTTCCATTGTTGGTCTTGTAAATTATGATTGGTAGTGTTGGAGGAGCATAGTGGGGGTTTTGTATTATTTTATATACATACAGTAGAACCTCCCTGTAAAGGACAACACCTAATTGCAGAGCCAAAGTGTCCTTTTGGGGGGAAGTGCCTTCTTACTAGAGAGTTGCTAAATAGTGAAAATGGAAATTTTGCTGATGAAAACTGTCCTTTATAGAGAGGTGTCCACTAGCATGAGTGTTCTCTAATGGAGGTTCTACTGTATATATATATTATATTTAAAATGAAAAAAAGATTTAACTTTATCTCAAATAAATCAATATCTGATCAAAACCATTTTTATTATTATTCTTTCAAGATTTTAGCCACGACTGCACCACCATTACCATAATCCTCAACATGATCAAAAAATCAAGCAGATCAAATCTATTTTCTTAATATAAGATATATATGAGCCCCTCAATGCACAGATTGATTAACTCCATAAATAATCGGGAAAAAAATTTTTAATTTTTGTTGAAAGTCTAAAAATCTATATGACATATAGATTTTTAGACTTTCAAGAAAAATTAAACATTTTTTCCCGATTATTTATGGAGTTAATCAATCTGTGCATTGAGGGGCTCATATATATATATATATATATATATATATATAGATGGAAAATTTGCCGGGAGGAAATTAATCCATAGAAGCAATAGGCGCCTCTCCCGTCAAAATAAACGTCAAAAACTGACGCCATCTATAGATGGCGTCAGTTTTTGACGTTTATTTTGACGGGAGAGGCGCCTATTGCTTCTATATATATATATATATAGTGTAGAAACTATATAACAAAATTATAACAGTGATTCTAATTTTAAAACTTAAGGAGCAAACTGATAATAATGATAACTTATATCAATTAGATATGATTAGATTAGCAAGCTAAATCTAAATTAATTATAATAATAAATAGTTATTTAATTTTATAGTCCAGTTTTGTATTAAGATTATCTTCACTATTATGATCATTTAAATTCAAATTATAAAATTTGTAAAATGTTATTAATTTGTAGATAGAGAGAGAAAAAAAATAAAATCCTTTACTTCTAATACATTCTCAAGTTAATTATATATTTATAATTAATAACAATAAAAATTAACAACGTAACGTCTATTACATCGGCTTTTACACGTCATTTAGACATACTCTAATCCTATATATAGAATAATCGAAGAGAGAATATATATAATAGTTAGAAAAAAGAGAGAAAGACAGAACAATGCACTTTTAATCCAACTAATAATAAGGAAAAAAAAAAAATTTGTAAAGAAGGTAGATAAGATTGTTAGTATATATATATATATTTTTATAATTTTATATTTTATCCTTTTTTTTTTTTAAAAGATTTTTAAAGGTTTTTTTTTATTTTATAATATGATTATAAATAGTTGTATTTAGTAATATATCTATAGTATGAATTAACATTTGTTATAAGTTTGGATATTATGTTTTGAAACCCTAATGGTAGACCAGACATACACAAAAAACTTTAAATTGAAATAAATTGGAAAAAGAGATCTGCTGGACCGGGGATCTTCAGATAAAAGGGGTGAAATGTCGTTGGACTTTTATCTGAAGATCCCCGGTCCAGCAGATCTCTTTTTCCAATTTATTTCAATTTAAAGTTTTTTGTGTATGTCTGGTCTACCATTAGGGTTTCAAAACATAATATCCAAACTTATAACAAATGTTAATTCATACTATAGATATATTACTAAATACAACTATTTATAATCATATTATAAAATAAAAAAAACCTTTAAAAATCTTTTAAAAAAAAAAAAAAGGATAAAATATAAAATTATAAAAATATATATATATATACTAACAATCTTATCTACCTTCTTTACAAATTTTTTTTTTTTCCTTATTATTAGTTTGATTAAAAGTGCATTGTTCTGTCTTTCTCTCTTTTTTCTAACTATTATATATATTCTCTCTTCGATTATTCTATATATAGGATTAGAGTATGTCTAAATGACGTGTAAAAGCCGATGTAATAGACGTTACGTTGTTAATTTTTATTGTTATTAATTATAAATATATAATTAACTTGAGAATGTATTAGAAGTAAAGGATTTTATTTTTTTTCTCTCTCTATCTACAAATTAATAACATTTTACAAATTTTATAATTTGAATTTAAATGATCATAATAGTGAAGATAATCTTAATACAAAACTGGACTATAAAATTAAATAACTATTTATTATTATATATATATATATATATATGTGAAAAAAATAAAATAATAAAAAAGGTCAGGTGTTGGTATTAAAATCAAAAGAGGCATACCCTGACCACATTCACATGAACTTTTTGTTGCATCACGCTGACGAGGGCCAACAGCCCGAAACACATTCATGATTGACTTTTTTTGATTTATCAAAAAAATTGATTGGCCAAATATCAGGGAACAGACTAAATCAACATTTAGTTGATTTCTGTTCCACTAGATGGCGCTCTGCCATGTAAAAAGTTCATGTGAATGTGGTCAGGATATGCTTCTTTTGATATTAATCTATGTGTATATATTACAAAAAATATTTCCTGTTGATTTTAGAATATTATTGTGATGGAGAATTATTGAGCTTTCCTTTTGATGATCATTTTTTGGATACATGAGTATTATGGTATTGCTATGCAGTATTTTTTATGATATATTGCAGTCATGGTAACAATAATAAAAATAAACACAAGGTAATAAGACCAAATCCAAATAAATAAATAGTGTGTGACGTTTCGGTATCAGCGTTGTTACCATCTTCAGACAAAAGTACTGAATTCAGTACACTACTTTCAGTACACACTATTTATTTATTTGGTCTTATTACCTTGTGCTTCTAATCTAAAATCCAAATTGTGCCTTAACATTTGGAAGACTATATTGGAATGGGATGACCCCCCAATTCCACAGAGGAACTAAGAAGTAAACTGACTTTGATAAATCTTCCATCCCTAGAGCATATTCAGATTCCAAGATGCGTGGTTCCAGGTAATTTTGCGAAGGCAGAATTTCACGGGTTTTGTGATGAGTCACAGAATGCATATGCCCCATCTCTTTACCTAAAGGTGATACTCTCAAACTCAAGACATTTCTCTTACTGGCATAAACAAAAGTCGCACCTACTAAGGTGGTATCACTTCCAAAGTTGGAATTATATTCTGATCTACTTTGGACAAAACTAGTGAGAACTGTACATGATAAGCTTTCTTTTCACCATTGATAAAATTTATTTATGATCCTATTAGAAGAGAAAATTGCTAAAGTATAAAAAAAATAAAATAAAATAAAGATATAAAAAGTTGCAATGTGTTTCTTTATCCGTTCAAAGTGCAAGCTTTCGGATCTTTACAGGCATAGCCATAAGTTGAGAAAATGAGGATATATATTCTCTCAACCTATAGCCATGCCTGTAGAAGGATTATAAAGATCCGAAAACTTGTACTTTACATGAATAAAGAAACACATTGCTACTGTGATAAGGCACAATTTGGATTATAGATTATAAACACAAGGTAATAAGACCAAATCCAAATAAATAGTGTGTAACGTTTCGGTAACAGCGTTGTTACCATCTTCAGACAAAAAAATAAGCCATTCAGTACTTTTGTACAACAACGCTGTTACTGAAACGTCACACACTATTTATTTATTTGGATTTGGTCTTATTACCTTGCGCATTGCTACTGTTTATATTTTTAATTTATGGTCCTATATTACTATAGCCTTATCCTGGATTAAAGACATGACATTTGTGGTAAATTGAGCTGCCTAGAGGCTTGTCTGAGGTCCATGTTGATGGAAAGCAGAATCCAGCAGACTGTACATCTCCAGGAACTATTTACATCCAACAGTAGACTATGGGAGCCATTATAGCTGAATGAACCTGCAGAAAGTAAATGAACTAGGCAAACATCACCTAGTTAATTTCTGCTCTGGAAAATACAATTGACAGGAGAAAATAACACTATATAAATATAGTGATAAATCACAATTTGGATTATAGTTTTTAAATTTTTTATTTATCTAAAGTACATGTGGTACAGGCCATGATAATCATGGTGGGTAGAAGAAGGCAACTGCTTTTACTGTAAGTGCACCACATCTCTACACATGTGAAAAGCAGTTCGACTTTACACTTACAAATGTGCCAGAGCCCCGTTTAATTACTTGCACTCACTGGTGGGGTTTGACTTTTGCAAGAATCTGGGGGCATTTTCAATTAGAAAAAAGTGTCCAATGGGGGATTCGATCCCGGGTCGTAGTGTTCGAAAACCAAGGGTTTAGACCATCTTTCCACCGACCCCCTAAAAAGGGAGCCTACAGCACCCGGTGTTCCCATTTTAGCTTATAGCTACAAGAAAATAAGACCTAATCCAAATAAATTAATAGTGTGTGACATTTCTGTAGCAGCGTATTTAGGATTAGGTCTTATTTTATTGTAACTATATAAATACATAAAATTTATTTTATGATGATAATAAGTACCCTCAATATATATAAATGCTGAAATGGTCCCATTAAAATAAATATTTATTACATCTACAATAGAACCTCCATTTTAACAGCAAATTGCTTTTAACATCTTAATTTTAAAGTCTCAATGATTAGGTATACAATTTGGATTATAGACAATTGACAATTAAAATATTTTTATTGACATCTTGTCAATACATGTGAATGTGCACAGTCTGCACTATTTTAAAAAGATAATTATATATTGTGGCGAAGAAATATTTTATTATTTAATTCAATATTATTCAATGAAAATATATTCAACAGATTATAAAAATATATATTAATCTGTATTTGTGAAATCATCTTTAAAATATTTCTTTGCTTGCTTGCTTAAGATTCTCTAGCTGTAGATAGGGGGGGGGCTGACTTGTTAATAATGGTCGACTCGTCGCTGTGACGTCATCAATAAATACTTTTACACCTTAGGATATTTCAAGGCTTGATTTCTACGCTACAACTGGTGGAGAAGCTGGACCGATACCCATTAAGAAATAAAAGAAAAATTGATTCTGTTGAATCAGACGAAACTTCTATGAATGTAAAGACGGAAGCAGGTACCCAGGTAAGCAACTACGTTGTTCAACATCTGCCAAGGAACCCTTCCATTTTCTCCGGGGAGGATGGTGAAGATCTCCAAAAATGGTTAAAAGGGTATGCACGTGTGGCAAAGTACAACCATTGGGACGAAACCCTTTGTCTTACTAAAGTTTATTTTTATCTGTCTGGAACTGCTCTCAAATGGTTTGAGAACAACGAAGAAAGCATCCAGACTTGGAAGGAATTCACATCTCAATTAGAGAATGTGTTCGGAAAAAAAGAAAATTCAAAATTGCAAGCGGAGAAGAAACTTAAAACACGGGCACAATTAAAAGGTGAAAGTCCCGAATTTTACATCCAGGATGTCCTGTGCTTGTGCAAAGAGGCTGATCTTCAAATGAGCGAGAAAGATAAAATCTCGCACCTCATGAAGGGGATAGCTGAGGAGCTTTATCAAGCACTCCTACCGAGGGATGTACAGAGCACCGAGCAATTCATTACAGAATGTCGCCGTGTCGAAGAGCTCCGTTGTAGGCAAGTTACCCCAACCAAGTACGAGCGTCTACCAAATGTAGCCTCTCTCTGTGACCAGGATGACGGAGAAGATCTGTCATCGCTGATCCGAAAAATTGTTCGTGAAGAGATAAAGCAAGCATTGGACTCTCCTCAAGAGGAGCCTTAAATAGCTGTCATTGAAGATTTAGTGAGGGAAGAGATTGTAAAGACCTTGGCACCTAGATCAAAACCTACAATAAGTCCCCCTCAAGCAACCAGGCCGGAACCAAATACTAGATACGAGGCCCAAACGATACGACCGCATCCTGAACCTCATTACCGAAAGCAAGGAAGAAGATGTGACACCAATGAATGGCGGACAACTGAGGGAAAGCCAATCTGTTTCTACTGCGGACGCCCAGGTCACGTCGTCCGCTATTGCCACGACAGGAAGAGACACAATGAGGAGAGGAGAAATGAATATTTCCGAAGAAAGCAAGACGCAAAGGAATTCTACAACTCTCAAACCGAATCTCAGGAACCTAACGATGAATCATCGAGGAAAAATTTCAGTCGCTACCGAAGCCCTACCCCATATACCGGTCGAAACAGACAAAATTTCTCACCTGCTAGAAGATCTAGCTGGACGCCCCCGCCATTAAAACTAGATGATAGACCACATTGGAGGTGAGGCCGTAAAGTTAAAAAATCCCCCCTTGCCGACCACAGTAGAAATTAGAAAAAGCTACATTGACGTAAACATAGACCTACCAAGTCCTCATGAAGAAGATATCTCAACTGAAAGAAGACATCCACCGCAGGCACCTGAAAATATCCCTGGCCATAGTACTAGTTCTTAAGACTGACGACGTAAGTCTCCTGCTGAGCATCGGGTCGATGCTCTTTATAGGAGGAGGCTATGTGGCGAAGAAATATTTTATTATTTAATTCAATATTATTCAATGAAAATATATTCAACAGATTATAAAAATATATATTAATCTGTATTTGTGAAATCATCTTTAAAATATTTCTTTGCTTGCTTGCTTAAGATTCTTTAGCTGTAGATAGGGGGGGGCTGACTTGTTAATAATGGTCGACTCGTCGCTGTGACGTCATCAATAAATACTTTTACACCTTAGGATATTTCAAGGCTTGATTTCTACGCTACAATATATATATATATATACATAACACAATGTACATGGCACCTCTGCCACCGCTGCAGAGTTTGGTGGAGAATCACCAGCGGCCCTCCAGCGACACCACGTATTTCACAATCTACGAAGAATACGTAGATCGCGTGATTTGGATTTTTGATTAAAAACACAAGTAATAAGACCAAATCACAATAAATAAATAGTGTGTGATGTTTCGGTAACAGCATTGTTACCATTATCAGACAAAAGTACTGAATACACATGCTGTGATATTTTTTTTCATTCAATACTTTTGTCTGATAATGTTAACAATGTTGGTACCGAATTGTCACACACTATTTATTTATTGGGATTTGGTCTTATTACCTTGTGTTTTTTAAAGTCTCAAGTTTCAATTATTCTAACCTTAGTCTTCTTCTTTCTTATCTCAAAGCCATGATAATCATGGTGGGTAGTTAGCGACTGCTTTTACTGTAAGCGCACCACATGTCTACACATGTGAAAAGCAGTTCGACTTTGCACTTACAAATGTGCCAGAGCCCCGTTTGGTTACTTGCACTCGCTGGTGGGGTTGGACTTTTGCAAGAATCGGGGGCCATTGCGGGAATCGAACCCGGGTCATAGTGGTCGAAAACCAAACGGTTTGACCAGCCTTCCACCGACCCCCTAACCTTAGTTATAACAACAAGAGAATAAAGCAACAAATAACTAAGTCCTAAGTAATAATAAAGACTATATTTTTAAAAGGTTATTGCTGCCACGGAGAAGATAGTTTGACCATGGACCAATGCCAACTTGGCAACTCGCTGTTGTTGACAACTTATAATGTAATAATGATAAGGCATAATTTGGATTATAGATTATAAACACAAGGTAATAAGACCAAATAAATAAATAGTCTGTGACGTTTCAGTAACAGTGTTGTTACCGAAACGTCACACACTATTTATATATTTGGTCTTATTACCTTGTGATAATGTAATAAATTAATTGTGTGGTAAACATTCTGAGAAATGGTGAGAGCATCCCTAATAACTAGCGCATCCCCAGTAACAAGACCAGGGACCCTTACTCCAGGACCATAGACCAAATCTTAATAAATTAACCTATCAACCAAATTGCATGGCTTCCTGCCTCAACACTAATTTCCCTTTTTATTTGAATATGTGTTAATTTTTAGTTATTTTTTGTGTTAAACTTCTGTAATGGACACCTACACTCTTGGACAAAATATAGGGAAGTTGTATCTTTTAGCATGTATATTGGGATTCAGACAATAACTCTGAAAGATATTACAGTGACCTTTATTGAAGACACTTGAGACAACCAAGTGTCACCAAATTGCTTCTGCCTCCTTCAAAAAAGTAGACTACCGACCACATCAAAATATGAAACTTCTTTAAGCTTTGTCCATGAATGTATTTACAGGGCTAAAGTGTCTTTTAGGAAGGTGTCCTCTTGTGGGTGTCCTTTCATGGAGGTTCTATTGTACAAAACCTCAAGGTACACAATATCTATATATATAAAAATTAATGTTTGTTTGTATGTCCGGTATACAAATTCGCAGTAGTTTACTAATTCAAACTAAAATTTCCATACATAGGTAAAAAAATACGGGGAAGACGATAGCCTATTTTAAAAAATATATAAATCAATTATTAAAACTATATATTCAAATTATTCTACTTAGCTTACGAACAGCGCCCTCTATCAAAGATTAGATTAAATTATGCTGATGCAAACAAATAGATAATGCTTATAACAAACAATTATATAAAAAAATCTTATCTAAATATATATCACTCGGGTAGATATGCACACGGGTCAACCCCGGGGCCAAGCCCGGGTCACCCGTCTAGTAACCTCTATAAGAGAACACTCATGCTAGTGTTTTTACAGAGAGGTTCTACTGTATTTTGATAATATTGTAAAATGAAACCATTCTTGAAGCCAACAACATGGTTTCAAAGCAGCAGTATGATATGGCAATGTTGGTAAGCTTACTTGCATCATCACCAAAGTAGAGCAAGCATCTTCTTCTTCTTTCTTATCTCCACTCAATCACACTAAGGTAACAAGCTTGTAAAGCTTGAGACTTTTGATGGTGTTTGCCGGGGAAGAGTAGAGCTCATCAATGGATGAGTCAATACAGTCAACAATGTGTTTTGGGGTTGCAGGTTGAGAATTGCACTTAGTACATTGTGGGAAAACCTTGCAACCATTCTGTAAAGTGATTGTCCCTAGATGACCAGACTTAAGTCTGGAAATCAAAGCTGGTTGTTCTCTTGAGAGGACAGAACTTGTCCCTCCTGCTCGGTACCAGTCATGTGCAGCATTAGATTTCCATATGCAAGCATCTAAAAGGCTTCTGCTAACAACTTTCCCACATTCCATTTTTCTATAGAAAACTATTTTGTTTTTATTTCAATATAAAAGTCGCCTCTCTTATCAAAATTAGATGCCGGGCTGCTCGGTACCAGTCATGTGCAGCATTAGATTTCCATATGCAAGCATCTAAAAGGCTTCTGCTAACAACTTTCCCACATTCCATTTTTCTATAGAAAACTATTTTGTTTTTATTTCAATATAAAAGTCGCCTCTCTTATCAAAATTAGATGCCGGGCTGCTCGGTACCAGTCATGTGCAGCATTAGATTTCCATATGCAAGCATCTAAAAGGCTTCTGCTAACAACTTTCCCACATTCCATTTTTCTATAGAAAACAATTTTGTTTTTATTTCAATATAAAAGTCGCCTCTCTTATCAAAATTAGATGCCGGGCTGACTAGACACGAGGCCACTAGTTTGTGTTGACAGTCAATAGATGGTGTCTAGTGTTGATGTCTATTTTGACAGGAGCGGTGATCTTTTTTTTTTTTTTATAGATCAATATCCTCCTGGTGAAATTTTCACCTATATTTTGTTTTTATTATTTTTATTTCACACACACAAAATGTATAAATAGATATTTCTTTTAATCTATGAATCACAAGATCTTTTCAGAGAGTAAGTGAATCCGTCAGAGATTGAAATTTAACTAAGAATTTGATTGTTCTATATTAAAGAGACGGAGAGGCTCCAGCCTAGATAGTGATGAGCCATTGGTTAACAATTTCCATATGTTGGTCCCAAATGCTAAAAAAAAAGTACCAAAACCTGTGAAATCTTCATATTGTTCAAAGAAGGATACAAGAAACAAAAGAAATGTTGCATACTATTTATTTGGATTTGGTCTTCTACCTTATGTTTTGATCTATAATTCAAATTGTACCTAATCAAGGATGCAAGAATAATAATTCAAATTTAGTAAATTTTTCAAAAAGATATCAAAAAGGATAATGCACAATTTGGATTATAAACACAAGGTAATAAGACCAAATAAATAAATAGTGTATGACGTTTTGGTAACAATGCTGTTACCGAAACGTCACACACTATTTCTCTATTTGGATTTGGTCTTATTACCTTGTGTAGATATCAAAAAGGAAAAGTGAAGAATGTTAAAAATATCTATCCTACTCTGCTTAGTTACAAAGAGCTTTTATAGTTTATAATTATTATACATACAGTAAAACCTCCCTGTAAAGGATAACACCTAATTGCAGAGCCAAAGTGTCCTTTATGGAGTGGTGTCCTATAATGAGAGAGTGTCAAAATAGTAAAAATGGTAATTTTGCAAATGAAAACTGACCTTTATAGAGAGGTGTCCTCTCATTTAGGTTCTACTGTATATATCTATGTAATTTCTACTCATATTCATGTAGAAAAACTAGGAAAGATGGGTGACAAGTCTATTTTAATCCCAAGAGAGAGATATTTATAACCCAGGTTCCTGGAGCGCCAACTACCCGGGGAGTCCAGCTCACCAGTATGGACTAGTGTTGAGCGCTTTTACTTGCGTCCTGTTTTGATTGCTGAGTTGAACCAGTTGTCCAGAAAGTTCCATGCTGAGGTTGAGTCTGAGAGGCTGGACATAGATCTAGAATTGAGGTGGGTCAGTCCAGGCAGGATAGCTGTTTGTATCCTATGTTTCAGGACTTGATGGTAACAACACTGTTACCGAAATGTCACACACTATTAATTTATTTGGATTTGATCTTATCACCTTAGGTTTTTAATCTATAATCCAAATTGTGTCTTATCAATTTCCAACTTATTTATATAAGAGACGCAAGGAGATAAATATGCTCAAATTATGAATATCATAAATGTTATCACCATAAATTATCTGAAACTTTTTTTATTATTATTTTTAGAGTTTTTAGTTTTTGTTGGTTTCACACACACTAGGACTAGTCCTATCTGTGTACAATAGAACCTCTTTGATAGGACAACTTCTACAAAGGACAGTTTTCATCTTCAAAATTACCTTTTTTTTTTTACTAATTACCTGTTCTTCAGTAAGAGGACACCCTCCCTAAAAGACACTTTGGCTCTGTAACTAGGTGTTGTCTTTTAGAGAGTACCATCAAAATCCAATACCTGCAGGAATGGAAATCTAATGCTGCACACGACTGGCACAAAGCAGGAGGGGACAAGCATCAATTCTATCCTCCCAAGAGAACAACAGTCTTTGATTTCCAGACTTAAGTCTGGTCATCTACGGACAATGGCTTTCCAGAATGGTTGCAGGGTTTTCCCACTATGTACTAAGTCTCAACCTGCAACCCCAAAACACATTATTGACTGTATTGACTCATCCATTGATAAGTTCTACTCTTCCCCGGCAGACATCATCAAAAGTCTCAAGCTCTACAAGCTTGATACACTGATATAATTGAGTGGAGATAAGAAAGAAGAAGAGAGAGGTTGTTCTACTGTGTATTGGGATTAAGCATTAAAAGAAAGCAATGAACTCTGTTTTGACAACAAAATATATATATACAGTAAAACCCCTCTATAGTGAACCCCAATGGGACAGAGCTTTTGGTTCACTATAGCCACGGTTTGGCCATTTTTTTTTACTTTTCAAAATTTTTTGACCGTATAATTAAAGGACAGCCATACACACTGGAAGAGGCTTCCTCTTAATAGTGGTCACTTTGTTTTAATTCCCTTAATTGACCAATTTCCTTACATTAATACTGAATATTAATAGAAATCAATAGATGATAGGTTATTATCATTAACATACATGTACCTCTATGTCTAATTTAAAAATCAAGACAAATCCTAGGCAAAGTTTTATTAAATATATATTCAAAGATATAAAATGATTTTAAAACATCATTATCACATTATATAATACATTGTTTACTTGGAAAAATGGCTCTAGCACCTTGTTGCTTCAAAAAATTCTTCAAGCATTGCACCATTCAAATAAAGTTAGTGTTTTACTTCCACTTCATTTTCCCACATATTCTTCAAAGTCTAGATTTCGGTTTTTTTTTAAACCTGTCATGCAAAAAACATTGCTGACTTTAAAATCACCATAGTTATTGGGATAAAAATAGTTTTTGTTTGATCACGGGACCATTTATTTGTTTTTTTTTTTTTTTGTTTTTTTTTTTTAGCCCTAAAACGTAGGGTCGCGATCGCGGCAAAAGTTGAGGTTGATTCCTCTTTGTAACAATTTTTAATAGCTTTATATTTTATCTTTTATAATAGAAAAGTTATATTATCTTATTTTAATATGTTCTTAACATTTTGCCTGTATTGTTTCACTTTGAAAAGTTCTGAAAATGGCCTTTTTTTAAAAAGAAATAACGCTTTTGTTTTTAAAATGCCTTTGTTTTCTTCATTTTGGAAGCCATTTTCATTTTTTATATTTCAAATTTAATGATTGAAAATATATTCTATTCAATAAAAAGTATAATGTGTTAAAATTTATACAACATACAGCAAAAAATAAAGTGCAAAATTCAAAACAAACAATGCCGCTAAATTTATTGTTTTGAAATCGCGGTCCGCGAGCTGAAACATGCTCAAAATTTGGTTGTTTTATTTATTTTTTTAAATTACAATTCTAAGTTCGTTATAAGCATAGTATTTTTAAATAGATTTTATTATTTTGGGACCGAAAATAGGTTCGTTATAGGGGTAGTTCGTTATTCTAAAAATCGTAAAGTTCGTTATAACGATGGTATTTTCAATGGAATGGAATTGGGAATCGGCGTGGGTTCGTTATAAGGGAAGGTTCGTTATATCCAGGGTTCGTATTAGCGGGGTTTTACTGTATATATATAATATAAAAAATGAGATTTTCTGGTTATTTAGGAATATTTTGAAATTTACAGAATTATTAGCTGTTGCTTGATTTTGGTATGCAGTCGTGGAAAAGATTATAATAAAATTAAGATTGAATCATAGTTTGCTTTAATTGTGCTAATAAAGAATACATAAAGACATAATTTGATAAAAGTACTGCCTGGATTAAGGCGAAGAATAAAAAAATGAAAAACTTATTTATATAATGTACAAAAGGTTTGAGCCGGCCATCGGGAAACAACAACAATGAGTTTTTATAGGGGAAGCGTGACCTCTGGCGGTTAATTTAACAGAGTATTTGAATCAATGAAATATAATTTCAAATAAAATAATATTTTAATATTACATGTTATAAAAATACATTTTTAAATTTTATTTTCAAAACATTTTCAAGATAAACTCTGCGAAGTTGACCATATACAATATATAAATTCATTGTTGTTGTTTTCCTCTGGCCAGCACAGAAACTCTTTGTAAGTATGTATATATCCAAGGCCATTTTCAAAGTGAAACAACACAGGCAAAATTTCAGAACATGTTAAAATAAGAAAATATAACTTTTTTATTATAAGAGATAATATAGAAGGGGGGGGGGGCTATTAAAAATTGTTTACAAAGAGGAATCAACCTCAACTTTTGCCGCAATCGTACGTGTTAGGGCTAAAAAAAAAGTCCAAATAAACTGGCTTGTGAGCAACAAAAATTATTTTTTATTTCATGAACTATGGCGATTTTAAAGCCAGCAATGGTTTGCATGACAGGTTCAAAACAAAAGTAAATCTAGATTTAAGAAGAATATGTGGAAACACGAAACAGAAGAAAAACACTTATTAACTTTATTTGAAAGGTGCAATGCTTGAAGAGTGCTTTGAAGCAACAAGGTATTAGAGCCATATTTTCAAGTAAACATTGTATTATATAATGTGATAAAGATGTTTTTAAATCATTTTATATCTTTGAATATATATTTAATAAAACTTTGCCTAGGATTCGTCTTGATTTTTAAATTAGACATAGAGGTACATGTATGCTAATGATAAGAAGAACCTATCATCTAATAATTTATTTTTATTATTCAGTATTAATGTAAGGAAATTGGTCAATTAAGGGAATTAAAACAAAGTGACCAGTGAGGTAGCCTCTTCCAGTGTGTATGGCTGTCCTTTAATTATATGGTTTAAAAATTTTGAAATGTCAAAAAAAAAAAATAGCCAAACCATAGCTATAGTGAACCAAAATCTCGGTCCCATTGGGGTTCACTATTGAGGGGTTTTACTGTATATATATATTTTTTAAATGGAATTTCCTGAATGCTGCATTTCAGAGAGCACCATCTAATGGAATAAAAATCAACTAAAGGATGACCTAGCTTGTTCCAAAGATATTTAGCCAACCCAATTTCTTGATCAATCAACCATGTACGCGTTTCAGGCTGTTGGCTCTCGTCAGCCTGGTGCAGACTTTACCTCTATGGCCCAAAAATGATCCCAGAAGCTTCCTGAGATATCGAGAAATTCTATATACAGTTACGAGCGTCATTCCTCATCTCCTAATCAACTCTGTCACCGTTTGCTTTTTTTTTGGAATGGCGCCCTCCTATTGGTTGGCTACGATCACGCCACCTTTGCCCCCACCCCCCATCATGCCTCCCCCACTCGCTTTTTCGTTTTTGTAACTATTGTGTTGGAGCGGGTCGCTCCTTAAATAAATGCATATATTAGTTAATAACTGAATGGAATCCTCTCTTTCTTTTTCCCAGTATGAGACGCCTACGGAAGTCAACAATACATAGACAGATAAAGCACATAGGCTATAGGTATTAACTAATATATGCATTTATTTAAGGCGCCAATTTATAATTGTAACAAATAGTATTTGAATAAAAACATTCAATCGGGTAAAACACTGGCGTTGCCCGGGTCATTCGGCTAGTGGGTATATAAGGCCAGGTTGGCATAAAAACACTTTTCATGTAAAAAATATAAAAATAGTCAGGTATTGATATTAAAAACAAAATGGCATTACCTGACATATACAGTAGAACCTCCATGAAAGGACATTTCTACAAAGGACAGTTTCCATTTGCAAAATTACCATTTTTACTATTTAGCAACTCTTCCAGTAAAAGGACACCTCTCCCTAAAGGATACTTTGGCCCTGCAATTAGGTGTTCTTTACAGGGAGGTAGTTCTACTGTAAATATAGGCAGCAAGTGAGAGATGTGGGTGCCCAGACTCTGAGAAGTACTCCTGGCAGGAGAACTACGCCGGCAGTTCTGGACTGAGGAGTCCTATTCCCACCAGACTCTCCAACCATAATGATGCGCTGGTAGGTCCTTACAGTACTAACTTACTCAATGGAACACTTTCTTCTTCTTCTTTCTTATCTCCACTCAATCATATTAGGGTATCAAGTTGTGACCCTTGATGCTGTCTGTTTGACAACCATCAGGACTGGGTGAAGTAGAATACCTTTGTCATTAAGACTGGGAGCACTACTCAGTGGCAGGCCGACTTAGCTCCAAAAGAAATGGCCGCCTCTGACATGAGGAACAGACACAGCTCCTAACATGGAGTACAAACGCTGCTCATCCTTTATCCCTGGAGCCCTTACAGGGAACTATCAGCCAGGCCAGCTGAGCCCAGGTTTTTTAGTGAGCTTGTTACTGCTCCCCCTCCTCCTTTTTCATCCGGGCTTGGGATTCAATACTAAACATCAGACTTCCAGGGATAACTCTCTTTTACAAAATGTCATTAATATCTCTAGCTTTCAGGTATGAAAGCCCCTTTTACAATAGAAAACACAATAAAATAAATTGTAAATATAAGTTATAATATACAGTAGAACCTCCATGAGAGGACACTCCGGCTAGAGGACACCCTCTACAAAGGACAGTTTTCATTTACAAAATTACCATTTTTACTATTTAGAAACTCTCTGTTAAGAGGATACCTCTTCATAAAGGACACTTTTACTCTGCAACTAGGTGTCCTTTACAGAGGGTTTTTACTGTAATCATATGCGATTTTATATAATTTTGTACAAATGTGGAAGATTTGAAGCGATAAGTTTTCTTATTGAATAATGAATGGCTAACTTTCAGGCTTCAACAGGATTCTTCTTCATCATTATACTATGGCAACTGTTGAAAGCATGCACTTGGCCTCTAAGCTGGCCAGGCAGAATTCAATAAAGAAAATTATCGCTTTAAAAACCTAGTTGTGGTCATTGATATTTTGATATTCGACCACTTGATGACAATAAATGCAATATACATTCATGGACAAAAGTTAAGGAAGTTGTACCTTTCAGCATGTATATCGGGATTCAGAAAATAACTCTGAAATATATTACAGTGACCTTTATTGAAGAAACATGAGATAACCAAGTGTCTTCGTCTACTTTTAAAAAAATAGATAACCGGCAACATCAAAGACTTTTCACTTCTTTAAATTTTGTCCATGTGTGTATTTTGATAAACTTGAAATCTGTGTTAAATCGCCTCAAGGCTCAGGAAAATATTATGGGGACATGCCTTTGTTGACGAAAGAATGAAGTTGGCGTTGTTGACTTCTGATAGATATGTTGTGTAAGACAATTGTCTACCTAAAACTTGTCTTTTGTTGAGGTATTTGATGACATTTTAGAGTGTTTATTCCCCCACTCTAGAGCCCATTGTACAATGGAGCAGAATATATCCCCATATATATAAAAGTCAGTGTATGTATGTATGTGGGTATCTATGTCGGCTATACACGTCCACAATACGTAACTAATCTGACTGAAATTTTAACACTATATAGAGTAGAATCTGGAAAAACTTATAGTGAAAATTTCAGGTCTCTATCTCGAATATTCTTCGAGTTATTTGCAAATTGCGTTGCAAATTTGCCTTTTCGCTTGCAAGCAGCGCCTCTAGCGGTGAAGATGGGAGGTAATATCAGCTGACCTAATGTACATGTAAAACGTGTTTTGACAGGGCATAGAGAAAAATCTGGAAAAGATATTTATCGGATTTTTAGCCAATAAAAAATAAAATTGACAGGTTCTGGGAAAAAATAGTTGTTTTTTTTAGTCAGAAAATGATGATGACAATATTGCTGTATCATGTTTGATTATCAGATACAAAATTATATCGGGAAAAATTCCAAAAAGCTGAGACCACGGGTGAAGCCAATTCATTTATAGTGTGCAGGAACAAAATTCTAACAGAAAAACATTCATTCGAGCAGAAGACACAAAGCCAGATCATCTCTTTATAAAAATATCGCTTCTCTGACACAAAGTTTGGAGCGGGACGTTTCACAAGAGTGACATCCACGGCGCCAATTTATAATTGTAACGAATAGTATTTGAATAAAAACATTTAATCGGGTAAAACCTGGGCGTTGCCCGGGTCATTCGGCTAGTCAAGAATAAATGAACTAAACCTGTGTCGACTGTGACAACTCTTTGGAAAATTCTAAAGATGTCATGAATCCCTTGTGTTGAAATCAAAGCCTGTTCTGGACTGATGAGAGTCATTAGCCCAAAGCTATGGTGGGCATACTCTATTTGTCTCCAACCCGTGTGGCTTTGTCACACCAACCCAAATTTGCTAGTTTGCAGAAATAGTCAAGAGATGTTGTTGTGGTGTCCAATGAAGATCCTCAGATGTCTCTACATCTCTATCGCAGCATTGTTCTCTTTCTTGGGTGTGTAAAGCTGCTGTTCTGGGTCCATGTCAATTTTCTGTTATTGTTTTGTCCAATGAAGAGCCTCAGATGTCTCTATACATCTCTATCACAGCAATGTTCTCTATCTTGGGTGTGTAAAGCTGCTGTTCTGGGTCCATGTCAATTTTCTGCAAGGCTGCGGCCATTGCTGGGCAGGAGAATATGTGGGGATGACACAATGTTCTGACTGGATCCTCCTGGCAAATGTCACAAATGTGCTGGTGTACAGATAGACCAGCTGGAGATGGACAGGTTTGACTGGCGCCTCACCTACTGCCCGCTGCTCAAAGACCCGGGAGACTATGTGCCAGACACAGTGGACCTCACCCAGGATGTGGAGGCTCGCAAGTACTGGCTGACCTGCTTCCAGGAGGCCATTGACAAATTTGTGGAGCGGGCCGTGCGCAGCCAGCCCATGCCGGACACTGAGGACCGCGGGGAGCACTTCCGGGAGAAGTACCTGGCCCGTCTGGACTACCTCAAGAACCATCCTTTGTGAGTTCTCCTGCCACAGAATTATGGGCACAGCCTCAGTCAGCAGACTTAGAGTAGTATTACACTAGAACCTTTCTCTGAAGACCAACACCTTTGCGTTACCTTTAAGGAGAGGTGTCCTCTTATCAGAGAGTTGCATATGGGGGCTTCACTCAGTAATGTCTCTGACCCAATGTTTCGTAGTAAAGTTTGTTCCTATCTTCATGTAAATAGCCTGGAGTTTGTTCCCTAAATTAGGAATCAGTGGATATATCTGAGATATTTATTGAAATGGATAAATTTTATACATATACGTCTAAAAAAAAAAGTAAAAAATATCTTTAAATTCCTCAATTATTTCTCCTAAATCAATCCATCAAATATACTATATATAAAAGAAAATGTATCTGATCATGTAAAAAAAAGTTGTTTTTTTTTCATTCACAGATCCAGGTACACTTTATATATGAATATATTCAATGGATCGCCTTTTGACTAAAGCATCAAATATTTCATTAAAGTTATTGCAATATATCATGTGTCATTGAAAAGGTAATCACATGACCAGGACATTTGTGAAATGAATCACTCGTGGACAAAACTTAAGGAAGTTTTACTTTTTGTATATCGGGATTGAGACAATAACTCTGAAAGATACACAGTGACCTTTATTGAAGACACACGAGATAACCAAGTGTGAATAAAATTAACTCTGTCTCCTTCAAAAAAATAATAATCAACCGGCGACATCAAAGACTTTCCACTCAAGTTCCGTCCATGAGTGTAGATCTAATGAAACACACAAACTGCTGGCTTACCACCAACAGTGGCTAAATAAGAGAAATAGCTTATTACTGTTATATCAACCCTGATGGTAGAGTTCACTAGGTCTGGTTCCATCAGATCATTAATCACATCAAGGTTATTTTAAATATTTTTTAAGAAAAGGTAGGTAATATGTATTATATGGAAATTTTGCCTTGAGTATATTGTGATCTATAAAAAGAAAGGCTACCTCTCCTATCAAAACTAAGTGCCATCTATTGATGGTCTCTGCAAACCAGCTTTGGTAATTTCTGAACGTCCTCCTGTTGATTTCAGGCTAATGGCCTTCATCAGTCCAGGGCAGGCTTTGATTTGATCTGTGAGGGATTCAGGAAATCTTCAGAATTTGCCAAAGAGGTGTTTAGCTGACAGTGTGGGCAGGCCAATTCTATGACCAAAATGTGTATGTATGTTTAAACTTATTTTCTTTAATTTTTCATTATTATTGTTCTCATGTCAACCTGCTGTTCTGCGTCCATGGCAATTTTCTATTGTTGTTGTTGTTTCTTATCCCCTTGTGTAACGATTACACGAATCCAATGAGTTCATGCTCCTCGAGCATTTTCTATTGTGGTTGTTGTTGTATCCAATGAAGAGCTTCAGATGTCTCCATACATCCTATCACAGCAGTCGCAATGTTCTCTAACGAGGGTGTGTAAAGCTGCTGTTCTGGGTCCATTTTAAAATTTTCAGTTGTTGTTGTTGTCGTGTCCAATGAAGAGCCTCAGATGTCTCCGTACATCTCTATCACAGCAGTGTTCTCTATCTTGGGTGTCTAAACCTGCTATTCTGCGTCCATAGCAATTTTCTGTTGTTGTTGTTGTTTCTTATCCCCTTGTGTAAAGATTACACGAATTCCATGAGTTCATGCTCCTCAAGCATTTTCTATTGTGGTTGCTGTTGTGTCATGTCCAATGAAGAGCTTCAGATGTTTTCATTGCCATTGCCATTTAGCCACCTTGGACCAGAATTTGGTTGAATATACCAAGGGAGATCACAGGGGGGTATGGTCGGACTTCTCTCCCAATTATTATTTAAATTGTATAAAAAGTGAGTCACACATGAGAGAGGTGGTATATTGGATGTATAAGTGAGAGAGGTGGTTGCAGTGCCTACGGCAACCTCACAGTACGCAGTCTCCTGGACATGAGAGAGCACTGCCTGGTGGAGTTTGGCTTCCCGGATCCTTACCTCCAGGTAACACCACTTAGTACCTACATACTCCTCACATGGCTTCTTATTCTGATTTTATAAAGGTGTTGCTCATGGAAGGAGTTGATACTGTTTATACTGGATAGATAAAATTACAGTGGAACACCTCTTTAATTCAACACTTCCTTTAATTCAATCAATTTTTGATGTACCAATATGTACCTTATTTACTTTAATTTAACCAACTATAATTCAACACACTCTCTTTGATTGAACTGAAAATTCTAATACAGTAGAACTACCTTCCTGTAAAGGACAACACCTAATTGCAGAGACAAAGTGTCCTTTAGGGAGAGGTGTCCTCTTACCGGAGAGTTGCTAAGTAGTAAAAATGATAATTTAACAAATAAAACTGTTCTTTGTAGAGAGGTGTCCTCTAGCGCGATTGTCCTCTCATGGAGGTTCTACTGTACTTCGGGGTGTTGAATTAAAGAAAGTTTATAATACTTTTTTTTTTGTCATGTATTTATTTTTTATTATAGGATCAAATATTATCTCTACAGACCTTTTTGCAATGATAAAAGTTGTTGAATGAGAGGGTTTGTCTCATCAGTGGTGAACCCTCTCAGTGGTTTCACCAAATTATTCTCTATACTGCTCTACTCTTGTATTGGTTTTCTTATTCACCTTTCATTTACTAAGGAAGGCAGCTTAGGGGTGTTTAGGGAATTATTTTAGGGATATCCATAGTAAATGCTGGGTATATAAGAAAACCAATCCAATGCAACAGTAGACTCTCTGTTTAAGGCTAATTGACCAAATTGGCCTTCTAGCCCAAAACAAAATGCTTTTTTTTTTGCTTATCCCTAGTACACGTGGTACAGGCTATGATAATCATGGTGGGTAGAAGAAGGCGACTGCTTTACTGTAAGTGCACCACATGACTACACATGTGAAAAGCAGTTCGACTTTGCACTTACAAATGTGCCAGAGCCCCATTTGGTTACTTGCACTCACCGGTGGGGTTGGACTTTTGCAAGAATAGGGGGACATTGGAGCATTTTTTTTTTATTAGAAAAATGTGCCCAATGCGGGAATCGAACCCGGGTCGTAGCAGTCGAAAACCAACGGTTTATACCATCCTTCCACCGACCCACCCCAAGAAAAATGCTAAAATGGTAGAGTGATCTGGAGATTAATTTGGCCAAACTGCTGAGTGGATTCACCACTGACGAGCCAAGCCCTCTTATTCAGCAACTATCATTGCAGTAAGATCTGTAGAGATAATATTTGATGATATATGTGAAAATAAACACATTGCCAAAAAAATAATGTATTACAAACTTTATTGATAGATGGCAATTGAATTTATAAATGTAATTTTCTATAAAGATATGAGGGATAAAGCACAATTTGGATTATAGATTATAGCCAAAAGATGTTTCGGTAAAAGCGTTGTTACCATCATCAGACAAAATAATTAAATTTTATTCTTTTGTTTAATGATGGTAACAACACTGTTACCGGAACGTCACACACTATTAATTTATCTGGATTAGGTCTAATTTCTTGTAGGTATTTTCTAAAGAAAGTTGACTGTATATCTCATCCCCAATGTACCACTGAGTTGGAAGCTGGTACAGAAATGTGGTGTGGCAGCAAAAGAGGCAGGAGAATGAGGCAGCTCTACAACTCCTGGGCCACAGGCTGGAGGTGGTGGACAGTCTATCCTGGGAGGACAGACAGCAAGACCTGGTGAGCGGCCTGCTTGCCGGCAATGTCTTTGACTGGGGAGCCCGGGAGGTGGCCCTGCTCATGGAGGATGGGCTATCCTTCTCCAATGCCCAGGCCAGGCTACAAGGTGAGTTGGCTACCGTAGCAACCATTACATTTGATTTATTTATCATTGATTTATTTATATTTAATATTCTGTTGCTCTTGATGATGATTCAGAAACATCTAGAATCCTGTTGTTAAACACAAGGTAATAAGACCAAATCCAAATAAATAATTAGTGTGTGACGTTTCAGTAACAGCCTTGTTACCATCTTCAGACAAAAGTACTGAATGTTGTTGTTCCTGAAGTTGTTCCAAAAGTACTGAATGTTGTTGTTCCTGAAGTTGTTCCAAAAGTACTGAATGTTGTTGTTCCTGAAGTTGTTCCAAAAGTACTAAATGTTGTTCCGGTTGTTGTTTCTAATCTATCTTTTCAATGGTTTGAGATGGCCTGTTCTATATCTTGTTAGTGTTGTTTGGTGCTGTCTGAGGTTCAGAGCTCCTCCTGGGTCCACTCGACTGTATCTTGAAGCCTTCTTTGCATTTGTAAATTATTGTGATGTTTGTTTTTTTATTTTTCGAATTTTGATCTTTAGACTCATAAATAAAATATTTTATCGATAGGTTTTTTACTTGTCTAATTAATTAATTTACAATAGGAGGAATTACCAGATATCATTGCTAAGAAGAGATTAAAGTTAATGGTGACTCTATTGAAAATGTAGAATCTTGACGAGCTTTCAGACAATAACGTCCTCCAACAGGCTGTAATATAAAGTAATTTTTGGCAATGTGTTTCTTGATATCTCTACAGACCTTATTGCAATGATAAAAGTTATTTGAATGAGTGGGCTTGGCTCATCAGTAGTGAACCCTCTCAGCGTTTTCACCAAATTAATCTCCAGACAAGGTTCACCACAGATGAGTCAAGTCCTCTCATTCAATAACTTTTATCATTGCAATAAGGTCAGTAAAGATTGAAAAAGAAAAAGAAGAAACACATTGTCAAAAATGATAAGGCACAATTTGGATTATTCTATATACAGTTACGAGCGTCATGCGTTCTTAATAATTCTTCATCTCTATCACCGTTTGCTTTTTTTTTTTTTGGAATAACGCTCTCCTATTGGTTGGCTACGATCATGCCACCTTTGCCCCCCCCCACTCGCTTTTTGGTTTTTGTAACTATTGTGTTGGAGCGGGTCGCTCCTTAAATAAATGCATATATTAGTTAATAACTAAATGGAATCCTCTCTTTCTTTTTCCCAGTAAGAGACGCCTACGGAAGCCAACAGTACATAGACAGATAAAGCACATAGGCTATAGTTATTAACTAATATATGCATTTGTTTAAGGCGCCAATTTATAATTGTAACAAATAGTATTTGAATAAAAACATTCAATCGGGTAAAACACGGGTGTTGCCCGGGTCATTCGGCTAGTAGATTATAAACACAAGGTAATAAGACCAAATCCAAATAAATGAATAGTGTGTGACGTTTCGGTAACAACGCTGTTACCGAAATGTCACACACTATTTATTTATTTGGATTTGGTATTATTACCTTTGTTTACATTGTCAAAAATTAATTGCAGATTTTATCAATTGATGGCACTTAAATTTATAAACAAATAAAGTATTCATATTACAGCTTGTGGAAGGACATTATTGTCTGAAAGCTCACCAAACTTCTACATTTTCAATAAAGATACTCATCACCGTTAGTTTTTATCCCTTCTTTAAAATAAAATATTTCTTACAAAATAGAAGCCAGGGATCTACTGTGTACTGTATAACCCCCTATTTCAGTAATGTGCAACTACCAAATTTCCTTATTTCCAGAGATAGGTCACTTTGCCATCTAAAAATCATATTTCAACAGCCTAGAGAATTTTCCACTCCCTTACAAAGCTACAGAGTCCAAGCTGTGTGTGGCAGCCAGACCCTGGCTGATAGACAATCTGGACAGTTGGGTTCTCCGGCTGAAGAACGGCAAGTCCCACACCTGTGCCGCCATCTTTGTGGACAACAGCGGCATGGACGTTGTGCTGGGAGTGCTGCCCTTCGCCAGGGAGCTGCTGCGGAGGGGCACCAAGGTCTGGTTAATTACCTCAAGTCATATACACTACCTCCCTGTGAGAGACAACACCTAATTGTAGAGCCAAAGTGTCCTTTAGAGAGAGATGTCCTCTTACCTGAGATTTACTAAATACAGTAGAACCTCACTGTAAAGGACAACACCTAATTGTAAAGTCAAATTTGTCCTTTAGAGAGAGGTGTTCTTTTACCGGAGAGTTGCTAAGTAGTAAAAATGGCAATTTTGCAAATGTAAACTGTCGTTTATAGAGAGACTAGACGAATGGCCCGGGCAACGCCCGGGGTTTACCCGAGTGCGAATATATTTTAAAAACGTTGTCTTGGGTGGTCGCTATTGACAGGGTGGTCTGTATAGACAGGTGGATGTATCACACAGCTGATAACAGGGTTGTCTAGAGTGGTCGCTATAGACAGGGTGGTCTGTATAGACAGGTGGATGTATCACACTGCTGATAACAGGGTTGCCTAAGGTGACCGCTATAGACAGGGTGGTCTGTATAGACAGGTGAATGTATCACACTGATGATAACAGGGTTGCCTAAAGTGACCGCTATAGACAGGGTGGTCTGTATAGACAGGCAGCTGATAACAGGGTTGTCTAGAGTGGTCGCTATAGACAGGGTGGTCTGTATAGACAGGTGTATGTATCACACCGCTGATAACAGGGTTGCCTAAAGTGACCGCTATAGACAGGGTGGTCTGTATAGACAGGTGAATGTAACACACTGATGATAACAGGGTTGTCTATGGTGGCCGCTATAGACACGTGTATGTATCACACAGCTGATAACAGGGTTGTCTAGAATGGCCGCTATATACAGGGTGGTCTGTATAGACAGGTGGATGTATCACACAGCTGATAACAGGGTTGCCTAAAGTGACCGCTATAGACAGGGTGGTCTGTGTAGACAGGTGGATGTATCACACAGCTGATAACAGGGTTGTCTAGAGTGGCCGCTATAGACAGAGTGGTCTGTATAGACAGGTGGATGTAGCACACTGCTGATAACAGGGGTGTCCAGAGTGGCCGCTATAGACAGGGTGGTCTGAATAGACAGGTGGATGTATCACACAGCTGATGACAGGGTTGTCTAGAGTGGCCGCTATAGACAGGGTGGTCTGTATAGACAGGTGTATGTATTACACTGCTGATAACAGGGTTGCCTAAAGTGACCGCTATAGACAGGGTGGTCTGTATAGACAGGTGAATGTAACACACTGATGATAACAGGGTTGTCTAGGGTGGCCGCTATAGACAGGTGTATGTATCACACAGCTGATAACAGGGTTGTCTAGAATGGCCGCTATATACAGGGTGGTCTGTATAGACAGGTGTATGTATCACACTGCTGATAACAGGGTTGCCTAAAGTGACCGCTATAGACAGGGTGGTCTGTATAGACAGGTGAATGTAACACACAGCTGATAACAGGGTTGTCTAGAGTGGCCGCTATAGACAGGTGTATGTATCACACAGCTGATAACAGGGTTGTCTAGAATGGCCGCTATATACAGGGTGGTCTGTATAGACAGGTGGATGTATCACACAGCTGATAACAGGGTTGCCTAAAGTGACCGCTATAGACAGGGTGGTCTGTGTAGACAGGTGGATGTAGCACACTGCTGATAACAGGGTTGCCTAAAGTGACCGCTATAGACAGGGTGGTCTGTATAGACAGGTGGATGTAGCACACTGCTGATAACAGGGGTGTCCAGAGTGGCCGCTATAGACAGAGTGGTCTGTATAGACAGGTGGATGTAGCACACTGCTGATAACAGGGGTGTCCAGAGTGGCCGCTATAGACAGAGTGGTCTGTGTAGACAGGTGGATGTAGCACACTGCTGATAACAGGGGTGTCCAGAGTGGCCGCTATAGACAGAGTGGTCTGTGTAGACAGGTGGATGTAGCACACTGCTGATAACAGGGGTGTCCAGAGTGGCCGCTATAGACAGAGTGGTCTGTGTAGACAGGTGGATGTAGCACACTGCTGATAACAGGGGTGTCCAGAGTGGCCGCTATAGACAGAGTGGTCTGTATAGACAGGTGGATGTAGCACACTGCTGATAACAGGGGTGTCCAGAGTGGCCGCTATAGACAGGGTGGTCTGTATGGACAGGTGGATGTATCACACAGCTGATAACAGGGTTGTCTAGAGTGGCCGCTATAGACAGGTGTATGTTTCGCACAGCTGATAACAGGGTTGTCTAGAGTGGCCGCTATAGACAGGGTGGTCTGTATAGACAGGTGTATGTATCACACTGCTGATAACAGGGTTGCCTAAAGTGACCGCTATAGACAGGGTGGTCTGTATAGACAGGTGAATGTAACACACTGATGATAACAGGGTTGTCTAGGGTGGCCGCTATAGACAGGTGTATGTATCACACAGCTGATAACAGGGTTGCCTAAAGTGACCGCTATAGACAGGGTGGTCTGTGTAGACAGGTGGATGTATCACACAGCTGATAACAGGGTTGTCTAGAGTGGCCGCTATAGACAGAGTGGTCTGTATAGACAGGTGGATGTATCACACAGCTGATAACAGGGTTGTCTAGAGTGGCCGCTATAGACAGGTGTATGTATCGCACAGCTGATAACAGGGTTGTCTAGAGTGGTCGCTATAGACAGAGTGGTCTGTATAGACAGGTGGATGTATCACACAGCTGATAACAGGGTTGTCTAGAGTGGCCGCTATAGACAGGTGTATGTATCGCACAGCTGATAACAGGGGTGTCTAGAGTGGCCGCTATAGACAGAGTGGTCTGTATAGACAGGTGGATGTATCACACAGCTGATAACAGGGGTGTCCAGAGTGGCCGCTATAGACAGGGTGGTCTGTATGGACAGGTGGATGTATCACACAGCTGATGACAGGGTTGTCTAGAGTGGCCGCTATAGACAGGTGTATGTATCGCACAGCTGATAACAGGGTTGTCTAGAGGGGGGCAGGGAGGCCACGTGTTCGCTGGCAGCCAATGGGCGCGCATTCTATCCGTGAGCTTCAGACATACAGACAGACAGAATAAGGCAATTATATAAGTAGATGTCTACTAGCGAAGGTGTTCTCTCATAGAGGTTCTACTGTATCGCCACTGAGACTTTCTCTGAGGAGTTTTGCAAAACCTCAGCAGCATTGTATTTTATCATTACAGAGACCTCATTTACATAGAGATACTATGGAACCTTATTGCACCAAAGTTACTTGAGACCAATGTGTCGTTATAGCCATGGCTGAAACAATTGGGACTTTAGAAATATGATGTTATTTCTGATATAGGGGGGGGGGGGATACAATTTGAATTATAGATTAGAAATATATGGTAAAAAGATCAAATCCAAATAAATTAATAGTTGTGACCTATCAGTAACAACCCTGTTACCATCATCACACACTATTAATATATTTGGATTAGGTCTTATTTTCTTGTAGCTCTGGATTAGTTCTGGTCAGTTTTACTAAGGTTGTTGTAGAATGAGGTAGCTGTCACTTTAATGGAGAGAGAGTTGTTATTATAAATCTCCCTCCCTCCTGTCCAATCCCTGAGTCGAGGAAACCTGACCCAAGGTGTGCAGGTGCTGCTCTGTGCCAACACCAAGCCTGCCCTCAATGATGTGACCCACCACGAGCTGGGCCTGCTGTTGCCCCGAGCCGCACAGATCTGCCACATTCTCCAGCAGGGCCTGGAGTCCGGCAACCTGCTAGTGATGGACTCCGGACAGAGCTCTCCCTGCCTGGACCTCAGCCGGCTCAACGCTGACTTGTGCCGGGCCATGACTGAGCATGGCACAGACCTGCTGGTCATTGAGGGCATGGGGCGCGCCATCCACACTAACCTCACCGCAAAGTTTTCCTGCGAGTCCATCCGGGCTGCTGTCCTGAAAAACCAGTGGCTGGCCAAACGCCATGGGGGAGACATGTTCTCAGTGGTGTTCAAGTATGAACCAGGCTCCTAGCATCCATCTGTACATAGTCTTGTGGGCTACACACTCCAACTGCTGTACATACTGTACATTATTGCCTGCCTGCCCATCATTGCTTTTATCCCCTTCCTCTTTTGTTATTTTTATAGTGTTTATTGAATAAAGTTTACCTTAAATGTTGCCTCCCCTCTCACTAACACCCCAAGGTTTCAAACACCCACCCTCTCTCAGCAATCTCACCCCTGAAGACCTACCGAACCTACCCCAGTCCAAATAAGTCTGAAGATCATCTAGATGTTAGGCCTGAAGACCAACTCAGACACTTGTGCTGACAGGATTCCCAAAGCGAGAGAGACACTGTCGCCATGAATAAACACCCTCGGCAGAGCTGACTGCTACACCAGATAGGGGATAGACTTTCAGATATGAAGGCCAGCTGCGAAACAAGCAGAATAATTCTGACAAATAAGCAGTCACAGACCAACAGCAGCATTGTTAGAAGAGGAGAAAGACCTCTTTAAAAATCCTGAGTTCAACTGACCCGGTTGATAGACCTCAGAAAGGGCCTTCTCCAGGGATACTGAGGAGCTGTGTCTGTACTCATGTTAGAGTCAACAGCAAAGGCTTCCATGTTAGGAACGTCCTCAAAATACAGGCAAAGTCAGGCAAACTGTGCCTGGATCATGATGCTATGATCAACGAAAGCTGCATCCTATTCCATGAAATTATGAGACAAATACACAAACCAAGTTGCCTGGAATTTTATACAGTCTTAGGAGTCTACCTGCCTTGTGAGTACATTTTTGCTTGGAACCAAATGGAAAGTTTCAAGAAGCTATGTGCAGATTTTCCTCAAATCAAATACTTTCATGATTTTAGCTTGGAAGATTAAAAAATGAATATCATATTTGTGACGAGGGATATGACACCCCATCAAAAGATAAAAGCCAATAATGCTGTAAAATATGGCAATAAATGCCTAAAAAAATAAATATAATTAGAGGACACCTCTCTACAAAGGACAGTTTTCATTATCAAAATTACCATTTTTTACTAATTAGCAACTCTCTCATAAGAGGGCACCTTTAGATAGCTAAAGGACACTTTGGTTATGCAACTAGGTGTCTTTTACAGGGAGGTTTTACTGTATGGAACAATCTGAGAGAAAGATAAGTTTCAATTTTTATGTAGACAAAAATGTAACTATTTTCCAAAAAGAATAGTGACAAGGCAAAAATATATATTAAATGTTAATTTTCCCACAAAAAATGGGAAAATTTGACCCAATCACAGAGGCTAGGATGAAACAAGACATTGATGTATCTTTAAGAAATGATTTGGGAACTGTTTTATGTACAGTGACATGCTGGCAATACTGTCAGGAAAGAATATATATATATATATTTTTTTATATTATAATACTTTGGTAAAATATATATATGTTGTAAACCCTGGTAAGCCAACAAGTGAGTTGGAAGCAGTTGGAGTTGAGTGGCAAGGTGTGCAGAGTGGAAAGTCCGCACGGGACAGTAAGGACAAAGTTTGGGATCAAAGACGCTCTCCCAGTACGTCTCAAGTGGCACCAGAACCAGGGGGAAGTTGAGGATTAACAGAGGAAAGCTCGGCGTCCAGCCTGAAGCTGCGGGGGCAGAGAGGAGCCAAAATGGACCTACCTAGTATGGAGCGGGCCTGTCCGAAATATCCACTGTAACCTAACTAACCATCAACATCCAGACCAATGCCCTTTTTTTGACCCTCTGGATCCCCCAGGTGTTGATGCTCATTGGTCAGTCTTATGTGGGTCATCCTCCCCTCCCCTGGGGTCCAGTGGCAAGCTGGTGTCACTTTGAGACTAGAAAATTTGCTGAGGGAAGAGTTTTTTTTTTATATATATATAGTAGAACCTTCCTGCAAAGGACACCTAATTGCAGAGCCAAACCTCATAAATTTCATTCATATCTCACTTTTTTTCCCATTCCTTTAATTGGTTACTAGAATTATTTCATTTGTTAGCTGTTTTCATGTTAAATATAACCAATTAATATCCTTAAGAGGTAAACTATTTATGGGGGTTTATAGACTCTCTTTTAGCACTACAAGATTCTATATTTAAGGGAATTATAAGAATATGGCTTTACTTGTAAAGTCTTATTTTGTGGTTGTGAAAGAGAGATCTGAAAATTCATATTGTTGTAAAGGTTTCCCAATTTTTACACTACTTATTTCATTTTAGCCACCCAAGCATTAAGGTTTCCTCTATTTTCGATCTTCAAGGCCATTTTATAGAATAGTACTTAAAGTGGATCTCTTTGCTATCTTCAGGTCATCTTTGAACTGATCAGTATCTTGAACCAGGACTTACCTTGTGACTTTACTCAGCTTGTGATTTAAGAACTTGGTATAGTCCATCAGGTTAAATCTCTTAAAGAGAAATCCAAATAGATCCTTTGTGGATAAAAGATTCCAGAAACTGACATGATTCTGCTTGTTCATGATATTTTAGATGAAACTTATAGCTTCGTTTTCTTCTGGAGCGATTCATCTTGGTGTTTGGCAAGCAAGGCTGGGCTGGTGACAGCGTGGTGGTGTCTTGTCCATTGTTGCTCCATAGAAAGAGAGGGTGCCATTGCCCCATTAGTCAGCCACATAACAGAGTTCCCTGTTCACGGTCACCGAAGCGGCTCGGGGCTCACGACACCGTACTACAGGGCAGTCCCTTACTTGTGCTGCTTCTCCCGCCCGCCACGTAGATAAGAGGTTGGACTTCTGGACAGGTGATGACAGCGTACTTCCCTTGAAGACGGCAAGAATTTCTCATGTACTCGCTCAAAGTAGTCTTTCTTTCCCAGAGCGATATCTTCCTTTTCTTTACTCATTTAATCTTGTTAATCTATTTTCAATTGTTGTTAAAGTTACCTTTTATTTCACGTTGACTTCTCACATGGAGTTAGGGAATCAAGCTAAATGGGAAATTATACAACGGCGCATCTAAAACATATGATCAAGTTCTCACAAAATAAAACAATTGGCAGGAGGAGACCATTCATAGATTGGCAACCAAACTTATAGATCTTGCGAGAATGTAACCTGTTGTGTGTATGAATCATCTCAAATCATTTTTCGAATTGCGATACTTAATGCTCATGATTTTGGCGATCTTCAGCGAAAAAAGCTTTAGCAAGGAGCACGAAGTCAACATCTGCTTCCTAGATGAAACAACATTCATGTCCATGAACGACATAGCAGATCTCTTCCTATAGTGACATCTTTGCGTTTGCTATAATCATTATCAGATCTGCTGGGTCTTTGCTCCTCAGTTCCTGTGGCTGGGAAATATTGCGTTTATCGACCTCGAGGATCATACATCAACGCTCAGGTCTCTCATGCTTTTGAATCTACACAACATCCTAGCCCTTGCTGGCGAAAATGGCACGTGGATCTATGGCGACTGGAACTTATCAGATGCCTCAGGACCTGGCATCTGGTTCGTTAGAAGCCCTTGCCAAGGTTCTGAAGCCCCATTCTTCGATGCTGAGCTGGAGACCATTATGGTTGTCACCATCGGAATCAGTGTCGACGTGTGTCGTCTGGAGAGATCTTACCTCTGAGACCGTGTCACCTAATACCAAAATATATATTAGGGCACCTCGAACCATAATAACGTTCTGATTCAGCTTACACGAGATTTCCTTGCAGAAGCAAGCAACGGAAGTCGACCCTGTTCACCAGAGATATTTGGGAAGGCCAGAATATTTTTTTCAGCGATATTGTGATAACAATGGGCCAGGATATCTTAAAGCACAGCCATGATATCGAGGACAGTCGTTCGCCAAATTCAATGATGGATACATCGAAAGAGCTAGTCAGTTCCTGAGGCAGAGGGCATCACTTATCACTCCAACTACAAGGCGTTTCCTAGGAGTTAGACCTCGCTCCCTACATTTACCAATTGTAATATTATCTTTGCAAGCTAACTAAGACTTGTGCTGAAGAGCTTTGCGGTCACTTCGATCAGGCTGCTCAGATGATACCATCGCCCACTTCCAAACCAAAGTGACCCCCAATGAGTTTGACAGGATAGCTCTGAATTTTCTCATTGACATCTTCGACGATTGGAATGCGGAAGCCATCTGCCTATTTCCAAATAGACGAACCTCTGGAAGCTTGTTAATGTCTTTGGGGACAAGTGTTACTCGATATATCGTGGTGTTTGGATTACTGAATTGTGACCTGGTGCTTGTGGAATGCCTGAATTGTTTCCTTGTGGTTTTGAGTGTTGGATGAATGATTTGCGACTTGGTTCTGTTTGTATGCTGATATATGCTATTGGTGCTTAACTCACTGGGATGTGTCTTTGTAGTGCCTTGTGTTAATATCGTCATGGTGTTTTCCTTTTTGAGTTGTGCTCTGGCAGTGCTTGGATTTCTGTTGTGTTGACTTGGTGTTAGGATTCCTGAATTTGTTTCTGATCGTTTTATAATTAATGTCTTTTTCCTGGTGGTTTTGAGATTATTTTGATATGTCCTGGTCTTCGAATTCTGGGTTTATCCTGCATGTATATGGATTCTTGTGTATTGCATCCAGGTGATGTTTAGATTTGTGTTTTTTTTTGTGTGTGGTATTGGATTTTATGTGTTATTCTTCTTGGTTGTGTGTAATTTATTCTTGGGTTTTGTACCAATGGTGGAATTCTTGGGTTTTGTAGAAGTGGTTTTGGAATTCTTATGTTATTTTTCTTAAGTGTAATTGATCCTTGAGTTTTTTTACCAGTGATGTTTTATTTTTGTGGGTTGTGCGGTTCTATTGTTTTGGGTGCCCTAGTTGTTCCCTGATGGTGTCTGGTTTCTCAGATTGTGAATTTTTGTAATGTTTGTATTACTGAATATTGTCAGAGTGTTAGGTGCTTGGATTCCATATTTGTCCCAAGGGGTATTTTGGATTCAGATACTGTGGTGTTTTATCCTATATCTCTTAGTTGTGTTGAGATTCCTGAATTGTCTTCTTGTGGTGTTGCTTGTTTAGAATTTTAGGTTGTATCCTGGCGATCTTTGATTTCCTTATTTGTTTCTTGGTGGGTTTATTTATCTGTGCTCTGTGGATAGATTGGCGTTGTTTAGAATATTGGTTTGTTGAAAATTATAAATATATGTTTTAGCGCTATTTTTTTAGACATATATATTTAAAATCTATTTCTACAGCCCTTCTACTTCAAAGATTGGAAAATTGAAAGAAGGAAGAACCACTGATGAACCATGATCTCGTTATTTCAAATTTTCAATCATTGTATAAGATGGATGTAGAAATAGATTTCAAATATATGTGCTTAAAATTAGCGCTTTTAAAATATATTTATAATTTCAATACATAGTGAGTGCTATGTTTATGATATTTTAAATATTGGCTTGTGTTCCATTGTTATTTGGATTTTTGGCTTCTGTCTCTCCTAGAGTGATTGTGTAATGTACTGTTAGCTTCTGAATATATCTGGGTTATGCCTTTGTGTGTGTGTTTTTAGATTATTTAAATGTCCTTCTGGATATAGATGTATTCTTGTGTACAGATGATATATTATTTTCATAATGTATCCTTATGTTGTTTATATCCCCCACCACCGAACATCTGGCCCATCTGGGCCCGGCGCTCTACTGGGTCTTGCGTCTCTCTCTGGTAGATAGCAACTGCCTTATTTCGAAATTTTGCGCCTTCAACTGGTCTGCCATGCTGCATTCTATGAACTCCATGTTAAAAAATATATATTTTATATAAATTCTAAAATTTTAATATATTTAAAATGTTAAATGTATTATTTATCGAGAGAAAATATATATACATGTCATAATTTGTATATACCAAGATGTAACCCCACCACAATATATGCAATGTATGATCCAAAAGGTTTTAATAAAAGCTAGGCCTAGCGAACTGGGGAGAAATCATTACCAGGTTTTCATTATCCAGGAAGTAAAGGTTATTACCCAGGAACTAATAAAAACTAAGTTCAAAGACCTTCTTCTTCCTGGTCCCTGATAACCATGAGAAAGACAATGGAAGCACCAATATCCAATGAGAGTCCAGTATGAATAGCTAACATCCAATCCACAGTCGCCACGAGACGATTTCAACCAATGAGAGCAATAGAGAGTTAACGAGGTAAATCTCGGACTCAAGTTAATCAGTTGGGAGCTCGACACCACAGCAAGCAGTACGCTTAAGCCCTTCTCATCACCAAAGGTAACCTATATGTTCAACATGTAAATAGTCAAGTACTCCATTAGTCAAAAACCCTTCTCTCCCTGTCGCCTGGTCCTATTTTCAGTCCCATTCTGTGTCCCTCTCGTTATTTCCCTTGTGAGAAAACCTGCCATTTCAGCCAAAACGACTGCGTCACCAATCACCCCAAGTTAACCCCCTCAAGTAAGTCAACAGGGTCTTACAACAACCAATCCAACCAATCCGAACGGGTAATATTATATACATTCTTAAAATGTAAAATGCAAAAGACAATTTGAGGCTTGATATCTTGAATGATTATTTAATGGCCTACTTCTCCTGGTTGGCCTTGAAGTCAGGCCTGGTAGGTTTAACTGTCAGGCTCTTGGACATCACCTTTTGCATGGCTTCTTCAGCATCGCACAATGTCGAGTAACTCGCCTGGTTGTGACTTGGATGGTTCTTGCTGTGAAGTCCAGGTTCATCTACTTTCTGGTCATATTTCCCAGGATGTTGAGCCTGTCAGGTTCTGAAGTCATTTCCCACAGATCTGCCACCATCACTGTGGGACCCTTGGCGTCAGAAGGTAGCAGGCCATGTAGTGGTTGATGAGGTATTCAGCTGGAAGGCCAGGAGAGTCTATAGGCCTTTCTATTTAAATGAATCTTTGACCACATTCTCCAACTCTCACACCAGGCTCGGTGTAGTCCCTCACACATACTTCCTAGTCAGTGATGAGCTACCGCAGCATGCCAACTCCTTTCAGTTGTACAAGGGGTGAACCCCCTGGGCCCTGGAGTAGAGTTTTTTTGGTGTTTGTGTAGCCTTGGGCTCCATGTTCACCAGTCAGAGTCTATTTGGTTATCAGGATTTAGCCTCGTTAACTAGGAAATTTTGTGCTAGCCTTTCCTTCCACAACAACAACAAAAATAACTCATATGTATGTGAAAGCATCCTTCATTCCAATTAAAAATTCTTAGGCAACAAACTATTTGAAAATAATTATGTTTATATTAAATAATATGAAAAATAGTACAAATGTGACATTGTACTTGGATAAGGTGCATAAATTAAGAAAAAGGCATCTCCTTATCGTGCAAATGAAAGTTGCTGATGGCTTGCGCCATCTATCGGAATAAATATCAACTATTCTCGTTGATTTTTAATTATTCCAGAATTGGCCAAATACCCATTCTTGATTAATCAAGAAAAGCTAACCACGGACGCGTTTCGGGCTGTTGGCCCTCATCAGCGTGGCGCAAGCTGTACCTCAACGACCAAAAAATTGGTCATTAAGGCATCCTGAAAAATCATGAAACGGGTAGTTAAGGCCAGATTTGCGTGAGAACGCTACACAATGTGAAAAAGTAGTATTTATGCACCTTATCCAAGTACAATGTCACATTTGTACTATTTTTTCACATTGTGTAGCGTTCTCACGCAAATCTGGCCTTAACTACCCGTTTCATGATTTTTCAGGATGCCTTAATGACCAATTTTTTGGTCGTTGAGGTACAGCTTGCACCACGCTGATGAGGGCCAACAGCCCGAAACGCGTCCGTGGTTAGCTTTTCTTGATTAATCAAGAATGGGTATTTGGCCAATTCTGGAATAATTAAAAATCAACGAGAATAGTTGATATTTATTCCGATAGATGGCGCAAGCCATCAGCAACTTTCAGTTGCACGATAAGGAGATGCCTTTTTCTTATTAAATAACATATATCTTCAGCCCATCCTCTCTAACAACTGTACCACTGCAAGTATTCATTGAAGTGCACAGGTTGAGGGTAGTCTGCGCAAAGGAAAACTGTAAGGTAACCCGATTTTTTAAATCTACTAATTAATTATTTTTTCAGTCACTGATGTGTACTTCGTTTTTAAGAATATGCTGTGGGCTGTGAAAGTCGTTCCAATTCTCCTGCTCAGCCATTTCTCTTGGTCGACAACTGCCTCCTTAACGCTGAATTAGTTTGAGTTGGCCAATCTAGCTGAAATCGTTAAATAGTGGCATTGTTTACATTTATAATATCGAGTGAGTCATAAGACCAACCATATTCTTGAGCGATTTCAAATGTTGACATATTTTTGTATTGTGCGCGAACCTGTTTGAGAAGCATAGTTAATATCTACTTGAGTATAGACAGAATAAAATTCGCTAATTATATATACAGTTATCAGCGTCATAATCAATTCTTTCTTAATCAATTCTGTCACCGTTTGCTTTTGTGAATGGAATAAATACCCAAATATGACCATTTCTCATAACCATCGGTGGTTCAGTGGTAGAATGCTCGCCTGCCACGCGGGCGGCCCGGGTTCGATTCCGGCCATGCATTTTTTTTTTTTACAATTTTTAAAACTCATTTATATATTATACAATAATGACATCCACGGCGCCAATTTATAATTGTAACGAATAGTATTTGAATAAAAGCATTTAATCGGTAAAAAACCGGGCGTTGCCCAGGTCTTCGACTAGTTTATTATAACCTTGAATTAAAATTTCTATTCTTTTATATACTGTCATTTTTTCAGTCAATATGTACTGCAATGTCACAGTTCATTCATTGGCCGCCAAAATACAAAATTGAGCATATTCAGTTTTTAATTTGCATTATTTTGCCTTTTTTTATAGCGGTTATATGATTGCTTAGAGAACTGAATTTTTAAATTGAAATCGATATCGAGTTAAATTGTTAAAAATAAAAAATATATATATATAGAAATCAATCAAAAAAATTATTCTTTATTTTCATAATCATATTTGACTTCCGAGAGATATATTTATAACCCAGGTTCCTGGAGCCCAGAGCGCCAACTACCCAATTTAACTTCAGAGACAAACAAGTTAATATAATTAGATATTGCACACTTTTTAAAATAATATTTTCACAACTAGTTAATTTTTTTTAAAGGCTTATGTTTATTACTCTGGGGGTTTATTTTACTGAGGAAAGAGAAATAGCGTTAATATAAATTCCCGCTCATCAAAGTATACTTTGGCTAACCCATTTCAGATATAATTTTTAAAAATAACTAAATTATAAATTTAAAATATTTGAAAAAAAATGTATAATTATAGAAAATAAATAAACAGCAATGAATATTTAAAATATATTTTAAAAATAGTGTATCATCATCAAACCATATTTTGTTACTCTGGGTTTCACGTGTTTTTGTGTATACTTGGACAACTTGGGCTGATATAAAGTAACCTTAACCTTTCTGAAAAATTCTAACCAAACAGTACAAATTTAATAAAACGGTATGTATTCATATACTCAACATATAAGCTGTTTCAAAAACTAATGGCAAAAACCGAGAGAAAAGCATGTATATTTAAAAAATATCACTAAAAATAATAAATCAAGATTTTATTTTAAAGGAAGATATAAAGGTTTTTCTCTCGCATATTTGAAACTATTGATTGTCAGAGAATTTTTTAAATATAAGCCGCAAATATTTTTTTTAAATAGGAAAGATGATAACTGAGAGGTAAACGCAACACGTTTTTTGAATGACGGCTCGCACTATTAAGAAGTCAGAAAATAGCTAGATTGCAGACTAGTATTTCTTATAGTTTTAAGAAACTAAGAACTAAGAAATTTCACATAATACATTCTATAACTCTACCTATCAGTGCTTACTGAGTTGATACTACCTTTATTGAACACCTTGTTGACTGTTCATGATCCAATCAGAACTGAGTATTTTCACATAGAGGACAATGAAAGTTGAAGGTAGGGATAGATAGGCACTGCAGGACATCTTCCTAACTCCTCTATTTGGCTAATCTAGAGAGATTTGATGACAATCATAAACACTGATTTGCAGTATAGATGGAAATTTCGCCTGGAGTATATTCATCTATAAAGATAAGACGCCTCTCCCGTCAAAATAGATGTCAAACTAGACGCCATCTATTGATAGTCACTGCAAAATAGCTGCCTCAGGTTGGTGACAAAGCCACAACACCAGCAGAGAAGCCCAAAACATTAGCCCAAAACCATGGTCTCTAGGTGGATGCTTCTCAGTTTGTCAAAGCTGTTTGACTCTGTTTGTCGGTGGCTTTGTCACCGACCCGAGGCCGCTAGTTTGTGGCGATGATCAATAGATAGCGTCTAGTTCTGACATCTATTTTATCTTTACTAATTTGCAGTGTGTAAACAAACAACATGATTAGGTCAAATTTTCACATTTATTTGATTAGGTTTAATTTTGGATTTGGCCAAATCTTTCTGTATATCCCCCATAGCAACAAACAGAAAATTTCCAACAATGAGGAGACTAGTAAAAGTACATTCTGCCATGCCTAAGAAATGTAAACTATTGTTGACGTGTATAATTCTTTTCAAAATGAAAGAATTTCTACTACTCATACTATAATAAAATATTAATGGGAGGGCCTGGTTCATCAGTTGTAAACCCTCCCAGCGGTTTCGCCAGTTATATCTACCATCTAGCTATAATATTGCCTAGGGCTGTTTTTATACCGATACTGATGTTGACCTCTTGGAAAGGGTTGAAGTTTAGGGTCCACAGGAGAAGTATCTGGGTGATTATCCAGATCTTATCAAAATTTAGTCCATAAGTCGACCTGATGGAGAGCTGGTGTCATTGGTTGGATATCCACCACATGGCACTTTGTCCCCCAATTGGAGAGGATTTTAAATGAACTATGGGGACATAAGCTTTAAGGACAGTAGAAATACATACAATTATATTAAGAAAAGAAAAAAGGCATCTTCTTATCGGGCAACTGAAAGTTACTGATGGCTTCTATCAGAATAAAAATAATCTATTTGTTAATTTTTAATTATTCCAGAATGGGCCAAATACTTATATATAATGCTTTGAGCAATTGCTCTTCTGCAAATATGTGCACAATCATTCTTAATAACTGACATATTTGCATAAATTAAGAGTTTTCTAAAAGTAACGCCTGAAACCCAGAAGAAATTGTTGGTAGACTTTGTGAAGAAACATTATCAGAAAATAATAAGGTACAATTTTAGATTAGAAACATAGGTAACAAGACCAATAAACAATAGGGAGATTGAGGAAGTTGGTAACCACACTGCTATTGAAACGTCATGCTCAATTTATTGTCTGATCTCTTGGAATGGGGTATAGGGGTGTAGCTTTCATTGATCATGGCATCATGATCCAGACACAATTTGGTGAAAGTCTGACTTTGCCTGTAATTTGAGGCCATTCCTAACATGGAAGCCTTTGCTGCTGACTCTAACATGAGTACAGACACAGCTCCTCTGTAATCCCTGGAGAGGGATCTTTACTGAGGTCTATCAACTGGGTCAGTTGAACTCTGGATTTTTAAAGAGGTCTTTCTCCTCTTTCTAACAATGTTGCTGTTGGTCCACGACTGCTTATTCGTCAGAGTTATTCTGCTTGTTTCGCAGCTGGCCTTCATATCTGAAGGTTGTTACCCTATCCACCACCTGGGGACGCGCCTTATAGCAGTCAGCTCTGTCAAGGGAATTTATTGTCTTGTTACCTTATGTTTATTATCTCGGAAATCTCACAAAAACTTATAGAACTTTACTCTCTGGTCCCTCAGTTTGCTTACCTCACTGGTTTTGTTTTTAGGTTAGGTTGAATTTTTGCAGTAAACATCTGATTATCTGCCAAACTTCCTTTCTTTCTACACAGCTGCCGAGGGAGAGCAGATCTTGCTGACACTCCACTATGGCTGGCTATTGGTTATTTGGACAATATGACTGACCCTAGCTTGTTGGGACAGAACCTCCCTGTAGATATACAAGACAGCACCTAAAGTCAAAGTGTTCTATAGGGAGAGTTATTCTCTTGCCAGGGAGTTGATAATTATTAAAAATTGTAGAGAGGTGTCCTCAAATGGAGGGTGTTGTATTGGTGATGAAAACCCTCCTTTGTAAAGAGGTGTCCTATAGAAAGTGTGTTCTATTGATTGGTGGTGAAAACTCTCCTTTGTAGAGGTGTTCTCTATCAAGATTGTTCTACTGTATTGGTTATGAAAACTCTCCTTTGTAGAGGTGTTCTCTATCAAGATTGTTCTACTGTATTTGTTATGAAAACTCTCCTTTGTAGAGGTGTTCTCTATCAAGATTGTTCTACTGTATTGGTTATGAAAACTCTCCTTTGTAGAGGTGTTCTCTATCAAGATTGTTCTACTGTGTATTGGTGATGAAAACTGTCCTTTGTAGAGAGGTGTCCTGTAGCAGGAGTGTTCTCTAATGGAGGTTGTTCTACCGTATTGGTGGTGAAATCTCTCCTTTGTAGAAGTGTTCTCTATCAAGGTTGCTCTACTGTATTGGTGATGGAAACTCTCCTTTGTAGAGGTGTTCTCTATCAAGATTGTTCTACTGTGTATTGGTGATGAAAACTGTCCTTTGTAGAGAGGTGTCTTGTAGCAGGAGTGTTCTCTAATGGAGGTTGTTCTACCGTATTGGTGGTGAAATCTCTCCTTTGTAGAAGTGTTCTCTATCAAGGTTGCTCTACTGTATTGGTGATGGAAACTCTCCTTTGTAGAGGTGTTCTCTATCAAGATTGTTCTACTGTGTATTGGTAATGAAAACTGTCCTTTGTAGAGAGGTGTCCTGTAGCAGGAGTGTTCTCTAATGGAGGTTGTTCTACCGTATTGGTGGTGAAATCTCTCCTTTGTAGAAGTGTTCTCTATCAAGGTTGCTCTACTGTATTGGTGATGGAAACTCTCCTTTGTAGAGGTGTTCTCTATCAAGATTGTTCTACTGTGTATTGGTGATGAAAACTGTCCTTTGTAGAGAGGTGTCCTGTAGCAGGAGTGTTCTCTAATGGAGGTTGTTCTACCGTATTGGTGGTGAAATCTCTCCTTTGTAGAAGTGTTCTCTATCAAGGTTGCTCTACTGTATTGGTGATGGAAACTCTCCTTTGTAGAGGTGTTCTCTATCAAGATTGTTCTACTGTGTATTGGTGATGAAAACTGTCCTTTGTAGAGAGGTGTCCTGTAGCAGGAGTGTTCTCTAATGGAGGTTGTTCTACTGTATTGGTGATGGAAACTCTCCTTTGTAGAAGTGTTCTCTATCAAGATTGTTCTCTCTACTGTATCTTGTTAGATAACTGTTGAACATCAAAGGTTGTCTTCCTCTTTCTTATCTTAAGCCTAAACTCCAGACACAGCCCCGATAATTCTGCGTGACAGCTGATCACAGCAGGGAGAATCGACAACCATCATGATCAAAGGCAGTAAGGGAGAATAGCAGAACTAAGAAACTCACAGGTGCCATGATCTCATTGATAAATATTTCTATCAGCCAATCAGAGAATAAACTTTTTTCTATCTGCCAAGGTTGAGATAAACATGGAAACTCAGCTTCCATATTGACACACGCCTATATATTCTAATATATACAATATATAACCATATATACCTTAGAAGCTAGCCTACCTAAAAAGAATACTTCCCATCCAGAATTACTCAGAAACATTACTTGGGAGAAATAAATCACTAAACTCCCCCCTTTAGCCTTAAAAATCTATACAGATGGAAGAGTAGAATGGAAGATGGAACAGTTTTGGAAGATCTACATATGGATAAACACATCAAAATAAGAAATTCTAATCACATTCCTCAAACTTCAGATCAGAAATAATTGTCTATATAAAAAAAAAGACCAAATCCAAATAAATTAATAGTGTGTGAAATTTCAGTAACAGCCTTGTTACCGAATTGTAACAAACTATTGATTTATTTGGATTTGTTTTTTTCTTTTTGGTAGTTATCATCTTAATCCGAATTTTGTGCCTTATCAGAACTAATTGTCAATAAAGAAGCGCGTTATGAAATAGACAAACACTATGGTGAAATACAAGGTAATAAGACTAAATCCAATTAAATAAATAGTGTGTGACTTTTGGTAACAACGCTGTGCCTTTAAGGAGTCTTTTAACTCAAAACAGAGTTTCTAATGAGAGCCCACCTCCAGGAAAGACCAGTTTTACTCTATTGTCTCTTCTTTATCTCCACCCAATCATGATATAAGGCACAATTTGGATTATAGACAATTTGACATCATTTTATTGACATCTTGTCAATGCATGAAAAGTGCACACCCTCTCTCTCTATTGTTTTAAAATAATAATTTTAGATATATATAAACAGTTGAACCTCTATGAGAGGACACCTCTCTATAAAGGACAGTTTTCATTTGCAAAATTACCATTTTTACTATTTAGCAACTCTCTGGTAAGAGGACACCTCTTTATAAAGAACAGTTTTCATTTGCAAAATTATCATTTTTACTATTTTGCAACTCTCCAGTAAGAGGACACCTCTCTATAAAGGACAGTTTTCATTTGCAAAATTATCATTTTTACTATTTAGCAACTCTCTGGTAAGAGGACACCTCTCTATAAAGGACAGTTTTCATTTGTAAAATTACCATTTTTACTATTTAGTAACTCTCTGGTAAGAGGACACCTCTCTATAAAGGACAGTTTTCATTTGTAAAATTACCATTTTTACTATTTAGCAATTCTCTGGTAAGAGGACACCTCTCTATAAAGGACAGTTTTCATTTGTAAAATTACCATTTTCACTATTTAGCAACTCTCTGGTAAGAGGACACCTCTCTATAAAGGACAGTTTTCATTTGCAAAATTATCATTTTTACTATTTAGCAACTCTCCAGTAAGAGGACACCTCTCTATAAAGGACAGTTTTCATTTGCAAAATTATCATTTTTACTATTTAGTAACTCTCTGGTAAGAGGACACCTCTCTGTAAAGGATAGTTTTCATTTGCAAAATGACCATTTTTACTATTTAGCAACTCTTCGGTAAGAGGACACCTCTCTATAAAGGATAGTTTTCATTTGTAAAATTACCATTTTCACTATTTAGCAACTCTCTGGTAAGAGGACACCTCTCTGTAAAGGATAGTTTTCATTTGCAAAATGACCAATTTTCACTATTTAGCAACTCTTCGGTAAGAGGACACCTCTTTGTAAAGTACACTTTGGCTCTGTAATTAGGTTTCCTTTACAGGGAGGTAGTTCTACTGTATGTATATAACTATGTATAATGAATATGTAGATGACGTCTCCGCCAATTTGGATTATGGATTAGAAACACAAGGTAACAAGACCATATCCAAATAAATAAATTGTGTGTCACTATGTTTCAGTAACAGCGCTGTTACCGCAATGTCACACACTAATTATTTGGTATTTATCACCTTGTGTTTCCATTCAATCATACAATAGAACCTCCATGAAAGAACACTCATGCTAGAGGACACCTCTATAAAGGACAGTTTTCATTTGTAAAATTACCATTTTTACTATTTAGAAACTCTCCAGTACGATGACACCTCTCCCTAAAGGACACTTTGGCTCTGCAATTAGGTGTTCTTTATAGGAAGGTTCTACTGTATTTAGCAACTCTCCGGTAAGAGGACACCTCTCCCTAAATAACACTTTGGCTCTGCAGTTTTACAGGAAGGTTCTATTGTATTAGTGTATCAAAGCTTTTCACATGTGTAGACATGTGGTGCACTTACAGTAAAAGCAGTCGTCAACTTCTACCCACCATGATTATTATGGCCTGTACCACGTGTACTAGGGATAAGCAAAAAAAAAATCAAAGCTTGTAGAGTTGATAACCATCATGATTGGCTGAAGTAGAAGCCAATGGTGGGACTGTATTTGTTGACTGTCTCAGTGTGTCTGACATTGTTGCTGCTACAGATGGCGGACAACGACGGCTTCTTCACAGTCACCAATAAAAAGAGGAAGAGAACTAAGGATGCAGATATGGAGTCCGACACCAAACGACCCTGCATCAAACCCCTGAGTGAAGTCATGATCGTAAGTCTCCATTTTTTCTCTTTTATAGCACACACCTATCACATAAACACACTTTTTGTATTTTCTTCCACCAAGTCCAGCAATAAGGTACAATTTGGATTATAGATTAGAAACACAAGGTAATAAGACCAAATAAATTCTGTCATGTTTTGCTAAGAGCGTTGTTACCATCATCAGTTATTATTATGGAGGTCGGTGGAAGGATGGTCTAAACCGTTGGTTTTTGACCGCTACGACCCGGGTTCGATTCCCACATTGGGCACTTTTTTCTGATAAAAAAAAAAAAAAATGCCCCAATGGCCCCCCGATTCTTGCAAAATTCCAACTTCACCAGCGAGTGCAAGTAACCAAATGGGGCTCTGACACATTTGTAAATGCAAAATCGAACTACTTTTCACATGTGTAGACATGTGGTACACTTACAGTAAAAGCAGTCGCCTACTTCTACCCAACCATGATTATCATGGTCTGTACTACATGTACTAGGGATAAGCAAAAGACATTATTACCGTGTAAAACCTATTACTACAGCTCTTATATTATTGCTAGTGTCCGTCAATTCGTTCAACTTTTGGTGACTTTACCATCAATCTCTAATTTGATCTGTTAGTGATCATTGCTCACAGCTCATCTAGTGACCTTCTGGTGGCTTTTTATTGACCATTTTCAGCCAGCTAATCACTCGCACTAGAGGACACCTCTCTACAAAGGACAGTTTTCATTTGTAAAATTATCATTTTTACTATTTATCAACTCTCCAGTAAAAGGACACCTCTCCCTAAAGAACACTTTGGCTCTGAAATTAGGTGTCCTTTACAGGGAGGTTCTACTGTACTTGCTAAAAGGTAGACTTTACTTAAGTGTTGTTTACGAGTGTCTTACAAAATTCAATGTTTATTGCTTCAAAATAAGTGTACATCAAGTAAAATTCTAGGAAGCTGGGGTAGACATGTTCTAACTGTCATCTGCCACAGCAAGCCACGGGATCAGCAGAGCAGCGTGTAATCAGGGTGCCCCCCAACCGCTACACTGCCCTGAAGAACAACTGGATCAAGCTCACGGCCCCCATCAAGGACATTCTGGGACTGGACATCAAGTTTAACACGGCCTTCCATCAGGTGGAGATCAGGGTGAGTAGTGGCCCCCCCTGACTGACTTCACAGCCTCACACTCCTCATGTTGCTGCAGAACTCCAGGCTCACAGAGAACCCCACCTACCTTCAGAAGGCTGCCGACTTAGTACGCGATGCCTTGTCCCTCCTGCTCACGGCTGAGGACATGGCAGCCATGAATCCTACGCCGACCCCGGTGGCATCTCCTCCCTCACCTCCTCCGCCACCTGCGCCGCAGCCTCAGCCTCCGCCGCAACAAACATCCTAGTATGTACATTCCATCCTCTTAGAGTTTTCTAAATAAATCCCCCTAATGTCATGACTTGGGAAGACCTAAATAGCAGGCTGTTCCATTCAGCACTATCCATGGCATCTTGAGATTTGGTGCATCTTAGCCTTGATTATTTCCCATGGAAACTTTGAAAGTGTTCAATCTTCTTAGAGCTAGTAGATTCTTGAAGGAATTGGCACACTGCTGGCCTACATAAGTTCCAACATTCTTAAATCTCTCTCTTTTTTTTTTTTTAATACTAATCCTTTCCCATAACGTGAGACTTTTTGAAATAATTTTAAAAATCCTCTTTTGTAATATTTTCATGTTAATAACTCTTCAGTTTATATAGTCCTAGATATTTCTGAAGACACTTTATTGTGTCTGATACAAGCCTTTATAATAGCTAAGAACTATGCAAAGTCTTTTTTTCTGGTTTTTATAAGAATTTGTAGATATCATAGGTATTCATTCCCTTGTTCTTCTTTATCATCAAATTCCATCTCAAGTTCCATTTCTGGCCAGTTAAGAACAAGTTCCAGTAGTGCAGGAGAAACCATGAATAAGTCCAAAACTGAAGACCCCTGATGTGAGATAAAAGTATAGCATCCGTTTTTATCACTAATAGATCTTCCGTTTAGTATAGTGAGGGAGTTATCATCAAGGAAATCGACAAGAGTCTCAGCCAGGGGGGACACGGTTGGATCTCTGGAGGTACGGTAGACGGAAAGCATAACTGGGATCTGGAACAAGTTGTGGAAAGCACCCAAGTAGCCAATGCAAATATTTAAATCACCGCCTAAAACTATTTTGAATCCTTGTTGCATTTTATTTTCAACATAGCAAAACATTTTTTTTAGATTTTCTAGCTGTAATTCGCTTGGGGGTAAGTAAACAAAAATTGCACACACTAGGGGTGAGTCTGCTATTGAAGCCAGTTTAAATACAACCGAGATCCATTTAGGCTCAATTTCAACTTTGTAGATTAAGCCTTGGATTTCTTTTCTAATTCCTACAAGGATTCCTCCAGAGCTTCTCCCTCGATTCGAAGGTTTAACAGCTGGTGATTGGTAAAACTCAAAATCTTCTACAGCTAGGTCAAGTAAATAGTGGCACCAGGTTTCAGTTACAGCAAAAATATCAAACAATTTCAAGTAATCGAAGAGAGAGAAGACCGAAGAAATTCTAAAAAATCCATTTATGTTCCAGTATATGATCCTTAAGGGATTACCTTTTGCTTTTAAAGGTTTATTTGTAGGGTAATTTGAGTGGCGATGATTAACTGAGCATGTATTTCGGGTTTTCCTATTTGGCGGCAAGATTGGATGATCTATTGATAGTCTCTGCCAGCAGGTCAGTGAAAAGGTATCGTTGGATTGACTATTTACAAGTGATTGTTTCCTAACTGCTTGCTACAATGAATGTCCATTGGCATCTACAATTTGTCCATCACAGACCTTATATGCTATGCCATTAATTATTAATTTATTGTCCCTTAGCTTAGCTTGAGTACCTTTTTCGACGAGTTCTCTTCTTTTGACATTCAAAACGCGTCGTTGTTATCTCATCTTCATGCTAGTCTTTCGATAGTGATATCTTAGTTCCTCTTAAATTGAAAGCAGCTTTGAATAGAGTTGATCTATCGTTCTGTTCTGGGACTTCAACCAGGATCGGTGCACCAGGTTTTCTGGATAATCGGTGGCATCGCATGATGTTTATCTTCTCCGTTGTTTGCATATTTTCTTTGATAACCTTCTGTATCCGTTCTCGGCAGTCCTCGTTATTATCTTGTTCTATTCCGTAAAAAATGAGGTTCCTTTCTCTGCTCTTTGCATCCAAGTATTCAAGCTGGTCTTCTAAGTCATTTATTTTTTTGGCGTTTTGAGAGAGTGCTGCCTTTGTAACGGCAGAAGATTCCTCTAGATGTTGCAGTCTTTGGTTTATATTTTCTACTCTATCGTCGATTGCCGAAAGACGGGATTCCAGCCTCTCACCCCAGCTATCCAGCCTTTTGGTGAGTGCATTTATCAGATCTTTGATCTCTTTATCCCTATCTAAGCTTGTTTCCAACGTCGTTTGTTTGGACATCTTAGGGCCTGGGTTTTGTTCAATGCCAGCTAATATTAAGAGCATTAAAACTACACATATAAGGTGAAAGTTTCGGAAATATTTTGAGAGTGAAAGATTCACACATGATAAGCAAATCTTTTTGCCGCCGTATGTATCCGGCTTGAAAGTATGTAAATTTGGCTCAGAATTCTTGTCTAATAGACATAAAATTATGATGGTAAGATATATTGGATATGTAGGTTTCATTTCAGATAGATTGAATTTGCACTTTAGTAAAAATAGAGAAAATATTTTAGTCAGACAGTTCACTTACCGAGAGCGACGTTGCGTGCTGCCTATTCGTGCCGCCTCCTAGCGGAGAATCCTCATCCTCATACAATGCCATATCCAATATGGAGGTAGGCGATCATCATGGAATGTCATTTCACAGTTAAGTCGAACAACTTTCCATGAGATATGATTTAGAGGTAGAATTGGGGTTCCTTTGTTTGTTGTCAGTGTTCATCAAGTAGACTTTTGGTGATGACTATATGGACAAATATTTTCCAAATTGATATGTTAGTGACCATCATTCACAGCTCATCTAGTGACTTTCCGGTAGTTTTCTTGACCCCTTCTAGACAGCTCATTGTAGGTCTTCCTATCTTCCTTCAATTGATTCAACACCTTTTCTAAACCATTTGCTTTCATTATGTGTCTGAAATAAGTCAGTCTCTGTTTCCATATTTGGGATTCTAGAGATCTACCAAGATTAATTTCTATTAAGATGGAAATATTTGACCTTTTATCTGTCCATGGTACTCTGAATAAATTTCTCCATGTCTACATTACAAAGGCTTCAATGAGTAGCTTCCTCTCTTCTTTATGGGTTCCTAGAACCAAATATAAGATCAAAATGGTCTCTTTTAGATCTTTTAGTTGCTGAAGAGCTTCATTTAGCCTTGGTTTGGTCTCAGCATCATTAGAGGATTAAATAATCTAGCTACCTGCTAAGTCAAACTTTAGATTACTTAATGGATAGCTTGAAATTCTATTTAGAAATGATTGCACTAAATATGGATAATCCCTGCTATCATGTCTCCTTAGAGAAGTCTTCTTTATCATCTACTAGCGGACGTACCCGGCTTTGCCCGGGTTTTACCCGAGTAAAGGTTTGTCTAACGAATCTCTCGATAAAGTGAACATTTTTTCCCGGTCCCTTGAAAAATACTCGATAAGTTGAATAAAATCAATATTAATTGCTTCCCTCGGTAATTGGAAGTTAAAGGAATAGTATCTTTCCTTGGAATTGTATCATTATTCTTGTCTCAAATGAATTGCCGTGTCATCCTGAATTTTGTCTTTCCTAATTTTCTAAATTACAAAATCATCGTATCATCATGATAATATTTAGAGCAGATTGTTGAATTATAACAGATAAATTAGAATATTTATCTTGATTATTTTAAAGCGAAAAGTTATTTCGAAAATTTTATTTGCTAGAAACCTTCCCAGTACTATACTAAATAACTTCCCAAAGTTTCATGGCGTTCCAATGAGTGGTTTGGTCAGGCACAAAGGACAAACAGACACACACACATACATTCATTTTTATATATATATTATCCGAGTAAAGGTTTTTCTAACGAATCTCTCGATAAAGTGAACATTTTTTCCCGGTCCCTTGAAAAATACTCGATAAGTTGAATAAAATCAATATTAATTAGTTCCCTCGGTAATTGGAAGTCAAAGGAATAGTATCTTGCCTTTGAATTGTATCATTATTCTTGTCTCAAATAAATTGCCGCGTCATCCTGAATTTTGTCTTTCCTAATTTTCTACATTACAAAATCATCGTATCATCATGATAATATTTAGAGCAGATTGTTGAATTATAACAGATAAATTAGAATATTTATCTTGATTATTTCTAGGCGAAAAGTTATTTCAAAAATTTTATTTGCTAGAAACCTTCCCAGTACTATACTAAATAACTTCCCAAAGTTTCATGGCGATCCAATGAGTGGTTTGGTCAGGCATAAAGGACAAACAAACAAACACACATACATTCATTTTTATATATATACTAGCGGACGTACCCGGCTTCGCCCGGGTTTTACCCGAGTAAAAGTTTGTCTAACGAATCTCTCGATAAAGTGAACATTTTTTTCCCGGTCCCTTGAAAAATACTCGATAAGTTGAATAAAATCAATATTAATTGGTTCCCTCGGTAATTGGAAGTTAAAGGAATAGTATCTTGCCTTGGAATTGTATCATTATTCTTGTATGGATGTACCCGGCTACGCCCGGGTTTTACCCGAGTAAAGGTTTGTTTAATGAATCTCTCGATAAAGTGAACATTTTTTCCCGGTCCCTTGAAAAATACTCGATAAGTTGAATAAAATCAATATTAATTGGTTCCCTCGGTAATTGGAAGTTAAAGGAATAGTATATTGCCTTTGAATTGTATCATTATTCTTGTCTCAAATAAATTGCCGTGTCATCCTGAATTTTGTTTTTCCTAATTTTCTACATTACAAAATCATCGTATCATCATGATAATATTTAGAGCAGATTGTTAAATTATAACAGATAAATTAGAATATTTATCTTGATTATTTCTAGGCGAAAAGTTATTTCAAAAATTTTATTTGCTAGAAACCTTCCCAGTACTATACTAAATAACTTCCCAAAGTTTCATGGCGATCCAATGAGTGGTTTGGTCAGGCATAAAGGACAAACAAACAAACACACATACATTCATTTTTATATATATATAGATATGCCTTTAGTTTATATAGGTCAGCCCCTTCTTCAATTATTAGGTTTTATAAAACATAAAGTAACAATATTATAAAGAAAATAAAGTCTCCAGGGCTAAGTTTCTTGTTAAAATTTTATTCTCTAGCTTTCGGACCTGTCAGTCCTTCCTCAGGAGTATCACTATAACCCGATAACATGTTAAAGTAATAACACCAAATCCAAATGAATTATGTGTGATGCCTCGATAACAATGCTCTTACCGAAACATTAAACACTATTTATTTGGATTTAGTCTTATTACTTTGTGTTTCTAATCTGTAATCAATATTGTACCCAATCAGGTTTTTATTTTACTTATAGAAGCTCTTCTCCCTTCTTCTATACCGAATAGGGAGATTATCACTGTCTTAATACCTTGAAATGTACTACAGCAACACCTCTTCTATTCAACAGACTTTTTTTTTTTTCAAATATCAACTAAACTATATATTTACAGCAGAACCTCCTTTAACAGATATTTCTGCTAGCTGGTGTTTCCATACAAAAGTCAGTTTGCATCGCCAAAATGGCCATTTTACAAAACCTATTTAGCTGCTCTGTAATTAGAAGATGGTGTTGTGTGTCAACAAGCGACCGACCGGAAATGCACGTGACGCTACAAAATTTAAAATTTTTTTTTTTTTTCAAATTAAAATTTTTTTTTTTTTTTCAAATTAAATTTTTTTCCTAAATTTAATTTTTTATTTATTTGTTTATCAGAGAGGCGACACCACAGAGATAACAGGCACAGATTGTATTTTGACCACAGACCACCGTTTTCGCGGAATGCTTACAAACACAACGTGCCAGTTATCGTTTTGACCTCGAGCATTTTTATTATTTTTATTTTTCTATTTTTTTTCTCTTGACCGGCAACGAAGATGTCTTGTGCCAGATCAAACCCTCCCAACGGCTACCCCGCTGAGCATCGGACCTCAACAACCCTCCAGAACCCGACCCCCAAACCCAGCCCTGGAACGGGTCATGGTAACCATAGCCCACCAGGACAATGTGCTGCAGCTCACCAATAAACTGAGTTTTATATCCCCACTTCAGCCTCATCACATGGTGGAGAGCAGTGTCGGCCCAGCACCTCAAGCCACGAACATAAACATCGGCTACGGAGAAACGCCGTGCTTCAACCCGGAGGAGGAAGACATCGAGGACTACGTAGAGGAATTCAAGACGTGGCTGACGGCGAGCAAAGTACCGAAGGGAGACTGGACAAAGGCCCTAGTACGGCGGCTTCCACTCGACGGCCGCGAATTCATCAAGTGCAGGTTTGACCCTTCAGCCGCACTTGAAGACGTCCTGGAAGCGCTGAAGCTTCGCTACCCAAGGAACGACGGCCGGGCACGTAGCAGGGGCAGCGAGTTAAAGAAGATGAGACGGCCCCAGTCCACAGAGGATACGGGGAAATACCTGATGAACCTGATTACGGCCCACGCGACGGCAGGTGAATTTTCGCCGTTTAATTCAAGCAAGGAGGCATTGTGGGCATTGGCCCCAAAAGACTGCCTACTACTGGCAGCCTCGTGGAGTACCACGCGGAACCCAGAAGATGCCGACCTCCTACAGGCAGCGAAATTCCTCGACGAGACAAATAAATGGAGCAAGGAACGGACGGAGGCAAGTACAACGACGAGTGTGGAAAAAACTACGAGGACGACGGAAGGGTGGGAACGAAACCCAAGGACCGAAACGCCCATGGAAAAGGCAAGAAGATTTATGCTACCGGACGGGACGCCAAGATGCTTCACTTGTTACCAGACGGGGCACAAGCACTGGGATTGCCCGAAAAGGAGGCCACGTGGTAAGTACAATCTTGCCTCTAATCCTGTGGTGGAAGTTTCAAATAGTGTAGAGAGCGTACCACGTGTATTTTCCGAGGTTACTGGTAACACCAATCGCATAATCTTTAGGGTAAAGGGACAACCGGGGGTTAACGAAAAACAGACATTAAATAAGGTACCAATAAAAAAATCCACTTTAGAAATAGGGGGTACAGCAATGGAGAAATTCCGTTGGTCAGGTATGACAAATTTCTGCTTAATCACACACATAAATGAGTCACATGTAGGAAAACTGATTTTCGATTCAGGGGCAAATGTTAGCTGCATAGACGAAGGAATAGCCAACGCACTGGGATGTACTAGAATGCCTTCTAAATTACTTATACGGGGAATAAGTGGGTCAGTAGTCTCGAACACGTGCACATACTTGGAGGTCAACATTGATGGTTTCGACATATGTGGCAGGTTCACCATAATTCCAGGAAACGGGGAGAAGATTATTTTCGGCGTCGATATTCTAACAAACTATCATTGCAAAATTATGTTTAGAGACGAATCGGTAGAATTGTATAGGCCAAAAATAGGCACGGACGACCACGTGGTAGAACTTAACGAAGAACGGGAACTTGAGAGGTTAGGTACAATTACGAACGATCGGAAAAACCCCAAACAAAAATACTGCATACTAGACGACCTTGAAATTTCACCACGTTGTAAAACGAGGGTTAAGTTAAAAGGGCCAACAGTAATGGCGGGCATTTTAGAACCCCACCCCGACTGCGTAAGAAGAACAGGGCTACTAATACCATCAGTACACGTTTCCGAAACGGTATCAGAGATATTCATTGATGTCATAAATACTAGGAACGAGCCGGTGCAGTTGGTAGCAAACTCGTGCTTGTTACGATCCAGCGGGGAAATAGCGAATGTTTCTTTCCTAAGTGAACAGGTGGGATACAGTACGACAGCCACGTGCGAATACGAACCACAGAAGTTCGATATAAACCCGGAGCTATCGGACAGCGAAAAAATCGACGTACTGGATGTATTGTACAGGTATCGGGAACTTTTCTCAGAAGAATGGAATAAGGCGGCAGATATCGAACCGTACCACATTAAACTTAAAGCGAACACGGAACCAATCCGACAAAAAGCCTATCGCCGCAGCCCTAAGGAACGTGAGATTATAGAGGAACAGGTTAAAGAAATGTGTGAGAAAGGTGTTATTAGGAAATCAACATCCCCTTGGGCAAGCCCGGTCGTTTTGGTTAAAAAATCAGACGGATCCTATAGATTTTGTGTGGACTATAGAAAAGTTAACAACGTAACCGAAAAATTCTCATATCCATTACCGGATATTACCGATTGCCTGGACCGTTTAGCGGGAATGAAGTATTTCTCTCACACGGATTTTGTTAGCGGTTATTGGCAGTGTCCACTGGACGAAACAAGCAAGCCAGTTACAGCGTTCACGACGGGTAACGGGTTGTACGAGTTTCAAGTGTTACCCTTTGGTTTAACCGGGGCACCGGGTCATTTCGAAAGAATCATGGATACACTGTTAGCTGAATTGAAATGGTCCGAGTGTATGGTTTATCTAGATGACGTCATCGTGTACGGAAGAGACATACGTGAACACAACGTGCGGTTAACAAATGTTCTAGAATGTTTCCGCGGGGCAGGCTTATCCCTAAAACCATCAAAATGTAGATTCGCCTACCAAAAGTTGCCAATTTTGGGACACGTGGTATCGGAAAACGGCGTAGAACCGGCTACTGATAAGATCGAGGCGGTTAAGGAATTTCCGATTCCGAAAAATGTCAAGCAGGTTCGCTCGTTTCTGGGACTTTGCGGCTATTATCGCCGTTTCATAAAAAACTTTTCAAAGATAAGCAAACCGCTGACGTGTTTAACGGAAAAAGATAAGAAATTCGTGATAGGTCCGGCCGAAATGGAAGCTTTCGAAACCTTAAAAAAAAAATTGACTGAGGAGCCAATTTTAGCACACTTCAACCCTGACGCTAGAATAGAAATACACACGGACGCATCAATCGTGGGTTTAGGCGCGGGTACTAATGCAACCGGACAATGACGGATTCTTGCACCCGATCCACTACTTGTCGAGAACGACATCGAAACACGAGAGTAAATATGGTATCTCAGAACTGGAGTGTTTAGCAATAGTCTGGGCTCTACAAAAGTTACGGCCGTACATCTTCGGGAGAGAATTCAAAGTCGTTACAGACCATAGCGCGTTAACGTGGCTAGCTAACGTACGTGACCCGTGCTCAAGACTTACCAGATGGGGGCTAAAACTCATGGAGCACGACTTTGAAATAGTCCACCGTGCAGGGAGGAAGAACGTTGCACCGGATGCACTCTCACGTAACCCGTTCCACAAAAACGATACGAACGTCGAAGACAGCTTCAACGATTTAATGGCATGCACAGTACGGATCGACGAAACGGACAAAAGGAAGACACGTTTTGCCGCGATATTACCGGAAAACTACCAGACACTAAAATACGGGACGAATATAAAAAAATAAACGGGATCCTTTATAAAAAGAACCATGCAACACAAGGTAACCAATGGTTGGTCGTAGCACCAAAGCAAAGCGTACCCGAAATAATGGAAACGGCACACGATATACCCGAGGCAGGACACATGGGGGTAGCGAAGACGGTCCACCGTATTAAGCAACGTTTTTACTGGAAAGGTCTGGAAGAAGACGTGCGGAAATACATTCGGTCGTGCAAAGTGTGCCAGGCTTTCAAACCACAGAGGTTCAAACCCGCAGCCCCCGCTAGAACCGTTACCACGGCAACAGACACCTGGGAACGAGTTGGAATAGACCACCAGGGTCCTTTCAAAAAATCGGCTGAGGGCTACGAACACATTCTAACGATCGTAGACCATTTTAGTAAATACGCACTCGCAATCCCGGTAAAAGATACGAAGGCGGAAACCACGTGCAACGCACTTCTAGACAATCTGTTCTACGTTTTCGGTACTCCGAAGTGCATAATATCCGATCAAGGCAAATCTTTCGACTCGAGTACTTTTAGAGACTTTACACGTTTGTACGGTATTAAACACATTATGGCTTCCGTGGCACACCCGCAAACAAATGGCTTATGCGAAAAACTCAACGGCGTCATAAAAAACGGCATCAGAGTCTATCTCGAGGACGATCACACCGAATGGCCGAGATTCGTAAAAACGGCGACTTTTGCGTATAACTCGTCCATTCAGTCGTCGACACAGGTGACACCGCATAAGTTGATATTCGGCGTAGAACCGAGGACGTCCCTAGACGTAGGACTGCCAACCGTCGACGAGCCAGTAAAAACTTACGACGAATACGTGACCAACCGCATTTTAGAAACGAGAGATTAAAGAAAATTGCGGACGAAAACTACCGAGACCGGACAATGATGACGAAGTGTCAGTATGACCTTGCGAACCGTGACCGCTTCCGGAAGTTTGAAGTGGGCGACTGGTACTACTGGAGTCGTCCCGCAGGAAACCAGGGAAAACGGAGAAATTTCTACCGAAGTACGTAGGCCCGTACGTAGTAACGGATAGAATCAAGGAAACGACATATAGGTTACGACCACAGGACGGACGCCACGAAAATAGTAGACGCCAGAACACGTTAGCGCACGTGTCGAGACTTAAGGAATTTTTAGAAAGATAACGGCGACTCGAGGGACCGAGTCTAAGATAAGAGGGGGGGTGGTGTTGTGTGTCAACAAGCGACCGACCGGAAATGCACGTGACGCTACAAAATTTAAAATTTTTTTTTTTTTTTTTCAAATTAAATTTTTTTCCTAAATTTAATTTTTTATTTATTTGTTTATCAGAGAGGCGACACCACAGAGATAACAGGCACAGATTGTATTTTGACCACAGACCACCGTTTTCGCGGAATGCTTACAAACACAACGTGCCAGTTATCGTTTTGACCTCGAGCATTTTTATTATTTTTATTTTTCTATTTTTTTTCTCTTGACCGGCAACGAAGATGTCTTGTGCCAGATCAAACCCTCCCAACGGCTACCCCGCTGAGCATCGGACCTCAACAACCCTCCAGAACCCGACCCCAAACCCAGCCCTGGAACGGGTCATGGTAACCATAGCCCACCAGGACAATGTGCTGCAGCTCACCAATAAACTGAGTTTTATATCCCCACTTCAGCCTCATCAATATTTATCTCTAAAGGACATTTTCAGTCTGTTACTAGGTGTCCTTTAGAGAAAAGTTCTCTTAGTACCCTATTTCTACATTCAACATCCAAAAGTGATGTTGGATAAGAGAGATTTGACACTATAAGTATCACAAGGTAATAAGGCCATATAAATATATAAATAGTGTGTGAGGTAATGGTAACAGCGTTGTTGCCATCTTCAGACAAAAGTACTGAAAGAAATGTCGCACACATTTATTTGGATTTGGTTATTTTATCCTGTGTTTCTAATCTATAATCCAAGTGGTATCTAATCACTGTATAAGTTGAATAGAGCAGAACTATACAAATCAGCTTTCTATAAAAGAAAAAAGGCATTGCCCTTTGTGTTGTTATCCAAGACGAGGCAAGATTAACTAAGCATTAGTTTATTTCCTATTATAATATATTATATACAAGTCAAAAGAGATCACTAGCAGAGTATTATTCCTTTTGGTTTCCAGAGCTCAACAATCTATGAGCCTAATACTCTGCACACCCTTGAGTGTGCAACTGAAAGTTGCTCCATCTATTGGAATAAATAATAACTAATTGTTGATGTTTATTTATTGAATAGATGGTGCAAGCTATCAGTTGTGTGATCTGGAGAGGCCTGTTCTGGTACATCTTTCCCTTTGTTTTCCTTAGCTCAAATCTCGGGTATGCAAATTATATCTATTCTTGAGTATAATCTTTAAGTGAGCCTCTCAATATATCTTTTCTATTTTAAAGTAAATAATATTTCTGAAGACTTCTAAAAAAAATTTTCAAAGTTTTTGAGGATCTAAAAAACTATCCCCCTCCTATCCTTACAGTTAAGTTGGAATTTTGGTCTTATATGCAATTTAGTCTTAAATCCAGTAGGTTTCAATTTGAGTGTAAAATGCATGTTTTCTTTTTCTATACATTAAGAAGGTAGAAAGATAGTGTTGTGTTAGTTGTAATAATATTAATTAACATTGATAATAACATGTTTTTTGTTTTATTTTAAGGTATACTACTTTAGCTCTTCTCTTTCCACATGATCAGAAATTCAAATGTTTCACTTTAAAAAAATATATATATATACTTTTAAAAATATTATGTTATACAGTAGAACTACCTCCCTGTAAAGGACACCTAATTTCAGAGCCAAAGTGTCCTTCAGGGAGAGGTGTCCTCTTACTGAAGAACTACTAAATAGTAAAAATGGTAATTTTGCAAATGAAAACTGTCCTTTGTGGAGAGGTGTCCGCTAAAGAGAGATTCTACTGTATTAATATAATGAGATAAAAATGGGCAGGCGCCCCTGGATCAGTATGTGGGTTTTGTGTCTAACCTTTTAGAACTGGCACATTTGTAGATTAGGCTATTATATGTTAATCCATCTTTGTGAGCAAGTGTGTGTGTGTGCATGTGTTCCCCCCCCTCCCTGCCTTAACATGTACATGTGTGATGTCAGCCAGAACATTCCTTCTGCAAGTGAATCTCAGCAAGATGAACAACAGCCAAGAGAGTCGCAAGGAAGCACAGAGCACATTCCAGCCAGCAACTCGTGTTCCGTACAAGAAACCAACTGTCCTGATGCTTCCTCCATTGATGAGTCCAGCTGTCCACCTCCTGTTAAAATAAATGAGGAGCCACCTGAACCAAGCCCTTCCTCAAGTCATTCTGAGAGATTGAATGGTGATGATGCGATGGACATCGCCGTGCAACCAGGTGATGAGGACACAAGTCTGGAGCAGAAGGCTGAGATGCCTCCTCTATCCAGCCCCTCTACTCCACCTGCAAAGGTACCCTATGAATTTATCAAGAAAATCCTAATATCAGACATTATTGAAGGCAAGAATCCTTATAAAGCTACGTACTGCCTTTCTCTCAAACCTTTTGGAGACAAAAAACCAGCACCTACCTAATTCATGTTCTTAATATAGATTGCCAAGAGTCTCAGTTGCTTCTGAAGAAGGCCTTTGAGGGCAAACTGGCCCTTAACCTGCTCTCAGAAAACATTGTCAATCCAAAGAAGATCCAAACTTGGGCATCAAATTTGGATAAAAAAGAATGCACCAAATGGTTCAAGTTTGTCGAGGAATTCCTCTACCATTCCCATCTCAAGCGGGCTCACACTCTCTATGTTAGATTGATAGATACCAGACGATTCCTATACAACAGGCTCGCACGTTTGAAATAATAAACCTTCACTTAATTTTTTCAAAAAATTCCCTTTTTTTTTTAACATACTCCCCCTTCTGTATAAATATATACTTTTTAAGAAATCTATATTCTTTATATTTTTAAAACACAACAAGCCACTTAACACTTCCTTAAATGATGTAAAAAAAAAAATTGATCATTATATTGTGAAGTGCCGGTTCATCTATATTAATATCATTTTTGAAGATAGGAATCGTAATAAGAAATAAATGATTTTTTTTTTTAGGAATAAGATTTTTAAGAAGAAATCTTTTTTTCATAAATGTGTTTGTAAAATCATCGCCTGATGAATTATTTTTAGAAAAAAAAAGACAGCTGGGCCTAATTTTCTAGAGGGTCCAATGTTGGCAAAGAAATTCAAGCCCTAACTGCATCAGTTTAATAGATGCAATGTTCCTAACATTGTATGTATCAATGTCTTTTTTTTTCTGTAAACATTCTTCAATCATTCACCTTGTTGTCTCAAATTGAGATGTTCCATTGAAATCACCTAGTCAGTTTGATCACAATCAGCTCTTTTAATCAGTTTTTTCCCTTTCTTAATTTTTTTTTTTATTTTTCATTTCTTTTTAAAAAATTTATATACAGTTAAACCTGTCTATAACGCCTTCCTCTCTATAGCGCCTGATTTTAAACATAAAAATTCGAAACTATTATAGACGCGTATGAATCTTTTGAAAATTAAACAATTTCTACTGTTCTTACTGCAATGGAAAAATTAGTGGTAGGGCCTGGCTGATCAGTGGTGAACCCTCCCAGCGGTTTTGCAAGTAAGGGCAGTAGAAATGGTTTAATTTTCAAAAGAATCATACGCGTCTATAATAGTTTTGAATTTTGATAACAGATGGCGTGCTATGCATCATAATAAACATTAAAATGTAAACATTTTACATTAAAAGTGACCTGTATATAGCATCCACCTCTCTATAGCACCCTATTTTGGTGAGTCCCAAGAGGGGGGTGCTATAGACAGGTTTAACTGTATATAAATATATTTTTTGTTCTGTTTTAGAACCCTATTTTTCTCTTTTGTTTTTAAACTCCAATAGTCTCTCATGAGAAATTACTTAAAAACATGGCTAAAAAAAAAAACCCTCAGATTCCACCGGAGGCAGTATCATGTTTAGGCCAAAGTCACAAGTTTTTCGATAGAGTTTGATAATAAGTTTACCTCCAGTTTAGTCCATGTTTTCCAAGTCGATTTCACATGGGAGACTCTATTGTATATACTTGTTATATTGTACTCATTGCTAATATTAGTTTTTTTTTTTTTCATTATGTTAAACATTTTTTGTTTTATATATGTGATGCTTATTTGCTTTACGCACATTTATCATTCATTTTTAAGTTCTTTTTTTGTAAATGTGCATATCTCTGTATGTGCTTAATAATTATGTTATATCAAGTGTATGTGTATAATTGTATCGATTTTTGTATTTCTTTCACTCTTTCTTGACAGTGTCAAAATATGGCATGTATGAGTCAAAGTTGACTCATACATGCCATATTTTGGGTGTTGTATAATTGTGATGTGAATAATAAAGAAGGATTTAACTTTTGTCGAGTGTATGTTCATACTTAACATTACTATTATAATGGAATGGGGGTAATGGGGTGCAGCTTTCGTTGATCATGGCACCATGATCCAGGCACACTTTGGTGAAAGTCTGACTTTGCCTGTAGTTTAAGGCCGTTCCTAACATGGAAGCAGACGCCTTTGCTGCCGACTCTAACATGAGTACAGACGCAGCTCCTCCGTATCCCTGGAGTGGGACCCTTGCTGAGGTCCATCAACCGGGTTAGTTGAAGTCAGGATTTTTAAAGAGGTCTACTCCTCTTCTAACAATGCTGCTGTTGGTCCGCGACTGCTTATTTGTCAGAGTTATTCTGCTTGTTTCGCAGCTGGCCTTCATATCTGAAGGTCGTTCCCCTATCCGCCACCTGGGGACGCGCCCTATTGCAGTCAGCTCTGCCAATTATAATGGAAATATTGGTTTTGCTCTTCATTGGAAAATGGGTGCCATTGCCACGTTAGTCACCTTGGGAACGAACCAGAATTTGGTCGAATATTCCAAGGGTCCAGGGAGGACCGCAGGGAGGTGTGGTCAAACTTCCCCCCCACCCCCCCCCCCCCCCTACTATGCATGGAGACATCTGAGGCTCTTCATTGGACACAACAACTATAATGGAAATGAGCTATATATGTGTGAGTTAAATTTGTGTATATTGTGGTGGTTCGTCTGGTTTTGAAGAAATGATTCAATTATTCATTCCAAGGTATTTTAATTTATTAAGGATAAAATATAAAAATAAATAAAATGTTACAAATTAAATATCTTGAAAAGACTTATAAGAAATTTATCTTTAATTGGTTATAATAGATGATAAAAATTATCATCTATTATAACAAATTAAATATCTAGTAAAGAAGAGTTGAAAAAGGTTTGATGCAAATGGATGGATGAGAATGGACTTCCGCTCGTCGTGGCCGTCAATAACAATGGTATCCTCCCACGTGCTTGCCACGTCACCGCCGGCAGAGGTGGTGGCGGTTGAAAGGGCCGTTCAAAATTGGCGGTAGGTCAAAACACCGTCACACCCCTCGGCTCCCAAGGATGCCCTGTCCTTGAAAGATCGAAGCTGAGAAGCATGAGCCCGGTACACTCGTCCTTCGGTGTCTTGGATGTCATAGACTAGACTGCTGATCTTCTTTTTAACGAAGAAAGGGCCTTGTTGTCTTGGGCTGAGTTTAGACATGCATGGATGGTGCTTTGCAACAGTCCTCAAAACTTGATCTCCCTCAGAGAATTCCACATCTGGATGTTTATCATCATGAAGATTCTTTCTCTTTATTTGAGCTTTTCTGGTATTCTCGCGAGCCAGACCTCTTGCTTCTTCTAAAGTGATGGGATGGTCAGAAAAAGATGGTGATTCATCAATTACATACAGAAGAAACTTTGGGCTGAATTTTGTTACTTCATGTGGTGTCTGGTTGTATGTCTTGACAATAAATGGTACGAGTGTCGACCATTTTTGTTTCGGTTTCTCCAAAATTGCAGCTCTCAATCTTGTGAGAAGGGTATGGTTAGCCTTTTCTACCATTTCACATGTTGTTGTTGTTGTCGTGTCCAAAGAAGAGTCTCAGATGTCTCCATGCATCTCCATCACAGCAGCAAGGGAGTAGCAAGGGAATGGGCAATTTTATTTTCCGACATAAAATTTTTGAAGCTTCTACTTGTGAAATTCGAACCATTGTCCGTCAGAATATGTTTGATTGGTACTCCAGAAGATAACAGCTGTCTAAGGATGTTGAGGATGGCAGCTGAATTGTTGGATGCTGTGGGAGATGCCCAAATGTAACGACTATGGTGATCTATGATGACCTGGAGATACTTATGTCTGGTGTTCTTGGCTTCATTTCCCAAAACAATTGTATCGAGTCCAATGAGGTCAAATGGTTGGAGGTCGCTGTCCGGTATTTGGTAATGGCCGATTGTCGGTTGGTTTGACTGTTTGCTGAGCTGACAAACTTTACATGAGGAAACATACTCTTTTATGGTCCTGAGCATTTGTGGCCACCAGTAATATGTGGAAATCAGCTTCAATGTTTTGTTTTTTCCAGGATGTCCAAAGCCATCATGAAAGTGGTGAAGACATTTTGCCCGTAGGGAATCAGGTACAACTGCTTTGGAATGGCCTCGAATTCGTATAGTGACAATGCCACTTTTAATTTGAGGGTTTTTTACAAATCGCAAGTCTGCTTGTTGTTGAGCAATCTTCATCTAATCTTCGGTTATGAATGTGCACACTGGATTCCTGGAAAGTGCGTCAACATGTGTTTGCTGTCCTCCTGCTCTGTGGATAATGGTGAACGATCTAGAAGATAGCTCCATTGACCATCGGAAAAGTCTTCATCCAGGGTTTTTATGATTCAATAGCCATTTTAAAGCACTATGATCTGTGACAATTTGGAATGGCTTGTCTAGGTAGTTGTTGAAATGTCGGACTGCTTCGATGATGGCAAAACATCCCAACTCTGTAGCGGTGTAGCGTGACTGGGTTGGGTTGAGCCGTTTTGAGAAATAGGAAACAACCCGTTCTCTACACACACACACACACCATCTGGATGTTTCTGTGCAAGAATTTCACCAAGTACTTGCTCTGAGGCATCAGTGTAGAGCTTACATGGTAAGGTAGGGTCATACATTGCCAGAACTGGAGGTTGTGTGATTAAATTCTTCAGAGTGTTAAATGTTTTTTGGTGAATTTCAGACCAGTGGAAAATTTTATCTTTCTTCAATAAATCTGTTAGAGGTTGTGCTATTGAACTGAAATATTTTATAAATCTCCGATGATAACTACACAATCCGTGAAATTGCTGTATGTTTTTGACTGTTTTGGGGATTGAGAAACTTTTAACGGCTTCTATTTTCCGAGGTGAAGGTGTAACCTGATTGTATTTGATGATATATCCAAGATATTCTATTTCTTCTCTGAAAAAATAACATTTTTGAAGCTTGAGCTTGAGGTTTTGGGAATATAATTTTTCTAGCACTTCTGATAGAAGGTCAAAATGTTCTTCTAAAGTTTTAGAATATATGATGAAATCATCAAGATAGTTGATGCACCCCTTGTACATTAATGGGCCAAGGGTTTGTTGTACGATTCGCTGAAAAGTAGCAGGGGCGTTTTTTAACCCAAAGGGCATTACTAACCACTCATAAAGCCCTTCGTTGGTGATTAATGCTGTCTTCTCTGTGCTGTCTGGAGCCATTTCAACATGCCAATAACCTGAAGCGATGTCCAACGAAGTGAAGTATTTCGCTCCCTGAAGATGATCGATGACTTCTTGAATGTTAGGCAGAGGCATCTTGTCGTCAATGGTAAGGGCATTGAGGCGGCGGTAATCAACGCAAAGCCTCATTTGGCCATCCGCCTTTGGTACGAGTGTGACTGGGAAGGCCCATGGGCTTTGACTGTCTCGAACTAGTCCTTTTTTCTTTAAATCTTCAGCCTGTCGTTTAATCTCATCATACTCTGAGGCTGATCTTCGATACGGTCGAAGTTGGATAGGCGGATGAGGAACGGTATGGATGTTGTGTTTTGCTATTTTGATTTTTCCTACATCAAAATAATTTTCACTAAAAATAGTTGTATATTTTTGTAATATCTTGTCAAGGGTTTGATTTGTTTCTGGTCTCAAATGATTCGCCTGAAATTTACAATTATACAAAGAATTTTGTCGAAACGTTGAGAAAATAAAAAACTCCAACTGGCCGAAGTGTCTATTTTCTATATAAATATAAATATACAAAGATGGTCCTTTAGTAGTCACAACACCATTCTTGATGTCGACCAGAAGATTGAACAGAGTTCCCACGTCAAGACCTAGTAGGAGGGGGTACATGAAGTTTCTGAGGATGTGAAAATCTATCTGATGGGTGATGTGACTGATGGTAAGGTTGACTTTAACGCGACCAAAGCTTCTTGTTCTGGAATTAGCCTGATTGATGTAAATGGATGATGATGGTTCTATTTGTAGGTTCAAATTTTTGAATTGGGAATATGACAATATACTGATGGTTGAACCTGTATCTATGAATGCTTGTATTGGGGTGGAGTTGACTAATGTGTTAATGTTGATGAACTTGAAGATTGGTCGCTCTATTAGTTTAAATTAACAGTTGGTAAATATGTTGAGAGTTAGAAGATGAAGGGTCTGAAGTAGCATACAAATTTGAGGGTTGTTCGTTTGCTGCGGTTTCTTTAGGGAATGTTTTGGTCTATATGGACATTCATTATGCCAATGAAAATTATTTAAATTTTGCATTTTGCAAAATCTGCATGGGTATGGTGGCTTCGGAGGTGTAAGAGGTAGGATCTTTAAATTTATTATAGCTAAAGGCTGGTTTGGAGTTCTTCTGTATGAAGCTAACAGCAGCCTCCAATTTTAAGGTTGCACTTACCCAAGTCTCTATATCTTCGAAATGTATTGGGGCTAAGCTTATCTTTCATTGTGCTGGTAATCCTTCCGTCAACATCTGAATTTGTTCGACTTTGGATAAGGAAGTTTGTTTTAGAAGCTTGATTTTGCAGCGTAGATACCTCCGTTGTGCATCAATTAATGGTGTTGCTGTTGATGATCCAAATCTTGTAATAAATATTTGTTTGATGGTTACCCATTGATTAATATTTGTTCCTGCGATTTCATCAGTATACCATTCTAAGGCTCTTCCTTCTAGATAGTAAAATAACTTTCCTTTATCTTCATCTGTAACATGTAATTCAAAAAGTTTTACCCAGCTCTGGGCACGAATATCCTTCTGATCCCCGCTGTATTTTTGCAATTTTAAAATATTTTCTTTTAACATAATGATATTAGATATTATTCTAAAAAATTTTTTTTTCAGTATTCAAATTTTTGCTTAAAAATCCAAATGCTTAAAATCCAAATTATGTTCACAATTGAGACTGAAATAAATATAATATTAAAATGAATAAAATCTTTTTGATGCTTGAATAATTGAATATACTTGCCGGCTGCGCCAAAACTCTGGTGGTTCGTCTGGTTTTGAAGAAATGATTCAATTATTCATTCCAAGGTATTTTAATTTATTAAGGATAAAATATAAAAATAAATAAAATGTTACAAATTAAATATCTAGTAAAGAAGAGTTGAAAAAGGTTTGATGCAAATGGATGGATGGATGAGAATGGACGTCCACTCGTCGTGGCTGTCAATAACAATGGTATCCTCCCACGTGCTTGACACGTCACCGCCGCCGCGCATGCGCGCCGACAGAGGTGGTGGCGGTTGAAAAGGCCGTTCAAAATTGGCGGTGGGTCAAAACACCGACACAATATACTTTTTACTTATATATTTATACCAGACCTCAGTTCCATAAGTGAGTATCTGTCTTAAAATTGTTTTGTATAAAATGAGTCTTTTCTTGGTGCTTAGTCCCCAAGATTTTCCACATATCGAAAAAAGTAAATATTTTAGTCTTTGAGTTCTATTTAGTATATTGTTCAAATGAGGATTAAAATTTAATTTATTCTTCCTTCTATGGTTTGCAAAGGTAATTCCCAAAATTTTTATTTCTTGAACAGGCGTAATAATATTTTTTAAAATTTAATTTCAAATTTATCTTTGTTATGAAAATGTAAAACATTAGTTTTATCAAGACTTATTTTTAGTTTGTTTTCTGTACACCAGTCGTCAACCTTTTCCAAAATACGCTCTGTTGTGTTTTAACTTTAAAAGCACACAAAAAATATAATTAACTTGAATTTGTTTATTCAAGTATCAAAAACAAAGCTTTACATATAGAACAAGTAATAATGAAGAAGAAGAAAGAAACATTTTAGGAAAAGCAAAAACAAAACAAAAGTACTGGTCAAAAAGAAACATTTAAAATCACAGATTAATATCTTCAACACTTCCCCTTAATCAGATTTCAAATGTCCCTCATACCCAGTAGATATCTCAGCATTTGGAAACGCGGCTTAGGGAGCCCTTTGGTCATAATGTCAGCAACTTGATCTTTGTTTTGGCTAAGCCAAGAAATAGCACCACCAGCCAGTTTACACACAACTCCACTGGTAGATCTTATAGTTTCTGGGTCTCCAGCAAAATCTGCATCACTGAAAGATTCCAAAGCTCCTACTTTATGACCCTTTTGGTACATAATTCCATATTCAGTTGTTCCTACAAGATATTTGAAGATTCGTTTAACTGCTTCCCAGTCATATTTTGTTGGTGCTGCAAGTTTTTGAGAAACTTTATTCAGTGCAAAAGTGATATCGGGTCTTGTTAAGCAGCTCAGATGCATCAGACTACCAATCGCTTCACAAAAGGGAACATTTTCTAGAATCTCTGCTTCCCCAGGAACAGTAGAATTATCAGTTGGTGTTCCCACTTTATTCGCTTGAGACATATTGAATTTCTCAAGAATTATTTTTATATATGCCTCTTGATTTATAAAGATTGACCCATCCTGCTGCGGCTCTATCTCAATACTCAAAAAGTAATTTAATGGTTCACTTGTGATCTTAAATGAAAACATTAGTTCATCAAGAAATTCTTTGATTTCCTGTTCATTTGTACCAGCAATGATTCCATCATCAACATATATGGCAATAATGAGTAGTTGATCATTTGTTTTTCTGAAGAATAAACAGGGGTCAGCTGTACTTTCCTTCAGACATCTTTCTTTCATGAAGTTGACTATTTTCTGATTCCAGCATCTTGGTGACTGTTTAAGTCCATAGAGACTTTTCTTCAATTTCCATACAAGATCTGTTCCATTGTTGAATCCTTCAGGTTGTTTGATATAAATTTGATCTTGTAAGTCTCCATAGAGAAAGGCTGTCTTTATGTCAAACTGTACCAATTTTAAGTCTTCATTAGCAATTGCTAAAAGAGTTCTTATGGTGTCATGTCTTGCCACAGGACTAAATGTTTCTTCATAATCTATACCCTTCTTTTGTGCAAACCCTTTTGCCACCAGTCTTGCCTTATATCTTGTAATCTCTCCTTTAGAATTCAATTTGGTCTTTAATACCCATTTACAATCAATTGGTTTTTGGCCAGGTGATAATGTTGGGCATTCGTATACATCATTTTCCGTTAAAGAATTCATTTCTTCATTCATTGCTTCTTTCCAAAATTGTGCATTTGGAGAATCCATTGCTTCTTTGTATGTCTTGGGTTCAAGACCTTCTGCAATATTTATTTCAGCATCAATATACCTTTGAGGTTTTGATATATTTGATCGATCTCTTAGATTGTATACGTCTGATGTTTGAACATTGCTTTCAATTTTCTCAATATCTTGAGTATCATTTTGTTCATCAATCTGATTACTTGAAAGTTCCTTATTTCTCTTTTCAATATCAAGGCTAAATGTTGGTATAGTTTCCTTGAATATTACGTCCCTACTTGTGACAACTTTGTTTGAGTTCGGTATCCAAATTCGATACCCATCCTTGTTACTGCAATAATCAACTAAAATACCTTTTTCGCTTTTGGCATCTAACTTTCTTCTCTTTTCATCAGGCACATGAACAAAACATTCAGTTCCAAATATTCGAAGATGATCAACTGCTGGTTTTTTATCAAACCATAGTTCATAAGGTGTCTTTGTTGGGCCAGATTTTCCACAAAATAAGACCCAACAATGATGTAAACATTTACATCATATATATGTACACAGTGTCTTGCCGGAATGTTTGTTGTCCAGATGGAAGTCCCACAACAATGACCGACGGTGCCAAGGCAGGGGAGGACGCAGCCCTGGACGTGTATCCCAAGATCTGTTGTAGAAAGATGACATCGGCCCTGTTTAAGTAGCCAGAAGCCCGATGCAGACAGAACCAGAGGAAGACCAGGAACCGGGAAGACATGCAGTTGGAGATGACACCTATGCCAGATGACATGGAGATGACAGCCCTGGACGTGTATCCCAAGATCTGCTGTAGAAAGATGACATCAGCCCTGTCTAAGTAGCCAGAAGCCCGATGCAGACAGAACCAGAGGAAGACCAGGAACCGGGAAGACATTCAGCTGGAGATGACATCGGCCCTGTCTAAGTAGCCCTGTCTGTAGCCAGAAACCCACTGCAGAGAGGCCCAGCGGAGGACATACAAACAATATATATATGTGCATATGTTGACTAATCCCAATTACCTTTTTCTTTTTATGTAATATGAAACGCCCAAAATGGGTTATATTACCATTTTCAAAATCCCATAAATTTATTTTTTTTTATTCTAAAAAATAAAAAAGCCAATTACTGGCACATTCAGATAGATTGGACATATTTCCTATTTTTCAAAATTTCTTAAAGAAGAAATTATTATGTAAATTTCTCAGAGGGGCAAGCATGATAGATTTTATTTATAATTTCATTACTAATCTAAATTATCTCTCGATAAGAAAGATAATTTAAATTTTCTTTAATATTTATTTTATTCTAAAATGAATAAAATTAATCACAAACATAGCTAGATAAAATGGGTGTGTCTAGTTATTTAAATTTCTTGAAGAAGAAATTATTATAAATTTCTCATAGGAGATGCATGTATATTTATTATTTCAAAATTTCTCTTTTAAAAAAAAATAATAATATTATTTTTTTATTCCAAACTTTTCTCTTTTTAAAAATAATAATAATATTATTGTTTATTCTGAGAATATTTATGTATAAGTTTTATTACTCTGTAGGAAATTTTTTACATTGAGGGCGCTGTTAAAAAAAAACAACGCCAGTTTTGATCAAGTTTTCAACAAGGCCTGGATCGAGTTTTCTTTTATCGGGGAGGACGCCCCGGGCGATAAGGGTTGCCGAGGCGAGCTTTAGGAGGGCATGTAATGAAGACGCTTGGTAAGTCTTTCACATCTTAAGTTTCTTAACCCTTCAGCGGTCGCAATGGGTAAAAATTACCCAGAAGGAACTTTTCGAAAATATTTCTATATTAAAAAATATATATATTTAAAATATATTCTCAGTACCTTTCTAAATCTATCTAAAGAATATTATAATAAACCTATAATTTTAATTTTATGACATATATTCATTTTATTAGCATGTTTGGGTCAATTTTACCCAGTGCGACCTTTTGAGTTCTCGTCAATGGGTAATTTTTACCCAGCGCGACCTTTTAACGCTTTTGGTTTGGGTTTGCGTAAATAAGTTTCGAGTTACTTTCTGGCTTCTTGTTGTTTGGTTTTGCTGCCCCAAGTGCAATAATACAATCATTTCTTCCAACAATAAGGTAGGATTTATATTTTATTTCCTCTTTTTACATTATTTCACATAAAATGCTTTCAAATGCTGATTTTCTCCGTTATGATAATAATATTCCAAATCCCGATGATGAGGAATCAGAAACTGATGATCATATAGAAGAGAGGAATTGGAGTACAGACACTGAAAAGTATACATTATCAGAAGAAGAAAACAATGAGGATCCAAGCTTCAATTACTATATAGGAATGGACCAAAAGACTAAATGGAAGAAAGCTCTTCCCCCAAAAAATGTTCGAACTCGCAGTGAAAATATTATCACCCATCTACCAGGGGTAAAGGGTGAAGCAAAAAATGCTAAATCGATATTAGATTGTTGGAATCTCTTTATAGATGACAATATACTTGAATGCATAGTTACAAATACTAACATTTACATTAGGAATATTCAGCAGAACTATAGCAGAGAAAGAGATGCTAATTTGACAAACCTACATGAAATTAAAGCTTTATTGGGAATTATTTACTTTCTTGGGGTCATGAAAGCGAATAAATTGAATACAGATGATGCATGGGCAAGAGATAGTACTGGATTTGAATTGTGTAGAATATCTTTGAATATATTTGAATTGTGTAGAATGTCTGAAAACAGATTCCGTTTTCTTCTCAGAGTAATTCGTTTTGATGACAAAGCTACAAGAAATGAAAGACTTCGTCAAGATAAATTAGCAGCTGTGAGATTGATTTTTGATACTTCTGTAAAAATTGCCAAAAGCATTATTCTCCTTCGGAATATACACTGCGTGACATTGAAAATGGAACACCAAGAAATAGTGGCCAGAAAATTATGCAAATTTCAGGGTAGACGCGCCTAACCGAGTTATGCAAATGATGTAAAATGCGCAGCTCTCGTGCGCACTTGGAGTAAGATATAAGGCAGGAAATTGCAGAAAGGACAGTATTCGTGTCGTTATTTCTTCAAGGAAAATCATTGTAGAAATTTTGTTCTTGTGTCAAAAGAGACGTGTAATAACAGAGAATGCCAGGTCATCGTAAACGGAGGCAGTTCAAGCAGACAGACGCTTTTACGAGGGGCATGGTGATCGGACTGAAAAGGGCAGGTTGGTCCATACGTCAAATCGCAGCTGATACACACCTTGGTGCGTCCACGGTGCACCGACTGTGGAGAAGATGGTTGGAACAAGGAAATGTGGCAATTTATAGGAATGCCGGTGCAACCAGAGTGACGTCAGCACGTGTGGATCGGCGTATCCTTCGACAAGCAGTGGCGGCCCCACAAGCCAATTATACCCCCATCCTGCAACTTGTGCAAGACACCCTAGATCATTTCATCTCGACCAGAACCATTTCCCGTCGATTGGTTGCTAATGGCTTGCACTCATGCCGTCCGCTAAGAAGACTGCCATTGACCCCACCGAATAGGCGCCAACGTTTGGAATGGTGCCGGGCTAGATCGACGTGGATGACGGAATGGCACAGGGTCGTGTTCTCAGATGAGTCGCGTTTCTGCTTGTCCAGTGATAGTCGCCGTGTACGCGTGTGACGTCGACGTGGAGAAAGGTCCAATCCGGCAGCAATTGTGGAACGCCCCACCGTGCGACAACGTGGAATCATGGTTTGGGGCGCAATCGCGTATGATTCCAGGTCACCTTTACTTCGTATTCAGGGCACTATGACGGCCCAACGATACGTTGATGATGTGCTGCGACCGGTGACACTCCCCTACCTTCAGGGGGTGCCCAATACCCTTTATCAGCAGGATAACGCCCGACCGCACACTGCTCGCATTAGCCAACAAGCTCTGCAAGATATACAGATGCTTCCCTGGCCACCGTACTCTCCTGATCTCTCACCAATCGAGCACGTCTGGGACATCATTGGACGCCGTTTGCATGCCTTGCCACAGCCGCGTTCAGAAGACGAACTGTGGCAAATGGTTGAGAGGGAATGGAGAGCCATCCCTCAGGACGCCATCCGTACTCTGATTGACTCTCTACCTAGACGTGTTGCTGTGTGCATCGCCGTCCGCGGTGGTCCTACTTGCTACTAAGCCGACGCCGTTCTCGCTCTGTATTATGACTATCATTTTGAAATAAAGATCACTTATTGTTTGTCCCTGTCTCTCTCTCTGTCTGCCGAGTTCCATCACTTTCTGGCCACTATTTCTTGGTGTTCCATTTTCAATGTCACGCAGTGTATAACGGTGGATGAAAAGTTTGGCGCTTTCAGAGGGAAATGCAATTTCAGGCAGTATATTCCGAGTAAACACAATAAATATAGAATAAAATTATTTGCTCTCGTGGATTCAAAAAATGTTTTATACTTGTAACTTGGAGATTTATTCAGGAAAAAACCCTGAAGGTCCTTACAATGTCAGCAAAGGTCCAAGTGACGTTGTGGAACGATTGTGTGAGCCAATCAAGGGAACTGGCCGCAATGTAACAATGGATAACTGGTTCACCAGTTATTCTTTAGCTCTAAAACTTTTACAACAATATAGACTAATAATTGTTGGTACCTTAAAAAGAAATAAAAAGGAAATCCCCTCAGAGTTTGTCATCAGCAGAGGTAGAAATGTACACACTAGTGTTTTTGGCTTTCAAAGTGAAATGACACTCCTTTCATACAAGCCTAAAGAGAATAAAGTTGTACTTATGCTTTCAACTCTGCACCACGATGCAAATATAGATGATTCAACGGGAGAATTTAAAAAGCCAGAGATGATAATGTTTTATAATATGACAAAGGGTGGTGTAGATATGATGGACGAAATGACAGCTACATATAACTGTGCTAGAAATTCAAGAAGATGGCCCATGGTTATTTTTTATTCACTTTTAAATATTGGGGCAATAAATTCCCAGATAATTAATTTTGCAAATGGCAACGCATCAAAGGTTAAATCAAGACGTCATTTTTTGAAAACCTTATCCTTAGATCTTATTGAAGAGATGGTCAAAGTTCGCACAGTAAGCGGAAGAATGCCATGTGAAATAAAGGAAAAGGCATCCGATATTTTTAATTTGTTAGAGCCTGGTCCATCTAAAAAGCCAAAAATAGGAGAAAGACATCGATGCAAGAAATGCCAGAAAGAAAAAAAAGGACAGAAAAACTATTCAACATTGCCAGTACTGTTTTGCTTTTTTGTGTAAGGAACACTCTGTAATAATTTGTCAAGAATGTCATAAAGGACGAAACAAGTCCTAATTTCTATGAAAGGAAGTGATAACTTTCATACAAATTTATATTTTATAACCTATCTTCAATATATATTTTTATTTTCATAAAATAGTCAAATATATCATAAATATTTGATATTTTGATTTGTTATTAATAAAATAAATAAAATATGATTTTTATATCTCAGGATTTTATGTAAAGTTATTTAATAGACAAATCATTATTCTAACATAGAAAACAATAAAAATATTGGAAATAATATTTGATTTATTTAGGTTTTAAAAAGTGGGTAAATTTTACCCACCGCGACCTTTCAAGGTATAAAAGAAGGCGCGACCGCTGCCGGGTTAAATATATAGACATAAAGAGGTCCGTATAGAAAGCATGGAAAAAACCATGGCAGATATCAAATTTTGATAGACTCTGCTATTTAAGATATATGATGAATTGAGGTTTCAACCTTATGTTTTCTTAAAAGTATTAATTATTTCTGATTGATCATTTTATCTAGATGCGGTAACTTGATAGAATTATCAAATTATAGGCTGTCAGTCAAAATTTTGCTGCCTACAAATAAATAATTTTTTTGTGTAATTTTCTATAGAAATGAATAAAATTTAATGTTCAATACCCTTTTAAGCCTACTCATGCTATCCACAATTAAAAAATACTTTTGTGTAAATTTCATAATGGTAAATAAACTTTGATGTACCAATATTTAACAAGGCGTGTTGGTATTATTCCTTCCATAATCAACCATAAATCATGTTATTTTGCTAATTAAATAAGTTTCTAGAAATTTATATTAAACAAAAGATGTCTGCACTTATAAAAGAAAAAAAGTTTATTTATCTTCCTTAAGAATATTTACATGCAAACAAAACTAACAATACAAAAATTAAAATTAACACTGAACGAACAAAAATTTTTACGTATCTCTTGACAGAAATAATTTACCTTTTCTTGGTCAAAAAACCAATAAAAAAATAAATTAATTAATATTCAATTATTATTTAATATTCAACCACTAATATTTTATTATTTTTATAAGTTCATCCACATCAACTCCCCCTTTTTTAAGATAGCAATACTTATTACGGTATATCCGGTGGTCTCCTCTCTCGTAGTGGATATCTCTGGGAAGGTGTAGATTCAGTCGGTGGTCCAGGTGTAGATTCTGCTACTATTGTAGCAGGAGTCAGGGGACTTGACGTCTGAGGCCTTGGGTAGCTTATTCCTTCTTCTGATGACGAAACATCCTTTCTCTCCATACTTCTCCTCATATAGTTAGTGTGTACTTTCCTTTCTATTCCATCAGTTTCTATCATACAGCTGTTGCTTCCTACTATTCTCTTTACAATCCCAAACATCCATTTCGGTTTTCCTCTTTCCATCCATCTGTATCTTACTTTATCATTTATTTTGTAGCTATTGTTCTGTTTTTTTTATTTTTCAATCTCCCCACTCTTACTGATTTCTTGCTCAACATGGAAATCTTCGTTCTAATCTCGCGATTTAAAAATATTCCAGCAGGGGATTTTTCCGTTCTAGTCAAAGGACTCAATCTATATGCATATAATGCCTTTATCAAAGCAAACTCAAGGGGTAATTCTCTTTCCTCCGAAATAATTCTTCTCATAGCTTTTTTATCTCTCTTACAGACACTTCCGCTAGTCCGTTGCTCTCCGGATGGTAAGCGGGGCTAAACATCGCATGTATGCCATTTCTTTCGAAAAATGTCTTTATTTCATAACTTCTAAACGGGGGCCCATTATCCATTACCGCCACCTCCGGGATACCATATCTCGCTAAACATTCTCTCAAAAAGTCTATACAAAATCTTCCGATGTATTTGGAACCATTTGACATTCTATCCAATTAGAATGCGCATCCACTAATATCAAAAAAGTTTTTACCGCAAAATAGAAATAGTCAAGATGAATTCTCTTCCAAACTTTGTTTGGTGGAGTCCACTCAGTAAATTCCTGGTTTGGCAGCTTTGATGTGTTTTCCATACAAGTGCTACAGCTTTTAGACAGTTTCTCAATTTGCTCATCCATTCCCGGCCAATAGACAGAACTTCTGGCCAGAGTCTTCATTTTATTTACTCCAATATGATTTTCATGAATGATTTTCAAAACATATTCTCTTAAGGAATCGGGGATGATCATTCTATTTCCGAAAAATAGGCAATTTCTTACTATTGTTATCTCGTTTTTAATTCTATTATAAGGTTTTATATCTACCTCTGAGTCAATATCATACTTATCATACTTGACTAATTTATATAGTTTTCTAAGAGTTGGATCTTCTTGGGTTTTGTACGATACCAAGACGTAATCTAATATCGAATTTTCTATTAATAATATTTCTCCCATTTCCTCTTCCTTCTCCCCTTTTTCAGGATTTGGAAATCTTGAAAGAAAATCTGCAAGAGGTATTTCAGTTCCCTTAGTATATTTAATTTCAAAATTAAAATTTGATATTGAGAGTGACCATCTATGTAATCTATTTGCCACTAAGGCTGGTAAATTATTTTTATCGCCAAAAATGGCTAGTAATGGTTTGTGATCTGTATTAATAATAAATTTTCTTCCGTAAAGGAATTGTTTCAGCCTGTTTAAGGTAAAGAATATTGATAACCCTTCTTTTTCTATCTGGGAATATTTCTTTTCTGTGTCATTTAGTGTTCTTGAAACAAAAGTGTTGAAGATATTAATCTGTGATTTTAAATGTTTCTTTTTGACCAGTACTTTGTTTTTGTTTTTGCCTTTTCCTAAAATGTTTCTTTCTTCTTCTTAATTATTATTTGTTCTATATGTAAAGCTTTGTTTTTGATACTTGAATAAACAAATTCAAGTTTATTATATTTTTTGTGTGCTTTTAAAGTTAAAACACAACAGGTTATGGACCCAACCACGCATTCACTGCGAAATATAACAAAGCAACGGTAAGCCTAAAAAGAATTCTATTTTGTTTATTACGTTAAAATTTATATTAGTAATGGCTGGAATGGATAATATTAAAATGGGTATTGATGAGCGGAATTTTTGACGCTATTATCGTCCCGAAATCCATGAGCCTCTTTATTTCTCAGGGAGTTCACAAAAATAACACATCCTGCTATAAAAATATATATAGTTTGCGTGTATCCTGCACGCACTGGGGTAAAAAAAAAAGAAAGAATGACAGACAAATAAAAAAATTTTGATTAAGATAACAATATATTTATTTATTTATTAGATCAGTCATACAAAGATAAGAATAAGATAAATGAAACGGGCAATGAGGATTGAGTGGGAAAGTTTACATATATATACCTGTTTAAAAAAATCATTATTAAAAGAAAATACTTAACTTTAGTGCTTCAGTTGGAAGGCTGGAAACCCCTCCCCAAAATCTTTTAGAACTACATTTTTACGAGCTTCCCCCCTACTATCTTATCTCAGACTGACTAGCTCCCCCCCAAAAACTTGCTTGTCACTAACTTTTTCCTCCCAGGGTGACCAAAAAAAAATTAAAAAAAAAATTAAAAATAAATCTTTATCTAGTCACCCTCTGTGATAAGAAAGAAATTTAAAAAAATAAAAAAATAAAATTATAATAAAAAATTATCTTTCGAAATATTAATTTTAAAATATTAATTAAAAAGAAAACCCAAAATAACTGCTTATTTAAAATAAAAGGAAATTTTATTATGGTACTATAAGTTATTATAAAAAAAAACTAGAAATAAAAAAGGAGGTGAAGAGATGGGCTGGTTTTTACAGAGAAGAATTCTCGACGTCCACTTCACTGTCCACCAGCTTTTCATTGATTCTGTGGGTGACTTTGTGGAGGCCCCAGAAGTGGCCTCTACAATCCTTCCCCGCCAAGACCACGGGATTTGGGCTTGTGAGGGAGCAGGACTATCTCCGGGGTCAAAAGTGGAGGTCGGGGGGTGCTCTGGCTTGCGAGGGAGCAAGACAAATCTCCGGGGTCAAAAGTGGAGGTCGGGGGGTGCTCTGGCTTGCGAGGGAGCAAGGCAAATCTCCGGGGTCAAAAGCGGAGGTCGGGGATGCTCTGGCTTGCGAGGGAGCAAGGCAAATCTCCGGGGCCAAAGTGGAGGTCGGGGAATGCTCTGGATTAGAGGAAACAATAGCACTGTCTAAAAAAATAAATAAATGTCAAAACAAAGGGCGCCATGCATTCTATTTATTCGCCAGTTGAATGCAAGACTGGCTTTTTTTTTAATTCCACTCTGTGACACGGATAGTATTGTGATAGGTATATCCAGAGTCTTAGGGTGCCTGGAACACAAGGGTTATAAACACATATATACATCTATTTATATGTAAGATTTGACACATTTGTGGGAAGGTGCATACCTACTAGTTAAAAAAATAATGCTTAGTGACCAAAATTAAAAGTAAAAGAGCCACTAATGAATTCAAACAAAATTAAGTAAATAAGAAAGCCAATAATGAATTCAAACCTAAACTATAATGAATTCAAACAAAATTAAATAAATAAAAGGCCAATAATTTATTCAAACAAAATTAAGTAAATAAGAAAGCCAATAATGAATTCAAACCTAAACTATAATGAATTCAAACAAAATTAAATAAATAAAAGCCAATAATGAATTCAAACAAAATTAAATAAATAAAAGGCCAATAATTTATTCAAACAAAAATTAAGTAAATAAGAAAGCCAATAATGAATTAAAACAAAAATAAAAATAAATAAGAGAGCCAAATGAATTCAAACTTGAACTATAATGAATTCAAACAAAAATAATAATAATAAAAGAGCCAATAATGAATTCAAAGCTAAAATAAATAAATAAAAGGCCAATAATGAATTCAAACAAAATATTACGTAAATAAGAAAACCAATAATGAATTAAAACAAAAATTAAATAGATAAGAAAGCCAATAATGAATTCAGACCTGAACTATAATGAATTCAAACTGGAAAAATAAAATAAAATGAAAGACCAATAATGGATCAAAAAAAAAAAAAAAAACTGGTGACTTCACATCAGACTTGACCCGGTGCCTGTCAGTCAAAATTTATCTCTATCAGTTCCATGCCTTTTTCGTTGAAACATGTCCAATTCTATATGGGTTTGCTACTAACTAATTTAAACTAACATGATCAAGCTCTAAACTTGTTTGATACCTAATAAAATAATATAAAATAGTATTTTATCAATGTACTACCATAGTACGTCTGGTAGGGAGTCCTTTATAAAGACTGACTGGGCTGAGTTGGTTCTCCAGGATGAACACATCATCCAACTCATCATGGTTCATAGCCAGTGTATGAGTAAATACGACATTCAGCACAAAGCCCGAAATGCCAAAGACCTCACGTCCAGCACAAAGCCCGTGGCGTGATTAACTGGCCTATTCTGCACTTATTGATACCCTCGCCGAAGAGTCCTCGTGTCAGTCATCTGAAGACACTACGAAACCTCGCGCGTCCCTATTAATGATATCAGACCCAAAAAATGGGTCAGCGCATAGAACCGATCAAGTCCCCGACTTGCAAGACCCATCCTAACTCAGTCTTTTACCACTAACGTTATCCGAATGGAAGGAAGCATACCTATAGCGCACACTTCCCCTACTGGGGTTTGAAACCAGATACCACCCAGTTATCAAACCCTACATTGATTTAATTGAATTGTATGTAGCCATCTGGTGCGCCGGTGAAAACCCGCTAAGTCCACCAAAGTTTCACACATATCAAAAGTTAACAAAAAAAAAAACTCATATTCCCGAAGGAAGCCTAACAAAAGGAGCGACTATTTTCTAATTTGAGAATTGCATTGTCCCGAGAGGCTTATATTCCTAACAAATTTGAAATCAAAATAAAATCGATCCTATTAAAATTCCCTAACACTATTCTAAATTCGTAGTTTGGTCTAACAATATAAGAGTTTTTAACTTTGACAACAATCACTAGTCATTCCATTCATACATCACATTCACTGACTGCATACATACTATAGTTAAAAATTGCTATAAACGCCAAATTACCTCAATTATCATTGCCAAATTTACCCTAACAATAACTAACTTCAAGGACATCATGAAATCAAAGAAAATATTTAATAAAACTTGGGAACTAAATGCCCTTCAATATAAATTAACCTATGCCTCATACAATCTCTTACTCACTATTTATATTCAATGACTGATATCAGTCTCGACTGTAAGCTAACCTAACCTTAAAATAATTGTAAATATCAAAGTCCCTAAATTGTCTTTGTCTCAACACCTAGTACCATTGCAAAGATAATTTAATAGGACAATTTACTAATTAGAGCGACAAAGAATAGAGCATTCAACTCATGAAGGCGACAGACAATTGGAAACGCTTCCTTTACTGATAAGATCCTATTGACTGACCTTCCCTCCTCAAACACGCTCCAGTCACAGCAACCACTCTACACTACCAGTGCGACAACTTCATTCTATTTGCTAACTGTAGGCAACACGCAATAGTTCTAGAATATGGAATTAAAGGGCGTCTATATATATACCCAACCGATGTCTGTACTAATGTGGAAACCTACACTCTGCTACACCACTGCTCTCAACTACCTAGCTTCTGATTGTCCATGTCTACTTAATCTCAATTCAAGGGATTATTGAGCGTTATACGATGGCTCGTATACCCAACCTTGGACGTCACTAAGAACACAAACAGCTCGCCGCCAAACATTACTCCGACCTCGGCAGTACATCTTTCTCTGGAGTTGTTGTGTGGCTCTGGAGTAAACTGGATGTCGCCCAGCTATACCTATACATCTATTTAGCTGCTTGCGCCACCGATCCTACTGTAAAGTATGCACCATACTGAAGTACTAAGCATTAGCTTCTTGATCTAATAATATCTTATATATTCTATTTAAATCTAAACTTAATAAAAAAATTACCCTAAACTTGAATATTTGTGCCAAATTGGTTACACCTAATTGCCAAATATTAAACAAGACTGATTGTCTATACTATATGCTTTGACATGAGAAAGTTTGAAAATTTTAACATAAAATTTCAAAATTTAAGGTTTCATGAAAAAAAAATTCTATAAAAGAAAAAAATTCTGCTTAATTTTGTCTCTCCTGATACATATTAAAGTTTTACGAACTTACGCTTTCTATACATGCACTCTCTTCACACTACATCACATCAGTGACTATGGCCACCGCTCACATCACAAAGTCTACACTTAAAGATTTCAAAATTTGAGGTTTTATGAAAAAAATATATATAAAAGAAAATTCTGCTTAATTTTATCTTTCCCATTTAATACATAATAAAATTTTATGAAATGACTGTTTCTTTACAGCCTTCTATCATATTGTTCTTTTCCTTATTCCAGCCTCAACTCTTGTTCATTACACGGTGGTTCGTAAAAATATACTGTCGATTGCAGGCTAATCTCTCTTACGCCTTTGATGATATTATGTGTATTGACTTGACCTGGTTTGACACAGCACGCTTTCCCATTGAGGTCTCACTAAAGTACGGAATTGAATGCTAAAATATATATATCTCGTTGTGGTGTTAAACATTTATCTCGCTAAAATATGGCTATCGCAGTGGTTTCTCGTGGTATGACAGAGGTGAACCGAGCCTAGACACATCTGAGTAGGTGCAGATTGGCACAACTACATCTTGCGTAGATTGACTTGGCATGTCGATTAATCAATCTTGGAAATTCTGAGCGAAATGGTGCATCAGCCTGCAGATGGATATATATAGATTAAGTCTATATTTTATAAATGATGCATATATTTCAGATGATTTCTTCACATACTACCACAATGACCCATTCTTCAACTGGTTCATGCCACGTGGTTTTTTTTTTTTTACGCTCGGAGGCGTCCATCGGGATATTATGTTTCATGTCGTTCTTCACTCACCTCCACCTTCGTGAGCATCTTAGTCCTATTACATAATGTATAATTTTGTAGGCAAAATTACATGCTCCGATATCCACAGTTCAAAACTACGCAAGTCTTTAGTCTCCAAGGCCTATTCCCGACCTCCCAGAAATGTAGTCTTTGCTACTGGTTACCAATGCCTAACGTCACATTTCATAAAACTACGAAAGCCGATGTCGAAACGAGTTTTTAAGTCTGCTATGATACTATTAAGCTTTTCTTTTGTTACAAGCCTCTGCTGCCAGACAATCTGAAGATAAGGTTTTCTGGAAAGGCTTATCAAAACCAGTCAAGTGCAAACACACACGAGGTGCAAAATTTTTATCGCTGTTTATCTAGGTTACCTGTATAACCATTATCTAGTAAACTGCTAAGTTCTTATTTCGAAATAGTCATTAATTTCCAAGGACACAGGTTATATATAAATTAATTTGATCTTTGGCTGGAGCTAAAGGAAAGAAACAATTTCACTACTTTCATTAAAAAGGAAAACCTTCCCCACCAAATTCTGTAATATGGATTATCATACCATAAAAATCGCTACTAGATTGAATACGATAATAACTAAAATTAAAATATAAATACACCTATAAATGGGAGAGGTAAAACTATATGCAGTAACTATTTGTAATGTGCGTGTCACATGCAAAAATATAATCAAAGGTGACTGGAGAAAAAAAAAGGCTAATAATCAATACAAAGAAGGTTTTTCTGTCAATAAACGCTATACTGTTGTCACGCATTTCCCTCCACGAGGAGTTACAAATGAGAATATACAATTCTACAGAATTACAGATTACTATCTGCACAAGATGGTATGTCCATGCAAAATAAAATTACGAGTCCAGTTTAAGAGATCATCTACACTGTTAAAAATAAAAAATTGGAACACGTTTTTATCTAAAACTATAATTGAACAAACGTCTTGTTTGCATGAACTGAAGTAACTTAAAAAATATATATATATAAAAAAGTAAATTAAAGTAAATGATGAAGAAATAAATTATTATACATAACTGTAATCTAAATGGTAATAAAAATATTCTACACAAGAGAATTGCGTTGCGATAGACTTTTACCATAAAATTGGCCATACAGGCATCCATAAATATTATTATCTTGTCCTAATGACTTGTACAAAAATTGTTTTAACTTATATTAAATTCGACGCTATTAGAATATTATACTGAATTAAAATGAATAGATAAATAAAAGAAATGGAAGAAATATGTGGCAGGCATAGTGCCAAGCCTAAAGGCTAAGCCTTTCAAAAAACGTACCTTTCCCACCAAACGCTTGGTCTAGACTGTCTTTGTTAAAAATTTCCTTGTAGGCGGGAAAAGCGGTTCTCTTGAAACCCTTAGTGTCTCGCCAACTTGTCAATCAAACTTGCGGGGGGAGGAAGTCTAGAATTTGACATTGATTGATATCTTTATTTGCTTTCCCATGGTTTCTCGGATTCTTTGCATTTTCCCGCTAAAAATTTTCCTTGTAATTTTCTATCTACCAGCTAGTATAACAGAATTTTTAAGATTGTTAACTAATAAACACAAAAAAAATTGAGATTTCAAATACTCTAAACTGGTGTACCTTGCTAAAAAAATTACTGGTGTTGACAATATATGATTTAAAAGATAGATTACAAAATGATGCAGTGTTTTAAGTTATAACCCAACTTCTATAACGTTCAAAATTTTTATACTGGACACATGGTGACTTCGACACATATTTGTTTAGAATTGGCAAAATTGGTTCACCTGCATGTACTTGTGGAAACTAACAACAACCCCCTGAATACCTTCTGATAAAATGTCCTTTAACTTCTGATCCAAGGGAAGAAACCAACTTTACTTGACCGATACAAAATAAGCTGCTTGCAATAAAGACCAATACATCAAGTTTAATAGATTCTGCAGGATGTATATTTTGAGGCGAAAGTGTTGACTGTACATATTTTAAGTTCCTACTTATAATTGCTATATGTAGAATTTGACATCGAATGTTCAATTTTAATGATTTCCAATGTTCAATTGTATATAATTTAAAAATATAATATGATGTTACACAATAGGCTAAAAACGACGTTCTATTTTTATGCGAAATTCTTTTTACACATAGTACAAATAGTTTTAAATATAAATTTGGCATTACTGTAAATTTAAAACTAAAATGTAAGTGGACAACTGCGGCCTTCTAGCATATTATTTGGCTTAATTAAAAAAATGGCTCGTTTATCTAATATTAAGAAAGCACCGTCACAAAATGTATCAAATCTTACCTCAAAAAAGAAAATGGCGGGATCCGTTCTCCACGTGGTTGGCCGCCTCATGGACTTTCCCATTCTTTACTGGATTTTCCGTAGCCTCCAACTTGCACACATTTATCTATTAGTTTTATGCTTTAGACAGGATTTTACATGTTACATGTTTTAAGCAGCAGGGTGTTATTTTACCGTGAACTTTTCGTGGCCTTATATGGAATTGGTCGTCCCACGTTGAAGGCGTCATTGATGAGCGGAATTTCTGACGCTATTATCGTCCCGAAATCCATGAGCCTCTTTATTTCTCAGGGAGTTCACAAAAATAACACATCCTGCTATAAAAAAATATATAGTTTGCGTGTATCCTGCACGCACTGGGGTAAAAAAAAAAGAAAGAATGACAGACAAATAAAAAATTTTTGATTAAGATAACAATATATTTATTTATTTATTAGATCAGTCATACAAAGATAAGAATAAGATAAATGAAACGGGCAATGAGGATTGAGTGGGAAAGTTTACATATATATACCTGTTTAAAAAAATCATTATTAAAAGAAAATACTTAACTTTAGTGCTTCAGTTGGAAGGCTGGAAACCCCTCCCCAAAATCTTTTAGAACTACATTTTTACGAGCTTCCCCCCTACTATCTTATCTCAGACTGACTAGCTCCCCCCCAAAAACTTGCTTGTCACTAACTTTTTCCTCCCAGGGTGACCAAAAAAAAATTTAAAAAAAATTAAAAATAAATCTTTATCTAGTCACCCTCTGTGATAAGAAAGAAATTTAAAAAAATAAAAAAATAAAATTATAATAAAAAATTATCTTTCGAAATATTAATTTTAAAATATTAATTAAAAAGAAAACCCAAAATAACTGCTTATTTAAAATAAAAGGAAATTTTATTATGGTACTATAAGTTATTTAAAAAAAAAACTAGAAATAAAAAAGGAGGTGAAGAGATGGGCTGGTTTTTACAGAGAAGAATTCTCGACGTCCACTTCACTGTCCACCAGCTTTTCATTGATTCTGTGGGTGACTTTGTGGAGGCCCCAGAAGTGGCCTCTACAATATGAATATTCCCAAATTGGAAGGATTAATAAACTGGCCAGAATATAAGAAAAATATAAAATTGCTTTTAACAATAAACAAAGTAATAGGCGTTGTTGATGGAACATATAGAAAGCCAATAAAACAAGAAACAAATGAAGAAAAAGAGGCATATGTAAAATGGGAAAGTGAAGATGCAATATCCCAATTGTTATTTACAACAAGTGTGATGCCTGATGTAAGCCAACTAATCATTCCCTGCTCAAGTGCTAAAGATATGTGGGACAAATTGTTAAGTGTCTATGAGCAAAGCTCTGGTCAGAGATTAGACATGCTCTATAATCAATTCTTTAATTTTAAGAAGGATCCTACAGATGATATTTCAAAGCACATTTCAAAATTAGAAAGTTTATGGAATGATATGCAAAATGAACTTACTAAACAAGAAAATTTGAAATTGCCAGAATCCATGCTGATGTGCAGAATCATAAACACCTTGCCTGATGAATATTTTGATTTTAAAAGTTTTGGGAATCAGTGTCTAAAGAAGAACGTTCTGTAGACAATCTCACACAAAGGCTTCGGTTACTCGAAATAAGAATTCAACAGCGAGATGAATGCAGCGCATCAAGTTCGACAGCACTAATGGCAAATGCATATGAAAATAAGCAAAATATGAAAGGAAAAGTTACCAAAAGTAATGAAAAATTTCAGAAAACAAGAGAAACAAGACAATGTTACTTTTGTCATAGAAAAGGACACTTGGCCAAAGATTGTAGATATGCAAAACAGAAGAAACTAAAGGAAAAAGAAAAGGATGAAACTAAATTAAAACTTAATTCAAAATTAAGTGAAAGTTTAATCAGTGAAAGATTCAATGAACAAGATGAAGACATTTGGATTGGTGACTCAGGAGCTACTAACCACATTACAAGAAATGCAAGTTTTTATACTTCTTATAAGGATTTTCCTACCCAACGGATTGTTAAAGTTGGAAGTAATGAAAAATTGATAGCTTATGGAAGTGGAACTATAACAATTGAAACTTGTGTAAAAGGTAAATGGCAAACTCACTACCTAACTGATGTATGGTATGTTCCCAATTTCAGTCGTAATGTGATGTCATTACAGTCCACATTGGATAAAGGGTTTGAAATGAAAATGGATAAAAAGGTTGTAAACTTTTTAAGACAACAATTGGAGAAGTTATTGTAGAAGGGAAAAGACTACCAGGAGGCTTGTATGGTATGTTAATAACAAGTATCAAACCTGAAAATGCTGCAGAAGTCAATTTAGCCAAAACCCAAAATGTCAATATGCTACAACTATGGCATGAAAGATTTGGACATCAAAATAAAAGGCATGTTCAAAAATGGCTTAAAGAACAAGGAATAGATGCAGTCATGGACAATGAACCTTGCGAGGCATGCATTTATGGCAAAAACATAGACTGAGTTTTGGATCAAGAGAACAATATGCTTCTACTCAACCTGGAAACTTAATTCATGTAGATGTATGTGGCCCTATGCAGGAGGTTTCGAAAGGAGGGATGAGATACTTTGTGTGTTTCAAAGATGATTTTACAAAATACCGATCAGTGTATTTCCTAAAAGAAAAGTCACAAGTCATTGAAAAGCTAGAACAATTTCTCTTGGAAACAAAGACTACTGGACATATAGTGAAAGAAATTCTCACAGATGGAGGAAAGGAGTTTGTAAATAAAGAAACCTCAGAAATTACAAACAAGTATGGTATTAATCATAGGATCACAATGCCATATACTCCACAACAGAATGGTTCAGCGGAAAGGGAAAACAGGACTTTAATAGAAGCAGCTCGTTCAATGATATATTCCAAAAATATGAGCCTAAAGCTTTGGGCAGAGGCAGTTAATACTGCTACATATGTTTTGAATAGAACAGGACCAACACAAATTGAGGGAAAGACACCTTATGAACTATGGTTTGATAAAAAACCAGCAGTTGATCATCTTCGAATATTTGGAACTGAATGTTTTGTTCATGTGCCTGATGAAAAGAGAAGAAAGTTAGATGCCAAAAGCGAAAAAGGTATTTTAGTTGGTTATTGCAGTAACAAGGATGGGTATCGAATCTGGATGCCGAACTCAAACAAAGTTGTCACAAGTAGGGATGTAATATTCAAGGAAACTATACCAACATTTAGCCTTGATATTGAAAAGAGAAATAAGGAACTCTTTCAAGTAATCAGATTGATGAACAAAATGATACTCAAGATATTGAGAAAATTGAAAGCAATGTTCAAACATCAGACATATACAATCTAAGAGATCGATCAAATATATCAAAACCTCAAAGGTATATTGATGCTGAAATAAATATTGCAGAAGGTCTTGAACCCAAGACATACAAAGAAGCAATGGATTCTCCAAATGCACAATTTTGGAAAGAAGCAATGAATGAAGAAATGAATTCTTTAACGGAAAATGATGTATACGAATGCACAACATTACCACCTGGCCAAAAACCAATTGATTGTAAATGGGTATTAAAGACCAAATTGAATTCTAAAGGAGAGATTACAAGATATAAGGCAAGACTGGTGGCAAAAGGGTTTGCACAAAAGAAGGGTATAGATTATGAAGAAACATTTAGTCCAGTGGCAAGACATGACACCATAAGAACTCTTTTAGCAATTGCTAATGAAGACTTAAAATTGGTACAGTTTGACATAAAGACAGCCTTTCTCTATGGAGACTTACAAGATCAAATTTATATCAAACAACCTGAAGGATTCAACAATGGAACAGATCTTGTATGGAAATTGAAGAAAAGTCTCTATGGACTTAAACAGTCACCAAGATGCTGGAATCAGAAAATAGTCAACTTCATGAAAGAAAGATGTCTGAAGGAAAGTACAGCTGACCCCTGTTTATTCTTCAGAAAAACAAATGATCAACTACTCATTATTGCCATATATGTTGATGATGGAATCATTGCTGGTACAAATGAACAGGAAATCAAAGAATTTCTTGATGAACTAATGTTTTCATTTAAGATCACAAGTGAACCATTAAATTACTTTTTGAGTATTGAGATAGAGCCGCAGCAGGATGGGTCAATCTTTATAAATCAAGAGGCATATATAAAAATAATTCTTGAGAAATTCAATATGTCTCAAGCGAATAAAGTGGGAACACCAACTGATAATTCTACTGTTCCTGGGGAAGCAGAGATTCTAGAAAATGTTCCCTTTCGTGAAGCGATTTGTTGTGTTGTTTATCTTTTATAAACTACAACTTATATATTTATTATTTAATTATAATTATTTATTTATCACACACATTTAAATTTAGTAAAGATTAATTATATATTTACAAAACACAGTCTGTCTATTGTTCTTAATTCTATTTTCTTAAATTCACATCACTTATATATTTCACACTATTCTACATATTCCTCCCTTGTTTAGTTAGTATCTAATCATGTCCTTAAATCTAGAAGGAACATGTATTTGTCTTCCACTTCTAGTGATGACAGTCTTGTTTTCATTCTCATTAGGTGATTCATTTGGGTATAAACAGTCCATATCAGATATAGCAATCTGCTCTTCTGGTACAATATCTTCTAAGGTTGCTTCTTGTTCTGGTAGATACCTTGAAGTACTAGGAAGTTCCATTCTAATTTCTGGAGTCTTAATCAAAGTGGTATTCAAATCAATTCCTTTGTTAAAATCTTGTAAGACATTGGCATGTCTTAAATGCTTTGCATTCCTAATGATAAAGCTACCTGTCTCAGTATTGACTAACTTGAATGAATTTGGAGATATAGTCTCTAGAATGATAAATCTTTGGTTGTCATAATTTGGTGTCAACTTGCTTTTCATTTCAGTGTTTGCGACATAAACAATATTACCTTTCTTGAAGTCATGAGGCAAGGCCTTATTCTTGCTATCAGCATATTTCTTCATTCTTTCTTTATAGGCTTGATTATGCTCCATCACTTCTTTATCCATAAGAGAATCATTGTCATTTATATCATTGAGCTTATTTCTAATTTCCCTGGAAAAAAGCAATAATGCTGGTGTTTTCCCAGTAGAAGGGTGTGGAGTCGACCTGTATGCCATTAGAACACATTGAAGTTCTTCTTTCCAATCCTTTCCTTGCAATTTTACTGAAATAAGTTGCTTTTTTAAATATCTGTGGAAACGTTCAATTTTTCCATTACTTTTAGGATAATATGGTGACACTCTTATATGTTTTATACCTGATTTCATAAAAAATTGCTCAGTATCTTTGCTTACAAATTGAAGACCATTATCTGAAACTATTTCAATGGGAAATCCATATCTTGCAAAAATTTCTTTTAATTTTGAAATTATAGTTTTCGAAGAAATATCATTTATTATAATCGCTTCCGGGAACGATGAATAATAATCAATAAGTGTCAAAATATATTTTGAATCAATAGGTCCAACTAAGTCTACTCCTACTTTATACCATGGTCTAGGTGGTATTGGTATGGTTGTTAAAGGTTGGTCATGCCTTAAAGGTTGATTGACTTCACAAATGTAACAATTCTTTATACGTCTTTCTATATCTTTGTCCATATTGGGCCAATAGTATTTTTCTCTTAAAATTTGTTTAGTTCTAGCAATCCCTTGATGAGTTTCATGAGCTAAGTCTAAAATATTTCTTCTAAGATCTGTTGGTATAACAATTCTCTTTCCTTTTAAAATGAGATTATCATAAACTGAAAGTTCTTCCTTAAATTTGTGCAAAATTTTAAGTTCATCATCATCAATTTGATATGGCCAATTTCCAGTTTGAATTATTTTAGTTAGAATTTTGAAAAATGGATCTGCTTCACTTTGCTTCTTGATATCATTGAGGGAAATTGCCTTCATTTCTTCTGAAAATATGGAAAGTACTTTTTCCACATAATCATCAACAATATTTTCACATGAAATATTTGTTAAAGGTTTTCTTGAAAATATATCTGCAATATTTTGTTTGCCCTTAAGATACTCTATTTCATAATCATAAGGTTGAAGTCTCCAACTAAGTCTTTCAATTCTTGGTGGCAAGACTGTTGCCTTCTTGGGATTAAGCATATAAATCAATGGTTTATGATCTGTCTTAAGTACAAATTTATTTCCCCATAAATAGTCATTGAAATGCTCAACAGCCCACACACACCCAAGAGCTTCTTTCTCTATTTGTGAGTATCTTCTCTCAAGATTAGTCAATGATCTACTTGCATAGGCCACTGGCTTTTTGCTTCCATCATTTTGTCTTTGTAGTAAAACAGCTCCTAAACCTACAGGACTAGCATCAGCAATTACTTCGGTAGGTGCATTCATGTCAAAATAGGCTAAACATGGATTTTTTGTAAGAGCTTCTTTCAATTTTCTGAATGAGTCCTCTTCTTTCTTGCTCCACTTCCATTTTATGTCCTTTCTTGTCAAATTATTAAGTGGTTCGGCTAACTTTGAAAAGTCTGGAATGAATTTTCTTAAAAATCCGAATGTACCTAAAAATGATTTTAGAGAATCTACATTTTCAGGTTTTGAAAAACTTAGAACACTTTCTATTTTCTTTGGATCAGGTCTAATTCCATCTTTACTAACAATATGGCCTAATATTTCCAATTCATTTAGAGCAAATTTACATTTACTTTTGTTTAGTTTGAGTCCAACTTGTTGAAATCTTTCAAATACTTTTTTCAGTCTTTGATCCAATTGTTCTATAGATTGCGCATATACAATCACATCATCTATGTAGCATAACACTCCTTCTAAATGAGACAATATTGAGTTCATAGCTTTTTGAAAAGCTTCAGGTGCGCTGCAAAGTCCAAAAGGAATTTTGCAAAATCTGTAGCATCCTCTGGGTGTAATAAAGGTGGTCAATGGCCTGGACTTTTCATCAAGTTCAATTTGCCAAAAGCCTTTCTTCGCATCAAGTTTAGCAAAAAATTTTGCTCCCTGCAATGCTTGCAAAATATTGTCAACTGTTGGTATAGGATATCTCTCTCTAACTATGGCTTTATTCACTTCTCTCAGATCAACACATAGTCTGATTTCTTCAGTACCCTTTTTTGGAACTGCCACAATGTTTGAGATCCATTCAGAAGCTTCATGGACTTCCTCAATAATGCCATCTTCTATCATTTTGTCTAGCTCTTGATTGATGGCTTCTACCATTTTATATGGAAAATGTCTGCATCTCTGAGCTACAGGAGTAACATTTTCTTTTAGAGTTATTTTTTGACTATAACCCTTCACATTTCCTTGACCTTGAAAAAGGTTCATGTTTTCTTGTATCAAATTATATATATCCTTCGGAATAACTTCCTGTTGAATATTCCTTATTTTTGTTCCACGCTTTATAATTTCTAATTCGAAACTTGCTTTCTTTCCTAAAATAGGTTCTGCTTTACCTTCAATCACAAAAATCTGTTCCTTTATAGACCTTTCACCCCATGAAACATCTGCAAAGAAATATCCACAACATGGAAGAGGTGAAGTTTGTCCATAGGCATAAAATTTCCTTTCTGTACCATTTAAAGTTGGCATTTGAGATTTAGGAAAAATATTTTTCAAATTTTCAAGTCCTATGAATGTTGTATCACTACCTGTATCAATAGTCATTTTTATTTCCTTTCCATCTATATAGATACTTTCTTTGTTATCAGAGCCTAAAAAGAAAGTGTATTCATCTGAGTCTTCATTATTTTCAGAAATATTTTGAATATTTCTTTTCTTTCCTTCAATATTTTTATATTTATTTTTATTTCTACAAACTCTATTAAGATGACCCATCTTGTTACAAAATGTGCATTTCATATTTCTAGCTCCACATTTATATGGAGGATGTGTAGTTAAGCCACATCTATAGCATTCTTCCAAATTAGGTGCACTTACCTTGGAGGTGCTTCCTTTTTGATGGTACACATTATGAGCTTTTGATCCTTTAACAGTTGATTCATTAGCTGCTTGGAAATTATTTTTATAGTTTACTCTATTTATTGAGGTCATATCTTCATTTGTCAATACTCTAAATTCTTCTTTGGCTGTTTCAAACATTCTTGATATCTCAATTGTTCTTTGAAGATTCAAATTATCTTGTTGCAACAACTTTTCTTTTAATTGCCTATTATAGCATTTTTCTATTATCTGATCTCTGATCATGTCTTCTTCTAAATTTCCAAATTCACAGGATTTGACTAATTCTCTTAGGGCAATGACATATGAATCAATATTTTCATCTGTATTTTGTTTTCTTTGCCTAAATTTAAATCGTTCTGATACAATATTTTTTTGTGGTGTGAAATATTTAGTTAAAGCTTCTTTTGCTTTTTCATACGTATCTTTTTCTTCTGGCAAATTAAAGAAAATTCTTTGGACTTGTGGTCCAGGGCAATGCAAAAGTGTTGCCCTTTTAACGTCATCTTTCTTTGTTGAAACACCGCTTGCTAATTCATAAATTAAATATGAATTCATCCAATGTTTGTACTCGGAATACAAATCTGTAGCATTAAGGTTCAACGGTAATGGAGACGTCAAATTATTTGCCATCTTCTGTTACGCTTATTTAATTATTATTTTCTTTTTTTAATCCTCGTCGCCAAATATGTTGTGTTGTTTATCTTTTATAAACTACAACTTATATATTTATTATTTAATTATAATTATTTATTTATCACACACATTTAAATTTAGTAAAGATTAATTATATATTTACAAAACACAGTCAGTCTATTGTTCTTAATTCTATTTTCTTAAATTCACATCACTTATATATTTCACACTATTCTACACGATTGGTAGTCTGATGCATCTGAGCTGCTTAACAAGACCCGATATCACTTTTGCACTGAATAAAGTTTCTCAAAAACTTGCAGCACCAACAAAATATGACTGGGTATGAGGGACATTTGAAATCTGATTAAGGGGAAGTGTTGAAGATATTAATCTGTGATTTTAAATGTTTCTTTTTGACCAGTACTTTTGTTTTGTTTTTGCCTTTTCCTAAAATGTTTCTTTCTTCTTCTTAATTATTATTTGTTCTATATGTAAAGCTTTGTTTTTTTGATACTTGAATAAACAAATTCAAGTTTATATTTTTTGTGTGCATTTAAAGTTAAAACACAACAACGGTGCTGAAACTTACACTCGGGTTCTGGCTTAGAATTCTAAAAATGAACAGCAGCCGACTCCCCCATATATGCTTAGCTCAAATATATGAGATATCAAGAAATAGAAATATTTATATTGGACTTGCGGAAAGTTTGGCCAACATACTCAACTCAACAGGATTTCATGGTTAATTAACTGCAACGATGCAAGGATTATCCGGCAAGAAATACCTTTAATAACTAAAATTGCAATAGAACAATCTATTCAAAGTGACCAGGCAAAAATAGAGAATTCTAAATTCTACCCTCACTATAAGTATTTACATAGTTCATTCCAAATTGAAAACTATTCACTTAGCAACTTTCCATTCCCAGTAAAACGCTATATCGCACAACAGAGAATACTATATTCGTTTTTCAAGGAAAACCATACAAACATTTTCAAAGAGGGTGATAAGATTTGTGATCTCTGCAAAGAAAATATGGAAACTGAACTATCTCATTATATCTATGAATGCCAAGATATTAGTGAGGAGAGAAGGACATTCTTTTCAATGGTAGACACCAGCCAACTTAGGTCAATCCAAATGATGTTAACCAGTGCCCAAACAAGCAGACTAGTTGCTCAGGCCCTATATAATTTTTACAAGGCAGTAGGTGTAAAGAGGGAGAAAAGAGAACTTGGAAGCTATTGTTCTTACACCTCAGAATGATGAAACATCGAGGGGTCGACCTTTCATATTAAATCTTACTTTTCCTTATTTCTAATAATTGTATATAGTTGCGGAACTACTGGTTTCCTGTGCTGCTCTTTTCCTGATATTGCACCTTGTACGGAGAATCTGTATAAGACTAATGTCTTAATAAAGGCTTTGTGTGTGTGTGATAAGTTAATGATGATATATTGAAGATTAATCTTCTTTTTTATTATTATTATTATTATAGGAGGGGTGGCTCTCCATTTTTACTTCCTCTCGTAGGGAGGATGCCTCACAAAAGATCCAATTATCTGTAGGTGCATCATCTATTAGACTATTGAAAACACAAGGTAATAAGACCAAATCTAAATGAATAAATAGTGTGTGACATTTCGGTAACAGTGTTTTTACCATCATCAGGCAAAAGTAACTGAATGAGAAAAATATCTCTTTTGAGATAACCCAGGGATTCTGTACTAAAGTCTCCAACTATCACAGAATACTTTAAATAGGTTTTTTTGCTTATCTCTAGTACACATGGTATAGGCCATGTTAAGAATGGTGGGTAAAAGTTGGTGACTGCTTTTACGGTAAGTGTACCACATGTCTACCTATGTGAAAAGCAGTTCGACTTTGCATTTACAAATGTGCAAGAACCCTGTTTGGTTACTTGCACTCACTGGCGGGGTTGGACTTTTGCAAGAATTGGGCGCCATTGGAGCATTTTTTTTTAAATCAGAAAAATGTTCCTAATTCGATCCCGGGTCGTAGTGGTCAAAAATCAACAGTTTAGACCATTCTTCCACACCGACCCCCTTTACTTTAAATAGTTAATGTTATCAAGTGTATAAAAAAGATAACAGAGATCAGACAAAAATATTTTTCTAAGATAAACCCATAAAATGATAGAATTAGAAGTTGTGTATGTGGAAAAAATCTTTTTAAAGATATAATTAAAAGCATATCAGTTAATTCATTAATATTTCCTCTTTCTTCCATTCTGTTAATTGGTTACTAGGATTGTTTTATTTATTAGCTGTTGTGTAAACTCTTTATGGAGGTTTTAACTACAAGATTCCAGATTTGAGATAATTTGTTGTACATATTTTAATTATTTGTTACCACAGAGTGTGTGTAAGCTCACGGGTAAATAGGCGCTAAAAAACAAGAAAAAAGGGTTCCTTTGTTTCAATATAAGTTTCCTTTTTTATATTTTGTTATCTCTCTTGTTAATCAATAAATATAATGTTTAATTAATAATTATTGGAATCAGTTTCATTAATAATACTAAGCAAAGTCAACAATTGGTAGCAGAGCGTGGTTTATTGATATAAAGCTCAAAAACGAAAATATTTAATCTGAAGATTAAGCAAGAAGTTTATTCTGATCGGTAAACTGAAGCACTTATAAGAAGATTAAAGGTATTTATATAGATTAAGTTAAATTATATCTATATATTGCATGTTTAAAAGCTACCCAATATTTAAATAAATTTAAAATATATATTTGTTTTAAATTATATATTGGTTTGTTTATATTTGCTCAAAAGACGAAAATGGCTGAATATAATTTTTTATCCCAAACAAAAATTGAACCATTAACAGGAAATAATTATCAAATATGGGCGTTGAAAATCGGCGTAGTTCTGAGAGGAAGAAAATTATTTAAATGTGTAATTTCAGATGCAGAACCTGATATGGAAGACAAAAGTTCTTGGGAGATTTGGAGTGATAAAAATGATGAAGCTTTTGGGATAATCATCACTACTTTGACAAATGAACAAGCTGGAATGTTCATAGGAGAAACAAATGCTAAGAAAGTATGGGACTCACTGAGAAAAACATACACAGGCAATTTGGAAGATAAAATTATTGATATAGGCTTAGAATTAAAGAACATTAGAATGAAAGATAATGAAACTGTAGATGAATATATAACAAGGGCAAAAAATATTGCTGCTAGAAGTTCATCATTAGGGCATCAATTTCCCTCAAGAGAACTTTCATTTCATATTGTCAGAGGCATACATCCAAGGTATGAAAATATTGCTATTGTCTTACGATCAAAGAGAGAGGCAACAATTGAAGAGATTCAACAAACTCTAAGAGAAGAGGAGTCAAGAAGAAATATGAGATTAAATCAATCGGTTGAGAATGGGCATGAACAAGCATACAGAATTAAAAATAGAAAAGTCCAACAATTTCAGCCAAAAAGATGTTTTGTTTGTAATAAAAAGGGATATCTAGCTAATGATTGCTGGTTTCGAGATAAACAGAAACAAGGATACCAAAAGAAATGGACTCCTGGTGATAGAAATCACAAATACAGTAGGGAACATTCAAATAACCTAGTGGATACTATGAAAAGTGGAATTAATGAGCAAGCATTTGAAACATATGTAAAAGAATTTGAAGATTCACCAGATGAGAGAAATGATAGACAAATATGGTGTATAGATTCAGGATGCACCGCACATTTAACCCCAAACCTAACTTTGATGGAAAATGTGGTAGATTATGAAAGTGAAATCAACCTAGCTGAAAAGGGCAAAACTACCCAAGCCATAGCCAAAGGAGATATGAGACTTACTACATGCACAAGTGAAGGCCAAGAAAATATTCACATCAAAGATATCTTACATGTACCAAGTTTAAGGAATAATTTCTTGTCAGTATACAAATTAGTCAACAAGGGAAATTCAGTTATTTTCAATAAGGATGGAGCAAAAATATATAATGAAGGGAATGATTTAGTTGCTGAAGCATATATTAAAGATAGAATGTTAATGATGGAAACAAAACAAAGAAATGTACCAATAGCAAAAAATGAAAATGTCATGGTTATAAATACACATTTATCAAATAAAAATAGCAATATAAGTTTATGGCATAAGAGATTAAACCATATAAATGAAGAATACATGAAAAAAATGATTCAAGGACATATTGTAAGAGGATTGGATCTAAAATTTGAAAGGTTACCAGAGTGCGAAGCATGCATAATGGGAAAACTGGTGCAGAAGCCATATAATATTACAGATAATTATACAGTTAAGCCCCTGCAGTTGATTCATATGGATTTATGTGGACCAATGCCATGTCAATCTTTAGGAGGATCTAAGTATTTCCTTGTTATAGTAGATGATTATGTTGGGTCAGATTTTCAACCAAACAGACCCAACAAAGATGTAAACATTTACATCATATAAATATATACGCAGTGTCTCGCCGAAGTGTTTGTTGCCTAGGTGGAGAACTCCCAACGATGGCCGACGATGCTCTAAAGACCCAAGGCCCGCTGCGGAAGGGCCGAGACGAAGGATGTACAAAGAGCACATGTACAAATAAAACTAGGCACTTGAGGACACCATACTTCCATGCCGAAAGCTGATGCCTGGTGGGGAGGAAGACATGGGTGACACCCAGAGACATCCGTGCTCGGAGCTGCTGTACCATATGTACATATATCCCCCTCATTTTAGTTAGAGGTGACCAAAGGAAAACAATTTGTCATATAAACATTAAATCAATAACCTTTTTTTTTTAAATACTCGGGATATATATATTATTTAATTTACTAAAGGAATTAATTTGTTTTTCAATATACAATTTTTTTTTCGCGCGGCAACACGGTAAATTGGAGGCGTGGTCATGATCACGTGCGTGTTTGCTTTCGACGAATGAAAATGCCAGCCAATAGAAACTTTGGCGTGAGCAATGAATGAAAATGAAGAGAGGCAAGGATAAAAAGGAGCTTTTCTTGGCTAAATGGGGGAGATACACGGAGTCGCTCAGTGACAGGAGAGATTCAGCCAGTCGGGCCTGAGACGTAGAGGAGACCAGACCTTGCCGCCGCTTTCGAGAGAAGGTAAGCCCCTCGCCATTATGGCCTAGCTCCCCCCATTTTTTTTTTCGAGTAGAAACTAGTTTATTTAGATTTTGCATGGGCCCTAAAGGGCTTTAAGTAACTTAGAGGGAATGATAGGGGTCTTATATTTGTCCCGCCAGAATATATGGAGATCTAGGCTTTCCCCTTTATAAAAAAAAAACAAATTTGTAACCTTAAGTCACCTCTACCTAGATCATTATGTAAATAGCATGTCTCGCCAGTATGAAATGTCCCCAAAATTTTGCCTAATCCGAATAAATATCTAGTATACAACTTATATGGAGAGTTTTGTTTCCCCTCATACATTTTTCATCCTTTTGTTTTATGGTACTACCCCCCCCCCACATCTTATTATAACAAATTGTACTGTAATATAGAGCTTCCGGCTCTAATGGAATGGAGTTGTGTATTGTACCTTATTGTGATACTTTAACACAGAAACAGCGGTAAATACGATTCTACCCGCTTTGAGGGTATCCCTTTGTCAGGTTTGAGTAACATGTATTTTTATATGAGGAATTTACCCTTCTTTCACTGTTTAAATGAAATATTGTATGGTTCTTACCTATTTGGAGGGAATACTACTAATAAAATTAAGCCTTCCAATAAATTGCTGACCACATGTACTGTCGAAAGTGCCTGTCATGTCCTCAGTGATTAAATAGGCCAGTTCTCCTGCCTGTGTTTCAGTGTGTTTTTCCATCATACTTACCATTATATTATTCGTTGATTCAATCTTAGTAAAGACCCATCTTGCCTTATCACTCATTGGTTTTGATCCCCTCATGATGTTATTGAAACCCTTTTTGTTTTAAAATATTACAAATGTCATTGTCAATAGTATAAGTCTATAGTCTTGCTTGTTTTATAGCTTATTTTGTTGGATTTTGGTATAATCTTTACAAATAGAGTCCTTTCCATATATCCAGATAGTAACCTAATTCAACGCATTTTGTTGGATCTTTGTTATAAAAATCGGGATTAAAAGGATACCTGCATGTTTAATCAGATTTTTCTACCAATAAAATCTGAACCTGGTATTTCATGATATCTAATTTGAAATATTGATTTCAACTTATTATACTTCAATAGAAATGTTAATTTGGTCTTATATTCAGGTTTTTTAGTTTCTAATAATAACATGTTCATCTTTATCTTAGATCCCTTAAAGTTGTTGGATGATCCCAGAGAACGTGACACAAAAATGGGCGTGTCACGGACCCGAGTCCGTTGGGCTGTAGAGGCGGTCAATGGATGGCGATCCATTCCAGCGTCTATTTTTTTTTTTTGATGGGAGGGCCGACCCCTATTAAGTCTATAGTTTGCTTGTCTTTATAGCTTATTTGTTAGATTTTGGTATAATCCTTACAAGTAGGGTCCCTCCCATATATATCCAGATAGTAACCTAATTCCAATATTTTAACCTCTGCGAAATCTTTATGACAAATAATAAAACTCCGAGGTTGCGTATCTTTTTTTTAACCGCTTAATAAGGCTCTAGCTCTCGGGTATGGTGGTCCTTCTACAGGAGCAACGCGATGGTGGTGAATCGTTAGTAGCTGCTATATATTTACCTAATATATTTACATCTTTACAAATTTTTCATAAAAGACTATTAATTTCTTGATATATGCTAAGTATCCAGACTATTTACATATTTCTAAACTAAGGTAAAAACTATTATATAATAATTTAACTTATGAAATTTGAATTAGCTATGGAACAGAGTTATGAAACAAGAGTTACTGTATTAAATATGGGGAAGTGTACGTTTAATTGCTATTTATGAGTTCTGTGTATGATTCTGGAATTTCAATGTGCCTATTGATGCTGGCGTGTTTTAATGATAAAAAAGCTTCTAAGTACAGTCTTTTCTGTTCGTTGTTTATATTGGTATAAAAGGTTTTTGGGTTACTTAGGTTGAAGGTGTGACCTGTATTTTGAGTGCGTTGGAATAAAAGGGAATTTTTATCTTTTCTATTTATGGATCTGGTGTGCTCATTCATTCTATCTATTACTGGTCTGCCGGTTTCGCCTATGTACATACTATTGCATTGGTTGCATTCTATTGAGTATATTGCTTGACTGTTGTATATTGGTGAGTTATGGCTATTGTTTTTTTTTTGTTATGGGATTTCTGACTATTGCGCCTATGTTGGGTGTGTTTTCGTAATATGTCTTTATACCATATTTCCTAATTCCTCGGGCTATTGTTACGCTGTTAGGAGAGTACGGTATGATGCAAATAGATTTGTATGTTTGACTATTGTTTGTGTTATTTGGGTTATAAAAATGCCTTAATATGAATCTATTTACAGTTGATCTGTAGAAATTATAGAGATCTATTGCTATAATTTCCCTCTATGAAATAGTTCCCAGCGTCTTCAGTGGGTTGCTAAATCGCCAGAAGGTGTCTTTTATAGATTGTCCAATTTAATAATGATTTCATGGGTTGTCTGATGATGAGGGAGAATAGTAAGGAATAAATCGTACCAGATTTCGCGAATAAAGTCGAGGGAGGACTTTATCCCAGAAGTCTCATAAAAGGATAGCTGAGCCCTCTTTGGGGGGCCCGCCATTATCTCTTTCATGGAAGAAGAAGCAGGGGGGAGAATGGACGTTGGACCCCCACATTCCAGAGACCTTGTTAGCCCAAGACACCCGACGCCCTATATATATTCCAGGAAGGACCTGTCAACGGGCCTCCCTGACGCTGGGCCTCCTTTGGGGAATTCCACCCACGCCTGGCATGGATGAAAGTTTTTACTTGGAGCTGCAATTCTCAAATCCTTCTGTACCTTGTATATTATCTGATATTCCATCTCCTCAAGTATAACCTTAGCTGTATAAGTCCTATATTTGCCTATTCCTATGTCACACTTGTATATCTTAATAAGGAAATTTTACTAGGTCACTCCTTACATGCTCCATTCCCATTGGTCTAAAATCGGGAATGCGACAATTACAGTAGAAGAATCTTTGTATATTTCCTGAGATCTAAAGATGAGACCTTTGAAAGATTTGAAGAATTTAAAGCAAGAGCTGAAAACGAATTAAGTCTTAGAATAAAAGATGTAAGAACGGACAATGGAACTGAATTTTGTAACTCTAGATTTGAAAGACTTTTCAAGAGAAGTGGGATCCATCACCAACTTACCACCACATACTCACCACAAAGTAATGGAGCCGCAGAGAGAGTGAATAGGACTCTTATAGATACAGCGAGAACCTTACTAATTGACTCAAAATTACCCATGATGTTTTGGGCAGAGGCAATTGCTACAGCTGCATACATTAAGAATTGTACACCCCACAGGTCTATCAAGCAAAATACACCTATGCAGAGATGGAATGGCAGGAAACCATCGGTCAAACACATTCGAATATTTGGATGTTTGACACATTGGCTTGAGAGCAAACCAAGAAGAAACAAGTTTTCACCAAAGGGTAGAAAGGGAATATTTATTGGTTATTCCATTAAAAGAAAAGCCTACAGAATATATGATATAATGACAAAAAGAATCCATGAAGTCAGAGCAGTAAAATTTAGTGAAGATAAGAGAGGAATTGATTATGCAAATGATATTCAGGAAGATACTAATTGTGATAATTTGACCTATAAAGGAAATTGTGAAGAAATAGTTGCTGAAGACTTTCTTATCTTGAAAGAAGACAATCCTGTCACAGAGAGTAAAATGAAGTCTCAGGAGGATACTTCAGTAAAACTAGGTGGTGACTGTGAAAATGACTCATCACAAACTGAACCGATACAGGAAAGATGTGTAAAAGGAGGAAGAAAGAAAGGAGAAACAAAGAGCATCTTAGAAGAACGGCACAAAGCAAGACTTGAAGAACAAGTAAGGAAATTGATTGAAGAAGGAGTTCAACGCTCACAAAGAATAAAGGATAGGAATGATGCAAACTTAATTATGGAAATTGATCATTTTATTCCGGAGAACTTTAAAGAAGCAATGGATAGTGGAGAAAGAAATGAATGGCACAAAGCAATGGAAGATGAGCTCAATGAGATAGAGAAACATAAAGTATGGACACTAGTACCAAGGGAAAATGGTATGAAAGTCATCAATAGTAAATGGGTCTACAGTACGAAGAAAACACCAAGTGACGGCATATATAAACGAAAGGCCAGACTGGTTGCTGTTGGATGCAATCAAATATATGGTGTGGACTATAAGGAATCTTTTTCACCTGTACTCAAAAAGGAAAGCTTGCGAACAATAGTAGCTCTTGCAACACAACAGAATTTAACCATAAAGACTTATGATGTGAAGACAGCTTATCTCTATGGTGAGTTAAAAGAGACAGTATACATGAGACAACCAGATGGTTTTATACAAAAAGGAGAAGAAAACAAAGTGTGTAAATTGGAAAAAAGCCTGTATGGTCTACCACAATCAGGAAAATGTTGGAACAAAAAGATCAATGAAATTTTATACCAGTTGGGAATGATTAGAACCAAATGTGATCCATGTGTCTATAAAATCCAGAGAGGAGAAGAGTATGCAATACTGGGTCTATATGTAGATGATCTCATCATTGCTGGAACTAGTAAGGAATATAATGACAACCTAGCCTCAGAAATAGAAAAATATGTTACTCTAACAGAAAAGAAAGATAGCGAACCATTTATTGGAATTGAAATAAAAAGGGAAGAAGATGGATTTTATCTATCTCAGACTCATTATATTGATACAATTCTTCACAGATTTGGACTGGAAGAATGCAACAGTGTGCAGACACCTGGAGATCAAAATCAAAATTTGGATGAATATTTGGACTCTAAGCCAGTAGATAAAACTGTATACCAGGAAATGACTGGATCACTAATGTACCTTTCTACGGGTACTCGACCGGACATATCTGTTGGGGCACGTTTTTTGTAACCATACCCCAACAGAAGGCGTATGTATAATCAAATCAAATGGATACATGGCTTCCCTCCCACATAGACTTACAGACCATCTTTTTGCCCAGAAACCTAGACAATTGATGACACCAGACTTCCATGCCGAAAGCTGATGCCTGGAGAAGAAGACATCCAGAGACATCCGAGCTGGAAACTGTTGTTTCCTATGTACATATATTCCCCTCATCAAAAGTTTAGGTAGAGGTGATCAGAAAAAAAAAATGGAGAAGGAAGATTTCTAAAAGACTGAACCTTATAAAATATCCTTCCCGAGAAAGGAAAGCGTTATATTACAGTTCAAGTGAAAAGAGGCCTGTGTCAATTTTTAGCTAAGACGGAGGGGGGGCGATATATATATACCGTCCGAGAAAAAGGGAGGATAGTATTTCAATCCATGTGGAAGGGGGGGGGGGGGCCTGGAGTCTGAAATCTTACACTAGTGCCGTGGCTGTTTCTCTCTTTAGATTTTTTTGTTTTGGTAATACTATATGTTCTATTTTGATGGGAGAGGCCTGGGGCGTCTATGAAACTGTATACTGGAGCCGTTGGCCATTTTGATTGGTGTTTCTTTCGGCGAATGAAAATGGAGAGAGACATGAATAAAAGAAGGTTTTTTGCCAAAAGGCAAGATTGGATCTGAGTCGCTCAGTGAAAGGACAGTCTTCAGACGGGAGACCAGACCTTTGCCGGCACTTTCGAGAAAAGGTAAGCCATTTGTCATTATGACTTAGCGCCTTCCCCCCCTTTTTGTGTAGTAGCCAACCTAGATTTCGCATGGGCCCTAAAGGGCTATAAAGTAACTTCAGGTCACCTCTATCTAAATTTTACTACGTAAATAGCATATCTCGTCAGTATAGACATGTTCCCAAATTTTAAGATATTTAAATAAATATCTAGAGAAATTTTCTTGTTTCCTCTGTTACCTATTTCATACATAATTTGCCTTATGGTGCTACTCCCACTGTTTAAATGAAATGTTGTATGTTTCTTACCTATTTGAAGGGAATGTTACTAATAATCAAGTCTCCCATAATTTACCGGCCACATACATTGTCGCGAGTGTCTGTGTTTCAGTGTTTTATAGATTGCCCAATTTAATAACGATTTCATGGGTTGTCTGATGAAATTGTATACTAGTGTCGCGGCTGTTTCCATCTTTAGACCATTGTTCTGACAATATTATATGCTCGATCCTTGCTTTAGCTCAACTCTTAATCAATTACAGAGTTTTTCCCTTTTTTTTTTTATTTATTTTATTTATCCTGTTTGCACAAATTGCATTACATGTGATGATGTAAAGACATATGCCGATAGTGCATCATTGACAGCTGTGCTGCTAGTATACAATATTAAGGTCTTGCTGCGGGTTATATACATGGGGTTGTTGGCCTAAATTGCTATATATATATATACTTAAGTAAGGAAACTTTAATAAGTCACACCGTGTATCCTCCCTTTTCAACTATCCAAACCGGGAACGCAACAATGGCGCCCAACGTGGGGCTCGAATTTAGTATATGTTTCATCCCCTATACTTTAGAAATATATACCTAATGAAAAGCCATACTATTTTTAAGTATTGGTGAAGTAGTCCACGCATCCTGAGATTAACAGTCTATTATAAATCGTGAATTTTAATTTATGCTTTCCGTTTCACTGGCATTTTATCAGGCAATGAAAGTTATGTTGAGGCGGTGTATACCGCATCTCTCGCCGCTGTCTTTTACGATTCACATTGTTTGTGGCAAAACCTTAATATTATCATTGATTTCTGATATCAAAGTAAAACGTTTATGGGATGAGTATCTTTTATTCTGGTCTTCTCAAGCTTTCGAGCTTGTCCGCCCTTCTACAGGAGAAACATATACAATATATCAAGAAAATATAACGTCGCCTGATGCTAAAACTATTATGATTCTATGTACATATATATATATATACATTAGGAAGTTTTGCATATTATTTGTTTTCTTAAGACATTTTTTTTGGTTAAGGTATTTACACATATTCTACTATTGTTTGCTATATTCTATGAATTATCTTATAGGTTAGAAATTCTATTATTTAAGTAGTTTTATAATAGTCATTGGCTATTACATATAAGTTACTTATATTATTGTTGATATTATTAGCTGGTACTAGGATATATTGTGTTATATGTTTCGGGCAAATCTATTTTCTATTAATGCTATTGTGTTTTCTGAATAATAGAGAATCAATTATAAGCCTTTGATATTTGCTGTTTATGTTATTGTAATGTATTCTAGGTTCTCCTAATGCGAAAGTGAGACCTGTTCCTTTGCAGTATTGGAAAATTAGAGACCTATTGTCTTGATTAATAACGTTGCGTCTATGTTCATATATTCTATTGCTGACTCTCCTTCCTGTCTCCCCTGCGTATTTTGGCTTGGCAGCTGTATACACTCTGACAAGGGAAGGTTATCTTAAATTGATAAATGTGCAATTTTTTTTTGCCTTAAGTAGAGATTTACAAGATTCTATTTCTGAAACATTTTTTTTGGATGAGGACAAATAAAACCATCTTGATAGTATTAAATCTGCAGTATACATTTGCCAGCAGAAGGCATGATGAGATTACATGAAATTTAAACCAGTTATATGTTTAGTATGTTCCTTCAGTTGTAATTTGACACCGTCTTGAAATAAAGAAATTGGACGGTGCGCTATATCTTGATGCTGGATATTTCTGTGTCAGAAAGGTGTAGTTATTCTGTTTAATGAGAATCCTAATAATTATCGAAATTTAGCAGATTATCATTGGGGATTTGAACAACTGTCTTGAAAATTTTTGAACAGCCTGAGTAGATAAAGGAATCCTGGAGTTAGAGTGGAGAATTAGTAGTAC
>CP092878.1:76854170-76889969 GCA_030710605.1 Cordylochernes scorpioides | reverse complement strand
GACCCTAAGCCAGGGTAGAAGTTAAGTAGGCCCAGACTGTAGTCGATCCTTGAAAACACTTGAGAATGTTAGTGTTGGGTAGTGAATCGTAAACCCTATAAATCCATCTTTCAATAGAGTGCTGAGGTCGGGCTACTGCAAAGGGGGCAGACGCACGACGAGGTAAGAAGATAGTGACTTCACCCACGGTGGCTAGGGGAGTGACTCAATCCGCTTTTATGAGGTGTCACGTTTAATGGTCCTTTATTCGCCATTATAATTTGTGTGTGTCTTTATAGAATTGTCGTGAATAGTCACTTAGTGTCAAGGCAAGGGCAGTTTTTGAAGTTACACTGATTCTTTTTTTTGGTAGGTTAGCTTCCAGATTATTTAGAATTGTTAACAATTATTGTTAACAATCATTTATCGAGTATAAAGTATTAGTATATATAGAGCTTGTACAGATTTGAGTAACCTAGGGCTTTAGCTCCCAATTTGTTTTAATTTTATTATTTTATTTGATTTCACATTGTGTCCTGAAAGATGTTATTATTTGTTAGGATCTATTGATATTGATAAATGAGTATTTTGGCCTTTGTAGCAGCTTTTAACTCTAGTTTGAGTGTATTCCGCGAATGATAGGGGGGAGGGTGTATGAAAGAATTGGAATAATGAATGTGTAGAAGGTTAAAAAACTATTATATTGTGAGCCCAAAATACATTAGAATAGGGTTAAGGACTTTAATAGGATCGATTTTTTTTTATTTTATTTTTATTTCGAATTTTGTTAGGACCGAGAAGCCTCAAACAGGACAACTACAACTCTACCCAGATAGAAAATATTCGCTCCCTTTTGTTAGGTCCCTCGTTAGGGGGTATAATTTTCCTTTGATTTCTTTTATTTTTAGGTTAGCTTGAATTCTAAGGATTGTGGATAAATGATCCCTATCCCGACCCTCAGACTTGGAGATAGTGGGAGGCAAGGATCAAGCCGAAATGCCCACTCATCTCCTCCTCGCAAGAGGAAACGAAGAGGTATAGATTGAATTTTATACAGGATGGGGGATTTATTTTAGCCATGCCGTACAGCCTGGGGCATAACGGCGCGACCTTGAGTAACTGATCTGACACCGTAGTTTTCGACGCTTTTAGCGTGGCTGGAGCGAGGGTGTTTCAGACGGGAGGTCCTGTAAGATTGGCATGTAGGCAGAGATTGCCCAGTTATTCTAGACGAAGTAGTTTCCGTCTATTGATTTTTTTTGGTACCAGTTTGATCCCCCATAGCTAGCGGAAGTTTCTTCTAATAAAGGATTCGCCCTGCCATACGTTTTGTTGGAATGAATTCGAGCATAAGACCGATTCGAGAGGCAGAATAAGTAATTAATAGGACCTTCAACGAGTTTAAACTCGTTCCATGTTAGGATAAGACTTTAAAGTATTAGTTAACTATAAGAACCGCGAACGAGACGCCAGAACGAGCCAATGAGTCAAAGTTTTAGAAGTGTTGTAATGAGGATAGTAGAATTAAGTGCAGTTATACGGGGAGTAGAATTCTGAAGGAACTTGTAAACGAACCAAAATTTCAGATCGATAAAATTCAAATTGATAAGAGGTAGAGGATAAAGAGTATATTAGTAGATTAAAGTAATATGAATTTCTTGGAAGGGAGAGGTAGCTGAAGTGTACACACCCCAGAGGCAAGGTAAACGGAGTCGCAAACAAAATAGGAGAAATTGGTTAGTTGCTCTGTCAAACAGAGAACTTTCTTCTTACGGTTGTCACCCTAGATTTAAATGGACTGTGTAGTTTAATAGAGGTCTGGGGTATGTTCCATTTGACCAAGATCCTAAATGACGTTCCCATCTGGGTTGAGGGAGTATTGTAATTTGAGGAATCTAACACACAAGAGAGAACCCACCCTCCAGTAGGATCGGGATAGACGAATATTACCCAGTGACCAACTCGTGATTCCAGATTGGATAAGATTGAAAACTTAACTGAGATACTAAACCTTGAACCTTCAGCGCACAAATATATATTATGTTTACATTTTCTTATTGAAGATGTTATTATTTTTATATCATATATACTATATTATAATCATATGCCATTCATTTCAACAATTTTATTTCTTGTGATATTCATGATATTAATAATATTTACCTACCATGTTGCGATTTTTTTTTAACATGTTGTCATGGCTTATTCTTCCCTCAAGGCATGATCTAATTTATCCTTATTGTCTTTTATCCGCCTTACCTGTATATGTATATATATTTTGTCATCATATATAATTTTGTAGTAGTTTTCTTTGTCATCTATCATGGGATGAATTTTATCACTTATATCCTAACATATTTAATCACTATCTGCATGATATGTTTACTTCAATATATATATTATACTCATCATATAACATGGAAGGATTCATTTTATCATTACATATTTCGCGCCTTATTTAATAATTACTTTCATAATTTTGTTTTCTGTTATTATTATTGCGTATGATATTGTTTTTTACAGCACAATACAACAATGTTTTCTGTAATTTTTTAATTTGGCAAAAGTCATCATGTCATAGGCTAATCATTATGTGCCAAGATATTTCTTTCAGCTAACTGTAATTATCCTTTCCTTTGATTGTATATATATAACTATACCACACGAATGTCTTGATTGGTAATTAAATAAAGATGCTGGCATGTTTTAGGAGTTGGACTAGTCAGTTATTTCTAAACGACTTCTTGGCGCCCAATTTTTTTATATATAATATGTAATAGGGAAATGTTCTAACTGTATTGTTAACAGAAAGAAGGTAGCAATGAGTCCAGCACCTCAAGAGGCAAGGATGGGGTGAGAGGACTTACCACAAGGATGGCCTACTCCTCAAGGCCAAAGAAGAAAGTGGAAGGGTGGTATATATACCCATGAATGGTAAGACAGATGACCTTGCTTGCCTCCATACATATGATATGACTGTCCCCAAATGGCCTGTGTTGATAACAGTGTGCTGACAGAATAATAACACATAAAATAAAACCCCCTTTGCCAGGATGCACAATGCCCACTAATGTTCGGAATAATAAACATCTAGAATGGCATACCATCATTTTGATTAGCCTTATTTTCCCTATAGGTTTCGGTACATCTGGCTTCACCTAGTAATGGAAAATGCATTTTGCTAGAAATGGGCCTGCTTTCATAGTAACTGTTTTAATGTCCATCCATACAGAGTTCAAAACAACTGACTCACCCGTGCAGGCAAGGTCACGCTCCGCTGCGTCACGTGGGAAAACATACTTACATGTTTTCGTACATGTTCTCAGCACATCCCCCTTTTTAAGATTTGAAATATATATATACATTACAAACTTTAAATGCATAATATAATTAATAATGAGGGCGATCCACAGGTTTAACAATTCGTCCACTCCGGGTTCTTATCTGGCCGTCTTCTGAGTCGTTAGAGGGATAATCCACAACTGGGGTCTTTTCATTTTGAACCAGTTCCTCCCCCGAAAAGGTCGGCGTCGATGGGTCGGCTGGATATTGCACTGTATCTCCTTTTCGTAGATGGAACCTGTTTCGACGTAAAGTCCCAACTGGAGTATCAACCATATATGACCTTGGTGTCGATGCCTTCTGCTTTACAATCCCCCAGGTTCGCATATCTGTAATCCAAACCGTGTCACCTTCGGATAGCTCCTCCATGTCCGTAGCTCCGCAGCGTCGATCATATCTGGATTTCATATCCTTTCTCCTTCTCCCCTCCTTTCTTTTCAGGGTCTGAGAGTCCACCAACTTTGGATTAAGATTATCTGGTGCAATTGGCAAGGTCGTTCGGAGTTTACGTCCCATGAGAAGCTCAGCAGGGCTGTAACCGTTCTCCAAAGGGGTCGATCGATACTCCAGGAGTCCAAGCGATGGGTCTTGATTTTTCTTGAGGATCAACTTAGCGATTTTCACACCTGCTTCTGCCATCCCATTGCTCTGCGGGAATCGAGGACTTGAAGTGACATGTGTGAATCCGTACTGCCTTGCGAAATTAGCAAATTCACGAGCAGCTCCAAATTGCGTCCCATTATCGCTTACAACAGTTTCTGGTATTCCATGTCGGGCAAATATGGATTTGCAACTACGCACCACCACACTGGCTGTGAGCCGATCCAGCTGAATAATTTCAGGAAAGCGAGAATAATAGTCAATGACGACTAGATACCACTTATTCTCGAACTTGAACAAATCCATTCCAATCTTTTGCCACGGTCGTGTAGGAAAGTTGGTTGGTATCAAAGGTTCATGTTTTAAGACGGCTTCCTGGATACAGACACTGCACTTTCTGACCGTTTCCGCGATCTCCTCCGAAATTCCAGGCCACCATACCGTCTCACGTGCGCGAAGTCTTGTTTTTGTAATCCCGAAGTGCCCAGCGTGCAACTTCTCTAGGATCTCCAGTTTCATACTTGCTGGAATAACAAGACGACAGCTACGCATCAGTAGTCCATTTTGAACGCCGAGTTCATCCTTGACATGCCAATAAGAGAGCAGAGCCTGTGACATCTTCTTCTTATCTGGCCAGCCATGCTCAAGGTAGTTGGCTACTGCTTTCAGGGTCGTATCTTCTTGTTGAGCTTCAAAAATCTTCGTTAACATCTCGTCTTTGTCGGTTATACTCGAGAGAACTGCATTTATATGCGCTGAGGTTTGCCGTTCGTTTTCACCTCCCTCGGTTGTTAGAAGTGGTTGTCTGGATAATGCATCGGCGTCGAGCAGCTCCTTTCCAGGGATATGCACTATTTCGAATCCAAACCTCATCATACGCATTCGGAAACGTTGCAGTCTTGGGGTCAGCGAACTCAATTCTTTCGTCGAAAATAGAGGAATGAGAGGCTTATGGTCGGTCTCAATTCGGAAACGCTTTCCAAGCAGAAAATCTTGAAAACGTTCGCAAGCCCATGTAATTGCGAGAGCCTCTTTCTCGATCTGAGCATATCGTTTTTCGGTAGGTGTCATAGTTCTAGAAGAATAAGCAACAGGTCGCCAGATTCCATTCTTACCTTCTTGCTTCAGTACCGCTCCCAAGCCGTATGAAGATGCGTCGGATGACACCATAGTTGGTTTCCTGACGTCGTATGCTGCCAAGATGGGTTGAGTCGTGAGCAATTCTTTCAACTTTCGGAATGCTCGCTCCTGGCTGCAATCCCAAACGAAGTCTTGACCTTTCACCAACAACTGGTTCAGTGGAGCCACGATTTCAGATAAATTTTCCACAAAGCGTCCCAGATGGTTCACCATGCCAAGAAATCTTCTTACGCCATGAACATCGGTCGGAGCAGGCATCTTCGCCACTGCTTCGATTTTCGCTGGATCTGGTCGAATACCGTCTTCATCCAGTATGTGCCCAAGAAAATTAATTCTTGGCACGCCGAAGACACACTTGGCCTTGTTTAGTGTAACTTTCGCCGCTTTCAGTTTTCGGAGCACTAAACGAAGAATTCGATCGCGAGTCTTGGAGTCGGAGGCAAATATCAGGATATCGTCCAGGTAACACATTACACCGTCCATGCCTTGCAAGATTATTGACATAACTCTCTGAAAATACTCTGGGGCGAGTGAGATTCCAAATGGCATTCTGCAGTATTTATATCTCCCAAAAGGAGTGATGAAGGTCGTTAAATGCTGGCAGTCCGGGTTCAACGGAATCTGGTGAAAGCCACTGTTCGCGTCCAGTTTCGAAAAGAATCTTGCTTCCCCCAGTTGCCCCAGCATGTGCTCCACCACTGGCATGGGATGCACTTCGCGCTGTACATGTTCGTTCAGCCTTGAGAGATCCACACAGAGTCGTATGTCGCCATTCGGTTTACAAGCAATCACAGTCGGTGCACACCATTCAGTCGCAACGTTAACTTGTGCTATGATTCCCGCCTTCTCGAGCTCTTCCAACCTTGTTTTGAGCTTTTCCATCAAAGGTATTGGTACCCGTCGAGGAGTATGCACAGCATATGGTTTTGCTCCAGGTTTCAATTTGATTTCGTAAGGGTTTCCGATCTGTCCTAGTCCTTCAAATATTTCAGGGAATTCCTTGATCGGGTTAATTCTCGTCGCAACCACTTCAATCCGCCTCGCCAGGTTCAAGAGCTCACATGCCCGGCGACTCAGAAGAGGTTCACTCAAACGACGAATGACATAAATCTTCTCCTTGATTTCATAATTGCCATTTCGCAGCGTTGATATAAACATACCCACAGTCTGAAGTTCGGAAAATTCAGCAGCTCTAATGTTGATATCACTTTCCACTAGTCGTTGCTGTCCCATTATCTTCTTGAAGAGACACAGAGGAACACATGTAACATCCGCCTGGGAGTCGAGCTTGAACTTCACCTTTTTCCCGTTCACTTGGATTTCTGCTGTCCATCGCCTCCTGCACTCGCCTTCATCATCGAGATTAGATGAATCCTCCACAGCTGAGACCTCCAGGAGAAAACCAATTTCTTCATCAAGTTCAGAAACAGCTTTGACTTCCGCAGTCTTCGCCTGCTTATCTGGGCAGCAATTTGCAAAATGGCCAGTTTTTGAACATAGGTTACATCTTTGTCCTTCAGCACGGCAAGCCTGTCCTTCCCTGTGGGTGAAACCTCCGCATTTTGGACATCGTGATCTTGTTTTGGCTGACTTCTCCTTCTTCCTCGAAGGCTGCTGTTGTTGTTTCTGTGATTGTTTCTTCGAGTTGAACTTCACCTGATTGACCTTTTGGCTTGTTGAGGGACGCTGCAGGTCGACTTGCTGCTGTCGAACGGCTTCCTGCTGTCGAACCATTTTCACCGCCTTTTCCAAAGTCAGTTCAATGTCCAACTGCATTCTTTCAGATAGAGCTTTGTCCCTCACTCCAACCACTATTCGGTCACGGATCAACTGCTCATGAAGACCCTCAAATTCGCAACTATCAGCCAATTTGTACAATGAAGTGATGAATTCGTCCACTGGCTCCCGATCCTCTTGGATTCTTGAATTAAATTTCGCACGTTCGTAGATAATATTCTTTCTGACACAGAAGTGGCTGTCGAACGCCTTGAGGACTGTTGTGATATGTAAATAACCTTTGTTAAGTGTTATAATTGTTACCTATTGTTGGCTATGCAAAATTATTCCATTTGTCAATTGTTTTAAACTTATGTAAATTATTTCCTTTTTATCTCTATCTTGTATATAAGAAGATTGCTAGATTGAATAAACATTCAGTTCAGCTTGTAAGTCGTAGCGAGTTTGTTCAGACAACTCATACACATTACAACATGGCGCAGTCGACAAAAGTATCGAATTAAAACAGATTAATTCAACATTGAGTAGAATGGAAGGAATCAAGCCGCCGGCGGAATTTGTCCCGTACAGCAACGAGAAAAAATGGGAAACCTGGAGAGAGTCGTTTGAAATTTTTGCAATAGCGGTAAATTTAGAAAGCATGCCGCTGGTGCGTCAGCGAGCAATCTTGAAGCATATTGCTGGTGAGAAAACAGTGATGATATACAAAACATTTCACATAAGTGAAAATGATACCTACCCAAATGTAAAGGAAATGCTTGATATGCTTACGAACCATTTTAAGCCCTTCAAAAATACGATTCAAAGGAGAAATGCATTTTTTACCTGTGTACAAAAGGAAAAGCAGGGAATCATGGAATTCGTCACAGAATTAAAGCATCTGGCACAAGAATGTGAATTCGAGAATTTAATAGAATCTCTCATAAGGGATCGCCTTATAATTGGAATACTTGACCGAGAAGTGAAAAGAAAATTGTTAGAAGATCCACAGTTGACACTACCAAGGGCAATTTCGATAGCTGTGATCTCCGAGTCAACATATTCACAAGTAGCATCGTTGAATGAGCAAAAAATGATTGAAAAAATTGAAAAACGTAATTGGGTGAAAGATACAATTCGAATGGAAAATGCAGAAGCAGGACCAAGCGGTATAAACCCGAGAAGAGAAAGAATAATAGAACCATGTAAGTGGTGTGGACAACGACACAAGTATGGAAAGTGTCCAGCATATGGGAAGAAATGTAATGCATGCGGAAAAACCAATCATTTCTCAGTAGTTTGCCGAACAAAACGTATAAGAAATCTCTTAGCGGAAAGTGAAGCTGAAGAATCCTGTGACGAGATAAATCTTAATGAGGTTGCTGTAAAGACTGTTCGGTCGGACAAGTGGTCCGCGGTAATAATAATTAATGGCAAGAAGACCACGGTACATTTGGACACTGGCGCACAGATAAATGTGCTTCCTCATAAAGTAATAAACCAATGGCCATCAAGACCAGAAATCAGACCCACGTCATTAAAGGCGTTCGCATATGGAAATACAGAATTGCCTATCGTCGGCAAATGCAATGTGCTATGCCAATATGGTGAAAAGAAAGGAATGTTTGAATTTATCGTAGCCGATGTAGAAGCGCAGACACTTATCACGGGCGATACTTGCGAGAAGCTTGAAATCTTGAGGCGAATCAATCATATAAACACGGATGAAATGAAATTGTGTTCTGAAACTCAAAAAATCCTCGAACAATACCACGAAGTATTTCAAGGAGTAGGATTAATCAACTCGGAATGTAAGATTTACACAAAGCCTGAATATTCTCCTGTGCAAGTCCCTCCCAGGCGCATCCCAACAAGCCTCGGAGCCGAAGTTCAGTCTGAATTGGAAAAGATGGTGAAGCAAGGAATCGTAACAAAAATATATCATGAAACAGAGTGGTCTCATCCTATGGTCGTTGTAAAAAAAAATCTGGTCAAATCAGAATATGCCTGGATCCTCGGAAATTAAATGAGGCTCTTGTGGGAAGACATTTCCAGACTCCGGCTCCAGCTGAACTATTGCACGAGATACCCAAAGCTAAGTATTATACCGTGTTAGACGTGAAATCAGCCTATTGGCATATTCCGGTTGCAAAGGAATGCAGAGATCTGTTGGTGATGACCACGCCATTTGGCAAATTCAGATATAACCGATTGCCATTTGGTTTGAAAATATCGGCACAAATTTTTGTTGAGAAAATGACGAATATCTTTAGGGATAGCTTTCAAAATATTACATATGTAGACGATTTGCTGATATATGCGGATACCATTCAAGAGCACAATAAAAAATTAAAGGGAATTCTAGAAAAAGCAAAAGAAAAAAATATCAAATTTGATTTAACAAAGGCTCAAATATGTCTAACGAAAGTTCGTTTCTTGGGCCATGTGATATCACAAAATGGAATTGATCCAGAGCCAAATAAGATTGATAAATTAATTACCTTTAAAAGGCCAGAGGATAAAAAGTCGCTGCAAAGAATCATGGGTCTTTATAATTACTTAGGAAATTTCATTCCAAACTTAGCTGCGTCCACATCCAATATAAGAGGAATCTTAAGAAAGAATGTTGTCTGGCATTGGGGGCCTAAACAGGATGGGGAATTCGATCATATTAAGGAATGCGTGAGGAATGCTCCTTCGTTGGCACATTTTGACAAAAGCAAGATGCTGATTTTGCAGTGTGATGCCAGCAAAGATGCAATGGGAGCTGCTCTGCTACAGGAAGATCGACCTCTAGCATTCGCATCCGCGTCATTTAGCGACTCGCAGAAACAGTACTCTCAGATTGAGAAGGAGTTATTGAGTGTTTATTATGGATGCAAAAAGTTCGAATATCTATTGTCAGGACACACTTTCGTTGTCCAGACGGATCACCAGCCCTTATTGCCTCTAGTCAAAAAACCGCTGAGTGATATATCACCGCGTCTACAAAGATTAGTAATGAAGCTTATAGCATTTGACTTCAAATTGCAGTACAAACCAGGAAAATACTTGATTGTGGCTGATACCCTATCCAGGGATACTCACCCCATGGACGAACTACCAACGCCTTTTCTTGAAGACAAAAGAATGGTCAAGATGGTACGTGTTAATATCTCGGACGAAAAACTGGTAGCGATGCAGAAAGATACCCGAGAGGATCCTGCTTTGGTTAAAGTAATCGATTATGTGATTGAGGGATGGCCTATATGCAAAAAAGACGTCGATGAAGATGCCAAAATATTTTTCGATTTCAGACACCGTTTGTACTTATGGAATGATCTATTATGTATAGGATCGGCCATAGTGATTCCGAAGACACAAAGGAATGCTATGCTTAATTTGTTGCACCAATCGCACCAAGGGATATCTGCAATTCAGGGTTTGGCGCGAGAATCTTTATTTTGGCCGAGAATGTCCATCGACATTGCTGAAAAAGTAAAAAATTGTGAAATTTGTCAAAAACATCAGAAATCAAAAATACGGCAGCCGTTAAAACCTTTCCCAGTTCCAGATTATCCATGGCAGACAGTATCATTGGACATATTTTATATTCAGAAAAAGCCCCATTTGTTAGTGGTCGACAGATATAGTGGCTACCCGGAGGTATTTACATTGGACCCACCTACGGCGATTAATGTAAAAAATAAATTGAGAGAAACATTTGCACGATTCGGGATTCCGGAAACCATGATGTCCGACAATGGACCACCGTTTCGCTCAGAGATTATGACTGACTTCTGTATAAGATGGGGTATAAAACAGCTATTTTCAAGTCCACACCTTCATAGATCAAATGGTCTGGCCGAGAGAAATATTCAAACAATAAAAAATCAACTAATCAAATGTAGAGATGAAGGGTCCGACCCATATCTGGCTATTTTGGCATATAGAAATACACCAAAAAATGACCTACCGTCACCCGCACAGTTATGTTTGTCGAGGAGCCTTCGATGTCAGATCCCCAGAATTACACCGCTATATAGACCCTATCAAACTAATTGGAGAAGTATAGAGAATGCCAAAAGAAAAAGACAGAGCTCAATGAAAGAGCAGTATGACAGAAATAGCAAAAGCTATCCCAAGGTCAATGTAGGAGAGGATGCATGGTGTCAAATACATCCAAGGGAGACATGGACACCGGTGAAGATTTCAGCGCAGGCTGATTCTCCTCAGAGCTTTGAAGTTGTGACACCATCGGGAAATAGGTTGATAAGAAATCAACAATTTATTAGGCCAAGGGATGGAGGCTACGAGAAAAGCCAGTTGTCTTCAGAACCAATTACCGCCTCCCCAGAAGCTCAACATCCGCAGTGCTACAGTCCAACGATGGGCGAGTCATCCACAGCCCCGATACAGCGGTTAAGTGAAGAGACCAATATTGACCAGAGGGAAGGCGCGACTACATCCGCTGGGATTGCACCAGAACCATCCGGAAGGCCCCGGTTTTCAAGGTTTGGAAGAGAGTTAAGAAAACCACAAAGATTTGGTTTTTAAACAGAGGGGAGGCATGTCAACCGCCTTTTGATTTGCCTGATCTGATTGTTGATGGTTGTCTAGATTCGTGACATTCTTTAATTGTTGTACCAGAGGGGAAACATGTTGTGATATGTAAATAACCTTTGTTAAGTGTTATAATTGTTACCTATTGTTGGCTATGCAAAATTATTCCATTTGTCAATTGTTTTAAACTTATGTAAATTATTTCCTTTTTATCTCTATCTTGTATATAAGAAGATTGCTAGATTGAATAAACATTCAGTTCAGCTTGTAAGTCGTAGCAAGTTTGTTCAGACAACTCATACACATTACAACAAGGACGGAATCAATTTTCGTTGCCTCTTCCTCCTTTTCGAACTAGAAGGTCCTGAATATATCATCCGCGCGGTCGCCCATCAAGTACATGAACAAATCGATCTTGTCCGCCTCCTCTTTCTTCTTCATTCCACTGACCACGAGGTATCGTTCGAATCTCTTCCTCCATTTGGGCCATTCGTTGGGAGTCGAGAAGTCGAAAGTTTCTGGAGGTTGAATCTGAGCCATTTGAATTATCTTCCAAGGTACACAAAAATCAATATTTTGCAATATATGGGTTCGTATTTTATCCAGTTATCGCTGCCACCATGTTTTAATGTCCATCCATACAGAGTTCAAAACAACAACTGACTCACCCGTGCAGGCAAGGTCACGCTCCGCTGCGTCACGTGGGAAAACATACTTACATGTTTTCGTACATGTTCTCAGCACAGTAACTGATGAAAGGCAGATGAATAATGAGTAGCACAAACGCATTTGTCCATTACTTGGCAGGGGGAGGATTGTTGGGGCACCTTTTTGTAACCATACCCCAACAGAAGATGTATGTATGATCAACATCAAATGGATACATGGCTTCCCTCCCACATAGACTTATAGACCACCTTTTTGCCCAGAAACCTAGACACTTGATGACACCAGACTTCCATGCCGAAAGCTGATGCTTGGTGGAGAAGAAGACACCAGTGACATCCAGAGACATCCGCGCTGGAAGCTGTTGTACCATATGTACATATATGCCCCTCATTTAAAATTTAGATAGAGGTGACCAGAAGAGATGGAGAAGGAAAATTTCTAAAAGGCGGGGGGGCCTTATAAATATCTTTCCCGAGAAAGAGAAGCGTCGCATTACAGCCCAAGTAAAAGGGGCCTGGGTCGATTTTTAGCTAAGACGGGGGGGGGGGGGGGTTTAAATATCTTTCCCGAGAAAGGGGAGTGTTGTATTACAGTTCAGGAGAGGGGGCCTGGGTTGTCTGATGAAATTATACACTAGTGCCGTGGCTGTTTCCCTTTTTAGACTTTTTTGTTTTGGTCGTCTGTGAAATTGTATACTGGAGCCGCTGGTCATTTCCATTGGTGTTTTCTTTCGACGAATGAAAATGCCAACCAATAGAAACTTTGGCGCGAGCAGCGAATGAAAATGGAGAGAGGCAAGGATAAAAGAGGGTTTCTTTGCCAAAAGAGATTCAATCGGAGTCGCTCAGTGAGAAGGACAGCCGACAGTCGGACTCGAGACGCAGTAAGGAGGAGACCAGACCTTTGCCGCCGCTTTCGAGAAAAGGTAAGCCTCTTGCCATTATGGCTTAGCGCCCCCCTTTTTGAGTAGAAACTAACTTAGATTTCGCATAGGCCCTAAAGGGCTTTAAGTAACTTAAAGGGAATGATATGGTTCTTATATTTTGTCTCGCTAGAATAGATGGAGATCTAGGCTTTCCCCTTTATAAAGGCAAATTCGTAACTTCAGGTCACCTCTATCTAGATTACTATGTAAATAGCATATCTCGCCAGTATAGAAATGTTCCCAAATTTTAATTTATTTGAATAAATATCTAGTATATAACTTATATGGAGGATTCTTTTTTTTTTTCTCATACATATTTCAATCTTTTGTTTTATGGTGCTACCCCCACATCTTATTATTATTACAAATTGTATTGGAATATAGAACTACCGGCTCTAATGGAATGGAGTTGTGTATTGTACCTTATTGTGATACTTTAATACAGAAACAGCGGTAAATACGATTTTACCCGCCTTGAGGGTATCTCTTTGTCAGGTTTTAGTAATATTTGTATTTTAATATGAGGAATTTGCCCTTCTTTCACTGTTTAAATAAAATATTGTATGATTCTTACCTATTTGGAGGGAATGTTACTAATAATCAAGACTTCTAATAATTGCTGGCAAACATACATTGTCAAACGTGCCTGCCAAAGAAGCCAGCTCTCCTGTCTGTGATTCAGTATGTTTTTCCATCATATCTACCATTATACTATTCGTTGATTTATTTTAGTAAGATCCATGCTGCCTTATAGATTGTTCTCTTCGTGATATTTATTGAAACCCCTTTGTTTCAAATATATTAGAAATGTTAATGTCAATAGTATAGGTTTATAGCTTTTGCTTGTTCTCATTGCCTATTTTGTTAGGTTTTGGTATAATCTTTATAAATAGAGTCTTTCCATACATCCAGATAGCGACCTAATTCAACACATTTGTTGAATCTTTGCTATAAAATCGGAATTAAAGGTGTACCTACACGTTTGATCATATTATTACTGGTAAAATATGGACCTGGTACTTCCTTGATATTTAAATTTGAAATAATATTTTCAACACCTTATATTTCTATAAAAAAATGTTAATTTGGTCTTATATTCATGTTCATAGTTTCTAATAATAACATGCTCCTCTTTATCTGAGATCCCTTATTGTTGCTGGATGATCTCAGGGAATTTGAAACTATATGGACTTGTCACTGACCCGAAAAAAATACGGCGATCAATTCCATAGACGGCGATCAATTCCAGTGTCTATTTTGATAGGAGAGCCGACCATTATTTTATAGATTATTTAATTTAATGTAGGAACTGTTGGGGCACGTTTTTGTAACCATACCCCAACAGAAGGCGTATGTATAATCAAATCAAATGGATACATGGCTTCCCTCCCACATAGACTTACAGACCATTTTTTGCCCAGAAACTTAGACACTTGGTGACACCAGACTTCCATGCCGAAAGCTGATGCCTGGTAAAGAAGAAGACATCCAGAGACATCCGAGCTGGAAACTGTTGTTTCATATGTACATATATTCCCCTCACCAAAAATTTAGGTAAAGGTGACCAGAGAAAAAAAAAAGAGAAAAATGGAGAAGGAAGATCTCTAAAAGACTGAACCGAGAAAGGAAAGCGTTATATTACAGTAAAAAGGGCCTGGGTCAATTTTAGCCAAGACGGGGGGGGGCGATATATATACCATCCCGAGAAAAAGGGAGGATTGTATTTCAACCCATGTGGAAAGGGGGGGGGGGGGCCTGGGGTCTGAAATTTTACACTATCGCCGCAGTTGTTGCTCTCTTTAGATTTTTTTGTTTTGGTAATACTATATGTTCTATTTTGATGAGGCCTGGGGCGTCTATGAAATGGATACTGGAGCGTTGGCCATTTTGATTGGTGTTTTTTTCGGCGAATGAAAATGGAGAGAGAGATGAATAAAAGAAGGTTCTTTGCCAAAAGGCAGCATTCGATCGGAGTCGCTCAGTGAGAAGGACGATTTTTAGACGGGCCTGAGACGTAGAGGAGACCAGACCTTGCCGCCGCTTTCGAGAGAAGGTAAGCCCCTCGCCATTATGGTTTAGCCCCCCCCCCCTTTTTTTTATTTTTCGAACAGAAGCTAATCTATTTAGATTCTGAATGGGCCCTAAAGGGCTTTAAGTGACTTAAAAGGAGTGTTAGGGTTCGTATATTTTGTCCCGCTAGAATAGATGGAGATCTAGGTTTCCCCCCCTTTTTGTGTAGTAGCCAACCTAGATTTCGCATGGGCCTTAAAGGGCTATAAAGTAACTTCAGGTCACCTCTATCTAAATTTTACTATGTAAATAGCATATCTCGTCAGTATAGACATGTTCCCAAATTTTAAGATATTTAAATAAATATCTAGAGAAATTTTCTTGTTTCCTCTTTTACCTATTTCATACATAATTTTCCTTATGGTGCTATTCCCACTGTTTAAATGAAATGTTGTATGTTTCTTACCTATTTGAAGGGAATGTTACTAATAATCAAGTCTCCCATAAATTACCGGCCACATACATTGCCGTGAGTGTCTGTGTTTCAGTGTTTTATAGATTGCCCAATTTAATAACGATTTCATGGGTTGTCTGATGAAATTGTATAATAGTGTCGCGGCTGTTTCCATCTTTAGACCATTGTTCTGACAATATTATATGCTCGATCCTTGCTTTAGCTCAACTCTTAATCAATTACAGAGTTTTTCCCCCCTTCTCTTTTTTATTTATTTTATATATCCTGTTTGCACAAATTGCATTACATGTGATGATGTAAAGACATATGCCGATAGTGCATCACTGACAGCTGTGCTGCTATTATACAACATTAAGGTCTTGCTGCGGGTTATATACATGGGGTTGTTGGCCTAAATTGCTATATATATATATATACTTAAGTAAGGAAACTTTAATAAGTCACATCGTGTATCCCCCCTTTTCAACTATCCAAACAGGGAATCCATCAATGTCGCCCGCCGCGGGGCTCGAATTTAGTATATGTTTCATCCCCTATACTTTAGAAATATATACCTAATGAAAAGCCATACTATTTTTAAGTATTGGTGAAGTAGTCCACGCATCCTGAGATTAACAGTCTATTATAAATCGTGAATTTTAATTTATGCTTTCCGTTTCACTGGCATTTTATCAGGCAATGAAAGTTATGTTGAGGCGGTGTATACCGCATCTCTCGCCGCTGTCTTTTACGATTCACATTGTTTGTGGCAAAACCTTAATATTATTATTGATTTCTGATATCAAAGTAAAACGTCTATGGGGATGAGTATCTTTTATTCTGGTCTTCTCGAGCTTTAGAGCTTGTCCGCCCTTCTACAGGAGAAACATATACAATATATCAAGAAAATATAACGTCGCCTGATGCTAAAACTATTATGATTCTATGTACATATATATATATACATTAGAAAGTTTTGCATATTATTTGTTTTCTTAAGACATATTTTTTTTGTTTGATTAAGGTATTACACATATTCTACTATTGTTTGCTATATTCTATGAATTATCTTATAGGTTAGAAATTCTATTATTTAAGTAGTTTTATAATAGTTATTGGCTATTACATATAAGTTACTTATATTATTGTTGATATTATTAGCTGGTACTAGGATATATTGTGTTATATGTTTCGGGCAAATCTATTTCTATTAATGCTATTGTATTTTCTGAATAATAGAAAATCAATTATAAGCCTTTGATATTTGCTGTTTATGTTATTGTAATGTATTCTAGGTTCTCCTAATGCGAAAGTGTGACCTGTTCCTTTGCAGTATTGAAAATTAGAGACCTATTGTCTTGATTAATAACGTTGCGTCTATGTTCATATATTCTATTGCTGACTCTCCTTCCTGTCTCCCCTGCGTATTTGGCTTGGCAGCTGTATACACTCTGACAAGGGAAGGTTATCTTAAATTGATAAATGTGCAAATTTTTTTTTTTTTGCCTTAAGTAGAGATTTCCAAGATTCTATTTCTGAAACATTTTTTTTTTTTGGATGAGGACAAATAAAACCATCTTGATAGTATTAAATCTGCAGTATACATTTGCCAGCAGAAGGCATGATGAGATTACATGAAATTTAAACCAGTTATATGTTTAGTATGTTCCTTCAGTTGTAATTTGACACCGTCTTGAAATAAAGAAATTGGACGGTGCGCTATATCTTGATGCTGGATATTTCTGTATCAGAAAGGTGTAGTTATTCTGTTTAATGAGAATTCCAATAATTATCGAAATTTAGCAGATTATCATTGGGGATTTGAACAACTGTCTTGAAAATTTTTGAACAGCCTGAGTAGATAAAGGAATCCTGGAGTTAGAGTGGAGAATTAGTAGTACAGACTGACCACTCGACGCAGATAACTCTAGAGAACAATTATTGTGTTAATCCGCCGTAGACAAGAAGAACATTGATCCTCAGGATATTCGATAGGCAGAATTTTGAGAATTGATAAGGTCATGGTTAAAGTTAACACAGGCATATGGGAGTAAAGACAGTGATTTAAACAAGATAAGAGGCAGCCTTGTGTCTTAAAAACTTTCAGTGGAAGCAGATGCCACTGCAAATATTCAGGTCTAATAATTTCCAAATTTGAAGTCATGCATGACGGGTTAGCACGGGATTGACGCCTGGACGGGCTTTCACTGGGATTAATCGAGCTTGCGAAAGAACTAGAAGAAGTGTGACATGTCACGCCACTGTACTAAGATAATAATTGAGAAGATTTATGTTGAGCCAACTGAAATTAGTAAAGAATTAAGAGATTAAGGTCTTATTCTTTGAGTTTTACACTAATTTCAATTACGCGATATGGACGGCGTTATAAGTTGGGTGGAAATGGTTCGGCCGCAATGGGATGGTCTCCTGGAGATGGTACGATCAAATAATACTTATTGAATGCCGGGCGGGATCGCATGAAGCATTAAATGACATCGAGAAATGCTTAAAGAAACACCCTAGAAGATTGGGGATCGACAAAATGACGACATGGAAAATGCTCAACATTGTACATTGGCAGCAAAATGATATCTTGCTATTGTATGGACGACCACTCCTTCCTGAAATGTGCAGCGGATGTTAGTCCCCTGAAATGTGCAGCGGATGTTAGTCCCAGAATTAGGTCCTTGAGGCGACACTTTCCTGTGCAGATGACATAAAGACGCATGACAAAACAGCACATGAGCATTTAAACTAACTTCAATTCCTGCCATTAATTAATTTAGTTGACCAATAGCTATAGAACCGCTGGAGACCTCCATACCCTGTGTGAATATTTTAGTGAGAAATGAGCGATTCAATTCTATGAGCCATGAGATATCCTGTAAGATCGGAGTTGTACCCCATTCAATTTTTTAATAGTAGCCAGTGCGAGATATTTCCAGAATTTTTTTTTCCTAACTGTCATATAATTCGAAAACTAGAAAACTACACCATTTTAATACAGTTTACGTTTAGCACCCATGTGGACTCAATATGACCATTGCATAAAAAAAAAAAATAGAAGACTAATGAGCGAGCCAACCTAAAGAGAACGAGTTTAATAGGCTTACAATCAATAGTTGAAGCAAACTATTCGCACAAATTTGTTATGTTCTCTCTCTAAATGATCTATGACATTATAGGTTTTCTTAACAAGGTAACTACCCCGCCGAGTGTATATGGAGTTATAAAGCTTAAAGGTCATAGGCTGTTGGAATAGAGTAGTTCAAAATTAAGAGTGATAATAGATCGGGATCCAGATCCCGATGACGGGTTTCGAAGAGACTTCAGAGGGATGAAAGAGGTGTTGAAAGTGATGAAAGGGCGATGAAATATGATGAAAAAGGCGTTGAACTGTGTTATAAGGTGATGAATAAGAGATGAAATGTGTTGAAGGCGTTGAAGAGAGATGCGATGGAAGTAAGTTGAAAGGCGTTGAGGATGATGAAGGATGATGAAAGAGTGAGAAAGCGTTGAATGTTGATGAGGAAGAGATAGAAAGATGCAGAAAGATGTTGAAAGAGAAAGAATTGAAAAAATTTGGATAAAGGGTTTTGTAAATAGTAGATAAAGATTGATGGAAGAAAGTACATTTAATGTATAAAGCGTAGCTGTCGACCGCAATATCGCCTCGATAGAACTATTTCTTTTAAAATAAGACATATTATGCACTGGGGGTTTGTGTAAGCTGATTTACATAAGTTTCGGCAACAATATACACTATTTAATATAGATAGGTCTTTATTAATTACAATATTAGGTTATATATTAAATAGCAAATATGTCTTAGTGTTATGGTGAACTTTAAACAGTTTGCAGTTTTTTTTTAACATGTGTTCTAGTGCTAAGTGTTGAAAGGAGCTTTAACACCATGTTTCAGGGTTTGTGTGTTATTTGTCTCAACCTTGTCTTTGTGCAGAATACCGTCTCACAACCTTACTGTAGTGTTTGTTGCCATCTTTAAAGATCTTCACAATTTGTTTTAATATTAGTGTGTCATTTAGAGAAAATTGTCACAACCTTATCCTTGTATAGAACACCGTTTTTACACCGTTTTATTTAATAAGTTATATGAGAGATTTTAGATATAGTATAAGAGTTACTATTTACATGAGCCAAATCGACCCAACAGTTAGAGCAAGAGGGGGGAACTCAGATATTTCCTCCTTTCACGTGACGCGACTGTTCACCCCGACCGGTCGTGCCAGATAAGAGGGAATACCAGGAAACTCTGTCCTCCTTGCACTTCGGGTTTTGTGATAGGGCTCCATGCTCGCTACAAGGACTACATCTTGGGTTTTCGTGTTCTCCTAGTGTAGAATTGGCTCAGCCTCATTTTTAGTATAGTATATAATTAAGAGTTGTCTCACAACCTTGTTTTAATATGACACACCGTTTTGAAGAGCTTGTACAACCTGTCAGGATATGATTTAGGAAAATTTTAGTTTCTTTTTATTGTTATGTTACAATTTTATCCAACAAGCGGTGACAACCAGAGCGGACTCAGAAGTAATGAGACGAGGGGAAATTGACAGAGTTAGTGTGAACAGTTTAACTTTACGCAGGTCTACAAGGGTAAAAAGGCCCACACAGTGTAAATTCTGCTTAGACTGTCGCCTCTAACTAGGATTTTGGAGTGTGTACGGAGAATCAGCTCGATAGAATGAGAAGTTTAGAGATTTCAACCTTTTTTTTTTTTTTTTTAAACCTTTTTTTTTTTAAAGTAGAACTTCATTAGGATTCCTTTTTTTTTAATACAAACTATTTCTTGTTAAAACCCGAGTTTCAAAGACCAATGAGAAAAATGTATACCATTGTGAATTAACTATTTAGTGTAAATCTGAAATTTTAGTTATTATCAGGAGTAATAGGTGAAGGAAGGTGTAGGAAATCACAACTTAGAGGGGGGCTATGTCTAAAACAACAAACCTAATAGGCATCCTATGGCTTGTGTTGGGTAATTCAGAAACCCTATAATCCCTGGCCTTCAGGTAGTAGCTTTGAAATAGGTTTCTAATGAGGACATGAAAGGTCAATCTTTCAGAGTAAAGTTGTGAAGTGTAGGGACCCTAAGCCAGGGGTAGAAGTTAAGTAGGCCCAGACCGTAGTCGATCCTTGGAAAGCACTTGAGAATGTTAGTGTTGGGTAGTGAATCATAAACCCTATAAATCCATCTTTCAATAGAGTGTTGAGGTCGGACTACTGCAAAGGGGGCAGACGCACGAGGAAGTAAGAAGAAAGTGACTTCACCCACGGTGGCTAGGGGAATGACTCAATCCGCTTTTATGAGGTGTCACGTTTAATGGTTCTTTATTCGCCCTTATATTTGTGTATGTCTTTATAGAATTGTCGTAAAAAGTCGCTTAGTGTCGAGGCAAGGGCAGTTTTTGAAGTTACAATGATTTTTTTGGTAGGTTAGCTTCCAGATTATTTAGAATTGTTAACCATTTTATTAACAATCATTTATCAAGTATAAAGTATTAGTATATATAGAGTTTGTATGAGGCATTAATTTAAGTTAATAGGGCATTAGTCCCCACTTTGTTTTAATTAGAAACTTTATTTGATTTCACATTTGTCCTGAAAATTTTGTTATTATTAGGATCTATCAATGATGATAATTATAGTACTTTGGCTTGTGTAGCAGCTTTTAACTTTAGTTTGTATGCAAACCATGAATGATGGGGGGGGGGGGTGTATGAATGGATTGGTTTAATGAATGTGTAAGAAGGTTAAAAACAATTATACTGTTAGACCAAAGGTATATTAGAGTAGTGTTAGGGAATTTAATAGGTTCAATTTTAAATTTGATTTCTTTATTTGTTAGGAACGATAGCCTCACAGGGCTGTACAACTCTATTGTTAGGAAAGGTATTCGCTCCATTTTGTTAGGTCTCCCCTTTCGGGAGTATAAAATTTTAATTTCTATTACTAGGGTAATCAAGTACTCTTTGTTATTTATATCAACTTGAATTTTAAGAGTCGTAGATAATGATCATATCTCGATTCTCAGACTGGAAGGTTGTGGGAGGTTATGATCAGACCAGAAACCCCACCAAACTTCCCCTCATTAGAGGGAACGAAGAGGTATAGATTGAATTTTATGCAGGATGGGGGATTTGTTTTAGCCATGCCGTATAGCCTGGGGTATAACGGCGCGACCTTGGGTAACCGATCTGACACCGTAGTTTCGACGCTTTTAGCGTGGCTGGAGCGAGGGTGTTCTAGACGGGAGGTCCTGTAAGATTGGCATGTAGGCAGAGATTGCCCAGTTATTCTAGACGAAGTGTTTCCGTCTATTGAATTTTTTTTGGTACCAGTTTGATTCCCCATAGCTAGCGGAAGTTTCTTCTAATAAAGGATTCGCCCTGCCATACGTTTTGTTGGAATGAATTCGAGTATAAGACCGATTCGAGAGGCAAAATAAGTAATTATTAGGACCTTCAACGAGTTTAAACTCGTTTCATGATAGGATAAGATTTTAAAGTATTAGTTAACTATAAGGACCGCGAACGAGACGCCAGAACGAGCCAATGAGTCAAAGTTTTAGAAGTGTTGTATTGAGGACAGTAGAATTAAGAGCAGTTATACAGGGAGTAGAATTCTGAAGGAATTTGTAAAAGAACCAAAATTTCAGATTGATAAAATTCAAATTTATAAGATGTAGATTTGTAGGATTCAGGTCAATGAATAGAGGGTATATTAGTAGATGAAAGTAATATGAATTTTTTGGAAGGGGGAGGTAGCTGAACTGTACACACCCCAGAGACAAGGTAAACGGAGTCACAAACAAAATAGTAGAAATTGATTAGTCGCTCTGCCAAAACAGAAAAATTCTCTTCATACGGTTGTCACCCTAGATTTAAATGGACTGTGTAGTTTAATAGAGGTCTGGGCTATGCTCCATTTGACCAAGATTCTAAATGACGTTCCCATCTGGGTTGAGAGAGTATTGGAATTTGAGGAATCTAACACACAAGAGAGAACCCACCCTCCAGTAGGATCGGGATAGACGAATATTACCCAGTGACCAACTCGTGATTCCAGACTGAATAAGATTGAAAAACTTAACTGAGATACTAAACCTTGAACCTTCAGCGCACAAATATATATTATGTTTACATTTTCTTTTTCAATATGTTATTATTTTTATATCATATATATTATATTATAGTCATATACTATTCATTTCAACAATTTTATTTTGACATTCATGATATTAATATTTATATTAAATATTTAATTATATATATTTTGTCACCATATATAATCTTGTAGTAGTTTTCTTTTGTCATCTATCATGGGATGATTTTTATCACTTATATCTTAACATATTTAATCACTATCTACATGATATGTTTTTACTTCAATATATATGTTATACTCATCATATAACATGGAAGGATTCATTTTATCATTACATATTTCGTGCCTTATTTAATGATTACTTACATAATTTGTTTTCTGTAATTTTTATTTAGCAAAAGTCATCATGTCATAGGCTAATCATTATATACCAAGATATTTCTTTCAGCTAACTATAATTATCCTTTCCTTTGATTGTATATATATATAACTATACCACACGAATGTCTTGATTGGTACTTAAATAAAGATGCTGGCATGTTTTAGGAGTTGGACTAGTCAGTTATTTCTAAACGACTTCTTGGCGCCCAAAATTTTATATATAATATGTAATAGGGAAATGCTCTAACTGTATTGTTAGCAGAAAGAAGGTAGCAATGAATCCAGCACCACAAGAGGCAAGGATGGGGTTGAGAGGACTTACCACAAGGAGGGCCTACTCCTCAAGGCCAAAGAAGAAAGTGGAAGGGTGGTATATATACCCATGAATGGTAAGACAGATGACCTTGCTTACTTCCATACATATGATATGACTGTCCCCCATAACCTATGTTGATAACAGTGTGCTGACAGAATTATAACACATAAAAAACCCCTTTGCCAGGATGCACAATGCCCACTAATGTTCGGAATAATAAACATCTAGAATAGCATACCATCATTTTGATTAGCCTTATCTTCCCTATAGGTTTCGGTACACCTGACTTCACCTAGTAATGGAAAATGCATTTTGCTAGAAATGGGCCTGCTTTCATAGTAACTGATGAAAGGCAGATGAATAATGAATAGCACAAACGCATTTGTCCATTACTTGGCAGGGGGAGGATTGTTGGGGCACGTTTTTGTAACCATACCCCAACAGAAGGCGTATGTATAATCAAATCAAATGGATACATGGCTTCCCTCCCACATAGACTTACAGACCATTTTTTTTTGCCCAGAAACTTAGACACTTGGTGACACCAGACTTCCATGCCGAAAGCTGATGCCTGGTAAAGAAGAAGACATCCAGAGACATCCTGGATGGAAACTGTTGTTTCATATGTACATATATTCCCCTCACCAAAAATTTAGGTAAAGGTGACCAGAGAAAAAAAAAAAAAGAGAAAAATGGAGAAGGAAGATCTCTAAAAGACTGAACCGAGAAAGGAAAGCGTTATATTACAGTAAAAAGGGCCTGGGTCAATTTTAGCCAAGACGGGGGGGGGGGGCGATATATATACCATCCCGAGAAAAAGGGAGGATTGTATTTCAACCCATGTGGAAAGGGGGGGGGGGGGGGGCCTGGGGTCTGAAATTTTACACTATCGCCGCAGTTGTTGCTCTCTTTAGATTTTTTTTGTTTTGGTAATACTATATGTTCTATTTTAATGAGGCCTGGGGCGTCTATGAAATGGATACTGGAGCGTTGGCCATTTTGATTGGTGTTTTTTTCGGCGAATGAAAATGGAGAGAGAGATGAATAAAAGAAGGTTCTTTGCCAAAAGGCAGCATTCGATCGGAGTCGCTCAGTGAGAAGGACGATTTTTAGACGGGCCTGAGACGTAGAGGAGACCAGACCTTGCCGCCGCTTTCGAGAGAAGGTAAGCCCCTCGCCATTATGGTTTAGCCCCCCCCCCCTTTTTTTTTATTTTTCGAACAGAAGCTAATCTATTTAGATTCTGAATGGGCCCTAAAGGGCTTTAAGTGACTTAAAAGGAGTGTTAGGGTTCGTATATTTTGTCCCGCTAGAATAGATGGAGATCTAGGTTTCCCCCCCTTTTTGTGTAGTAGCCAACCTAGATTTCGCATGGGCCTTAAAGGGCTATAAAGTAACTTCAGGTCACCTCTATCTAAATTTTACTATGTAAATAGCATATCTCGTCAGTATAGACATGTTCCCAAATTTTAAGATATTTAAATAAATATCTAGAGAAATTTTCTTGTTTCCTCTTTTACCTATTTCATACATAATTTTCCTTATGGTGCTATTCCCACTGTTTAAATGAAATGTTGTATGTTTCTTACCTATTTGAAGGGAATGTTACTAATAATCAAGTCTCCCATAAATTACCGGCCACATACATTGCCGTGAGTGTCTGTGTTTCAGTGTTTTATAGATTGCCCAATTTAATAACGATTTCATGGGTTGTCTGATGAAATTGTATAATAGTGTCGCGGCTGTTTCCATCTTTAGACCATTGTTCTGACAATATTATATGCTCGATCCTTGCTTTAGCTCAACTCTTAATCAATTACAGAGTTTTTCCCCCCTTCTCTTTTTTATTTATTTTATATATCCTGTTTGCACAAATTGCATTACATGTGATGATGTAAAGACATATGCCGATAGTGCATCACTGACAGCTGTGCTGCTATTATACAACATTAAGGTCTTGCTGCGGGTTATATACATGGGGTTGTTGGCCTAAATTGCTATATATATATATACTTAAGTAAGGAAACTTTAATAAGTCACATCGTGTATCCCCCCTTTTCAACTATCCAAACAGGGAACCCATTAGAACGAGAATAATTCAACATTTTCCTCCCTTTTCCCAAGTTCACGTGAGCCTTAGTTTAATGAGGAATCTCTTTATATGTCTGTCCTAAACTTTCCTCACTATATCTTTTGTGTATGAATCTATCTACAATTGATCTGTAGAAATTATAGAGATCTATTGCTATAATTTCCCTCTCTGAAATAGTTCCCAGCGTCTTCAGTGGGTTGCTGAATCTCCAGAAGGAGTCTTTTATAGATTGTCCAATTTAATAATGATTTCATGGGTTGTCTGATGAAATTGTACACTAGTGCCGTGGCTGTTTCCCTCTTTAGACTTTGTTGTTTTGGCAATACTATATGTATATATATGTATACTACATGTCGACACATGTCGATAGAGAGTAACGGGAACCCAACACTATTATTTTGGAAAAATGAATAAGTTGATATGAGCAATTCAAGTCTTGAATAATCTGCAAGAAGCAATAATTTTGCAGCACTGGGTTCTCTTTTGGCAGAGTTTGGTCATCCCCCAAGCCCAGGTCTTTTCTCCCTTGCACAGCTATGTTCAAAGACTTGATGCCACGCAAATAACAAATTGCTATTGTAAGACCACATAAAAGTGGCCTAACGCAATCTGAAAGTCTACATGCACCTAAAACTACACCAAGATATTTGTGAACCCTAACACGCATGGATTGAGAGGGGAGTAGAAATTAATTCCCCCTTCCCATGAATGACCATCGTGAAAGCTCATTATACCTGTTATCTTTTTGATTGAAGATGACCTTTTAAAATAAAATGGGAAATATATGATTGACTATGTTTTGTGGTGACTAATATACCATTGGGGATTTATTTAGCAACCAAATGAAAATTATTATACCTTGACTACTTGCCGCAGCGTATTTATCACAATTTACCGATGTTAATTCTAAATATTGTTGCATATTCAATAAAATTACTAGTATGTATCTTGGAGGCAAATTTTAGGAGGATTCTTCACTGGGGTATATGTGCCTATCTTCCCAACACATTTGTCATTTCCATAATAAAAAAAAAATGTATTATTTAAAAATAAAATATAACTATATTTCTAATTTTAATAAGATAAAATATATATGTTTTATATTCTCTAGAAAACGCACTAGTCAAAAATATATAGACATTTGTTTTCAGGAGTATATAGATTATGTGAATATTTTAATTAAATTACTTTAGTCTTTTATTAATTATATATTTTATTTATATATATGTTTTTAGTCACAGTCTTCGCACAATAAAAAATTCTTATAGTTTGTATTGAAATTAAATTTCTGATAAGTATTATAATACTACAATTGAGAGAAAAAACTTGCTTAATAAAAAATAATAATTTGACTTAAACAAAGACAAATAACCTAGTTAAGGTTATAAATTTAAATACTTACTCTGTGTGTTATTGTCATTAGCTAGCTGACGACAAATTTTTGTTTAATATTTTATTTTATCTTCTTTTTATTTAGCCGTTATATTTAGTTTAGTATGAAACAGTATTATTAACATATTTTAAAATGAGTACATCAAATGAAGCCCCAAGAAGCATTATTCTTCCTCAGGAAGACGTGTTTCGAAATCTCAAAAATGCAAAAAGATTTGCAATTGATATTGGTAAGCATTCATTTTTGTCATTCATAAACTAATTAACATGCAAATGCATAACAAACTATTAAGTTAAAAGCTCACATTTTAAGTATTATAGTTTAAATGGTTCTTTATTTTGAAGCAAACTTTTTAAAATAAAAATCCATAATAATAATTTTTGCAAAAAATATATATTTTTTGTCATCTACCATTGTTTCATTAAAAGTGTATTTAACATTAACAATTTATTAATATTTTAAAAATTCTAACATCATTTTGTTGAAAGTGAGCTGTGTCTTTTAACTCTGGCATCCAGACAGCTCCTTAGCAGAGATCATAAAATAAAAACAGCAAAAAATCAATAAAATAATATTTTCTATTAAAAAAAAATTTATATTAAAGAGAATTCGATTAATAAGATGAGTAATTATTTTTAAAAATGGATATACACAATGAACACAATTATAAAATTATATATTTAAAAAATGCTTCCACTTTTTACAAAATTGTAAAAATTTATACCGATTTGACAAGCAGATTCAATATGGTCCATGTACAATAATAAAAATTGTCAAATTTTAAACATTAATTTCTTTTTTTTTTTTAATTAATATACAATTTATCCTGCTGTAAATATTTAACAAGGGGTTAAATAACTGGCAATTACTGGTTTATATGGGTTGACATTTGCTCTAAATATGTCAAGTTATATCATTTTAAAATTGAGATTGAATTGTCAGTTTTGACATTTGTTATGAAGTCAAATTACAAAAGAAATATCCTAGAGTAAATGGCAACTTTATTTAGGAATCAAAACTTTAGATTAATAGGTTTAGAAAACTAAGGAATTAAATGGCACATTTGTAAGTGCAAAGTTGAACTGCTTTTCACATGTGTAGACATGTGGTGCACTTACAGTAAAAGTAGTTGCCTACTTCTACCTACCATGAATATCATGTCCTGTACTACGTGTACTAGGGATAAACAAATGTTTAAAAAAGGAATTAAATTTTTTATATTTAGCAATATAGCGCCCCCTCTAAATTGCGCCAGATTTTAAATACGTAGTACAATGCGATTTACATTAAAAGTGACCTGTCTATAGCACCCTATTTTGGTGAGTCCCAAGAGGGGGCGCTATAGACAGGTTTGACTGTATTTTATAATTTAAAGTTTAAAAAAACTGTTTACTATTTTCAATCGTACAAGAGTAATTAAGTTGTTGACTTTGCTGAGACTTTATTAAAGAAACAGATTCCAAGAAGATTAATCAAACATTATTGATTTTTTTTCGCCACCAGGCGGCCAGACTGAGTGGACGTGTTTTGCATCGCTCCGCATTTTCCGGTAAATATACTTTAAATTTGTTTTAACTTGTATATTATATATTTTGAAATAATTTAAATTCAGTTTATTTTTAAACATATTAAATTTTGAAATTATATATTAATATTGCTAAATCTTTTGGATCAAATCAAACACTTTAAATATCGCTAACAATTCATTAATATTTTACGCTGTCAATAGATATGCAAAACAATGAATGCGTTAATATTAGACAGGTTGGATGAATTATGTAAATATTTTGTAGACAAATTTGATAACAATCAAAAAACGTTGAACAAACAAGATATTGGATATGTAAAAAGTACAACAAAACAGCTAAAGGATAGTGTATTAGAATTAGTGAAACTAGAACAGAGTTTAAATGGAATTGGGGAATGTATGCAGAAAAATTATACCGACATTAGAAACGATTTATCCCAAATAGTAAAACAAAACAGAAACAAGGACTCGTATGCAGAGGTGTTAAAATATGGGGAAGATAAATTTATTCAAAAAGATAAGCAAATTACTGAGGAACAAACTATCATAATAACTGCCAATGAAGGTCAAAACATCTCACAGGTACAACAAAAGGTGAATGATAGTATAAAAGTTTTACGACAGGAGGGAAATAAAATCAGATTTAACAAGGTATTTAATACTAGGAAAGGTACAGTAATAAAATTGCCTAAAGATCAAGATATAGATCGAATGATAGAAAGTTTTACTAAGCAAGATGATCTAAACCAATGCAGTAAAATATACAAGCCAAAACTAAGAGATCCAAACATAATCATAAAATCAGTCAATAAGATGACCAACTTGGCTAATTTATCGACAACGTTATGTGAGATGAACCCTGAACTTTCTCAACTCAGTGAAGAGATCAAAGTGCTATTTCCAATGAAAACCAACAGAGCAGAGCAAGATGTAGTACTGAGGGTTTCACCTAGAGTCTACCAAATTATGAAGAGAAATGGGAAAATTTACACGGATATTCAACGATGCGATATTAAAGATAAAATATTAGTGAATCAATGTCAGAACTGTTTTCTATTTAATCCTAATCATAAGAGGAATAACTGTCCCAATCCCAAAAAATGTATTAAATGTGAAAAAGAGGGAGAACACGAATGCTCGACTACAATTAAATGCTGCAACTGCGTCAAACATCCACATTTTAGAAATAGAGATTTGGAGCATAAACCGAATAGTCAAGACTGCCCAATCTATAAAAAAGAGATGCAAATTATAATACAAAGAACAGACTATTCTACACATATAGAAGATGCGGGCCAATAATAAAATTCCAGAATGATGGGCCGAAAACTATATATTGACAAAATCAAAATTATTCAACAAAATACTAGAAAAAGCAAAAATTGCATAAATGAGATTTGTGCATCTGATGAAATTAGAAATGCAGATATAGTAATGATACAAGAACCTTATATAATCAAAGAGGAGGTAATATTTCCAGGACCTTGTACAAAATATCAATTGATGAACAGTCCCAATATAAATACGGCAATAATTGTAAGAAATAGCACCTTAAAAATTCAATTAAGTACAGAATTCACTAACTCATTCGCTACAACTATAACCATACAAACAAAAAGTAAGAAAATATATCTTTCCAACATTTATATACATCCGAATTCAATGAAAAGTGAGCACGAGGAATTTATGAAGAAGTTAATTAATACAAATTTACATATACCGGTGATAATTTGCGGCGATTTCAATGCCAGAGCTCCGTTATGGTATGATATCAGGAAAAATTATAATGGACATAGACTGATCCCTATCATAGATGAAATAAACTTAATTATCCATAATAATAAAACTTTCACGTGTCGTGATGCAAGTGTGATTGATCTCACACTAACAAATAAACAGGCAATTGCGGCGATCAGAAATTGGAAGACGCAGCAAATATCGCAAATTTCAGATCATGTAGCTATATCTTTTGAAATATATACAAACGAACAATTTAGTTCAGAAAAATATTATTCCACTTGGAAATTTAATGAGAAAAATGCGAACTGGTTAAGTTTTAGTCAGAGAATTAACAGTACTGAACGAGAAAAAATTGAAAACTTACTAGACATAGTGGATACACCAGAAATGATTGATCAAACGGTAAAAGAACTTACGAACATACTGATTGAGGCAGCACATAATTCACTCAAAGTAAATAATAATATAACAACAAAAAATAATATTAGTAATAAGTGGTGGAATACGAATTTACAGCTTTTAAAGGATCACTGTCATTATCTTAGGAACTGTTACTATAGAAACAAAAATTGCCCTAATCATATTAAACAATACTATAAAAGCATACGAAATAAGTATTTACGGGAAATAGAAAAAGCTAGGAAAGCATCCTGGAGAATTTTTCTGGAGGAAAACAAATCGAACAACCCTTATGGAAACTTATATAAGGTGTATAAAAACATCAAAAGTGGATCTAATCGGAAGAGAAATATGCAAATTTTGGAGGGTAATACTGATATGGAATGTTTGCAGAAGGGTGAGGAATTATTGAATAACTTATTTCCAGATGATAAATGTGAAGAAGATACAAACATCCATAAAAGTATAAGAAATTATAATTTAAAACTACTCAATAAAGAAAAACCGATGGTTATGATTACTGAAGTTAACGACTTAATTGACAAATTAAATCCAAAGAAATCTCCCGGAATAGACAACATCTCTAACAACATGATAAGGCACACTAAACAATTTATAGCTCCTATATTGGTGAAACTATTTCAAAAATGTTTGGACCTACAATACTATCCTGCTGAATGGAAAAGAGCAGAGGCAATAATTATTCCGAAACCTGGAAAAAACAGATTTTAATAACTATAAAAATTATAGACCTTTATGTCTTAATTCCAACATTTCTAAAATATTTGAAAAAATAATTAATAATAGAATAATAAAATATTATGAAGATTTTAATTTACTAAGTGATCGACAACATGGCTTTAGAAGATCGAAATCTACTATTACTGCACTAACTGAAATAATAAAAATTGCGTTAGAACATAAAACAAGAGAATATGCAGCAATAATTGCAGTGGATATTAGTGCAGCGTTTGATAATGCATGGTGGCCGGCCTTGATGAAAAGACTAGATGAAGATGGTGTGCAGGCTTCAACGATAAAACTTCTACAATCATACTTTCATAATAGAAGAATAAGATTTAGATTTTCCTCAACTGAAATTAATAAGAAACTAAGTAAAGGATGTCCACAGGGAGGACCACTGTCTCCCACATTATGGAATATTCTTATTAATGAGATACTGAATAATCGTCTGGATGATAATTGTGAAACAATAGGATATGCAGATGATATTACGTTAATATGTTGGAATAAAACTCCTGAACAACTAAGAAAGACAATAGATAATGTATTAAGAAAAATCAATAAGTGGTGTGAAAGTCGTAAATTAAAATTGTCAGATGAAAAAAACAAAAATATTATATTTATATAAATGCAATAGCGATATAATAGTCTCAGGTAGCAAGTTAATTAAACCGGTTGAAGAACTTAAGATCCTAGGAGTGACTATTAAAAATCACCGAGTCAGAAGCAAACTGGACTTTACGCCTCACGTTAATGAAATGATCATAAAAGTAACTAGAGCTAGTGGATACCTATTTGGCCTGACAAAGAAAGCATGGGGTCTAGACTTTAGACGAAGACTGATATTGTATAAGACATTATATCGAAGTACAATAACTTATGGTTATTCAGTATGGTATCCATTCATAAACAAAAAGTCTAAGGACAAACTAAATTCTCTTCAATATAAAATATTAAAACATTGTATACAGGCCTACAGTACAACATCATCGGACTGTACACACATACTTGCACAAGTCCCCAAACTTACTGATTATATTGAATCTAACATGTTGAAAACCGAAATAAATTACAACCGATTTGACTCTTCAAGTAGGAATATAATTTCTAATTATATAAGGGAAAAAATGCAGAAATACTATGAGAAGACTAATACCATTTTCAAGTCCTTCTTCACTGACTCCCAAATACCCAAATATGTCAAGCCAAATTTTTACAGTGTCCAATTTTTTACTGGACACGGTAACTTTAGATCATATTTGTACAAAGTCAGAAAGACGGATTCGCCTAAATGCTCATGTGGTGCAGAAGAAGAAAATCCTGTACATATTCTAACGGACTGTCGACTTGTAGAGGACTTGAGAGTCAAAAATCAAATAAATATAAATTGTCTAAATCAAATAGTTAATAATAGATATATGTATATAAATTTTAATAGATTTTGTAGAATGTTTTTTAGTAATAGATAGCCTGGGCTGTAATAACTGATATATAGTTATATGCTGTAAATAGCTCTAAATTTCTGTTCTTATCTGTGATGTTCACTAATATTCATTATAGGGTAATTAAATCGTTAACTAACTGACAAATATGTTAATAATTTCTATTATATAATAACTAAAATCATATTAATAATTACTGTAAATAAGCTCCCAAACTTGTGTATGCATGCAAATATCCAAGACGGATATCGCGTGCTTTGTAAATGATAATAAATAAATAAATTATTGATTTACAAGAGAGAAAACAAAACTTATAACATAGTAAACAAAGAGAAACTTATCTTAAAACGAAAATTGCAATTATACCGCGAATGTTTCTTTTAAACAAAAATCGAAATCTATTTTAAAGAGAAATAACGATTATTTCTAACTTTAAGGATGAAGTATGATAGGATGAATTGTGAAGAGTAATGACAAACGGAAAAATAAAAGTGTCCAGGGGCGGGAATCGAACCCACAACCTTCTGCTTACCGGGCAGGTGCCATGTCCACTAGGCTACCCTGGACGTATTTTTCCGTTCGTAAATAATATTTAAAGTAACTTATAATACATTTAAAATACAATATAACGCGGCTGATGATTGTAAAACGAAAATTGCAATTATACCGCGAATTTTACAATCATCAGCGCGTTATATTGTATTTTAAATGTATTATAAGTTACTTTAAATATTATTTACGAACGGAAAAATACGTCCAGGGTAGCCTAGTGGACATGGCACCTGCCCGGTAAGCAGAAGGTTGTGGGTTCGATTCCCGCCCCTGGTCACTTTTATTTTTCCGTTTGTCATTACTCTTCACAATTCATCCTATCATACTTCATCCTTAAAGTTAGAAATAATCGTTATTTCTCTTTAAAATAGATTTCGATTTTTGTTTAAAAGAAACATTCGCGGTATAATTGCAATTTTTGTTTTACAATCATCAGCCGCGTTATATTGTATTTTAGAAACTTATCTTCTTACCGTTAGCTCCTATTTACTTGTGATCTTACATACATACTGTGTGGGAAAAATTAATTAATTGAACTTTTGTTTTTTGCTTATCCCTAGTACACGTGGTACAGGCCATGATAATCATGGTGGGTAGTTAGTGACTGCTTTTACTGTAAGTGCACCACATCTCTACACATGTGAAAAGCAGTTCGACTTTGCACTTACAAATGTACCAGAGCTCATTTGATTACTTGCACTCGCTGGTGGGGTTGAACTTTTGCAAGAATCGGGAACCGTTGGGACTTTTTTTTTTTAATCAGAAAAAGTGCCCAGTCCTGGAATTGAACCCAGGTCTTAGTGGTCAAAAACCAACGGTTTAGACCATCCTTCCACCGACCCCCCCTTAATTTAATTAAACTTAAAATATATATACAACATAAGTCATTGATAATAATATTGGTTATTGTGATGAGAAATTATATATATACAGTAAAACCCTGCTAAAACAAACCTGTGATATGGAAGCTTTTGGGCAAGCCTTTCATCAGCTAACTAAGTCATTTTTTTAAATCCCTAGTACACGTGGTACAGGTCATGATATTCATGGTGGGTAGAAGTTGGCATCTTCTTTTACTGTCTACACATGTGAAAAGCAGTTCGACTTTGCACTTACAAATGTGCCAGAGCTCTGTTTGGTTACTTGCACTCGCTGGTGGGGTTGGACCTTTGCAAGATTCGAGGGCCATTGGAGCATTTTTTTTTTTCAATTAGAAAAAAGTTCCCAATGCAAGATTCGATCCCGGGTCGTAGCGGTTGAAAATCAACAGTTTAGACCATCCTTCCAGACATATATAATAAGACAATGGAGAGAGAGAGATTATTCCTTTGATTGGGAAAGATTCTTTGATCAGGTGAATAAAAAAGAATTGCAGCATTATATGATTTTTATAAATCCTATTTTATTTTATAATACAGGGAACTATCTTCTTTTCTTTCTTATCTCCACTCAATCACACTAAGGTATCAAGCTTGTAAAGCTTGAGATTTTTGATGGTGTCTGCCGGGGAAGAGTAGAACTCATCAATGGATGAGTCAATACAGTCAATAATATGTCTTGGGGTTGCAGGCTGAGAATTGCACTTAATACATAGTGGGAAAACCCTGCAACCATTCTGGACCACAGGGAACTATGGCTGTACTGAACCATGGCTATAGTGAACCACAGGTTCAGTCTCATTGGGGGTTCTCTATAGAGGGGTATTACTGTAGTTATGATTCTGTGTCGATGAGGCACAATTTGGATTATAAACACAGGGTAAGGGTAAGTCCAAATCCAAATAAATAGTTTTCCACTGAAACGTCACACACTATTTATTTATTTGGATTTGGTCTTATCACCTTGTGTTTATGTTTCTGTGTGTTGTTTTCATAACTAGAGGTAAAATATTTGAGATTTAAAACATGGGACTTTGGAATTATTTTTATTAAATGTTTCTGAACAGACTTATTTTGTGATTTTGCAGAAGAGATCATTGTTGATGCCTTATTCTTTAATTTCGATAGATATTTCTACAGTCTTAAGGAAGCAAATGTAAAAAAAAAAAACAATTTTTACTGTACTCAATAGCAAGTGCAGGGCATGTAAGAAACTAATACAATATTGAAGCAGCCTGGAGATTAAATAGCGAAATTGCTGGGAGGGTTCACTACCGATGAGCCATGTCCTCCCTCATTCAAACCTAATTTATAATTTGAAAAGGCATATGAAACTTATCTCAAACTCCACCTAGCAAAGAATCACATGGTTAAGAAAAAAAATTGAGATGTTTCTCCCAAAAACAGCATTGTTGCAATCATCAGATAAAGCATTGTGTTAAAAGTGCATCAAATTGTCCTTATCTATAATCCAAATTGTATCTTATTTATCTAGCCACCATAGGTTAATAAATTGACATAAATGATAACTGACATATTTGAGAGGGAAAAAATACTTAAAATTTTATATTGTCAAGATTCCTTCTTTACAATTTATTTTTCAGTTAAAATAAGTATTGCACACACAAAACCACATTTTAAAGTGATTTCCAGGATGAAGTAGCAATTAAGTGGCAGTTTTCCCTCTTCCTCTTGGCCTCACTCTACCTCAGGGCTGGTTCACTCACTTTGTCCAACTTGGTTCTTCTTGCTGGGTTCAGTCAACAAGGAAACGGTTCCCAGAGTGGGTTTGAGATGTTTAAACATTCATCTTGTAGGATCAACAATGG